>CM052139.1:7965985-8219563 GCA_028454255.1 Halictus ligatus | reverse complement strand
AATGTGTAAGGCAGTATATTGAAACGCGAATCAACTGTTGGACGTCGGAAAATGTTAATTTTCCGTGAAAAAGCGTGCAAAAGGGTTAGGCAAATTTGAAGCGCGAGCAGGCAGATTGATAGTGTAGACTCGATACAGCGTGTACAGGACGCACGACCGCCATCATGATTTCGCGCGGATTTTCGGCTTCGCCGGAAATTTAATACTGGTCGGTCCCTTGTCTCGTGAGAAATCCATTTTCAATCCAATAACCTGACCCGAGTAAGTTTTTAGTGGGTTGCAGGATTTTGCCTTTGAGCTTAAGTCAGTGGCTGAAGGCTGCGAACGGAAATTATACAGCAGTTACCGACCTGCTGGCTCTGCAAAAGTCACGTGACTACCCTTGGCTCTTAATACGTATCGTCTTAAAAATGTGTATTGATCGTTAAGGTGGATCGAGGAATCTCCACGGTGTTAATGGAGATTGTCTCGGTTCCCGGCATGCGGGTTTACTTACTGCACTTTCGAGTGGTGGTAGTAGGCAGACGTCGGCGTTTCGACGGCGACGCGCGGAGCGGCGGTGTGCCGTATCGTCGAGAAAGTTGAAATTGCTCTATCAAGGCGGCCGGTCGCAGATTTCTCCTGCAACACGTGTCTGTCTCGTGATGGCCGTGTCTCGTCCCGCGACGCGGCTTTCCCGCGAAACTTTCGTCTCGTTACGAGCGCATCGCGTTCAGATCCCTGTTTTCCGCAACAATCGAAACGGTGACACGGCGTCGTCGCTTATCCGCGATTTAATTGGCCAAGTTATTCGCGCGGATCCGTAACGTCGCGCCTTAACACATCCGCGAAGCAGTTTCGCAACGCTTCGATTACGCGCGAGAGACACCGTTCAACGATCGCGCGTGGACAGTCATTATCACGCTCTGTCTCGCGTTTCGTTTTCGTTATCTCGCGACGGACTGGAATCGGCGCGACCCATTTCGAATTTTATACTCGGAAATTAGAGGAATTCTTTCGTGGGAAGTCGTTAGCGCATCCGCCGACAGCGTTTCTTCTTTGTAGCAGTTTTCATAGTTATAATTGGACTGCGCTTCTTTGGGCGACATAAAAAAGTGTTAGGATTGAATGTAATAAAAAGAAAATGGAAATTATGAACACTTCTTTGAGAGCAATATTAAAGTGAAATTAAAACTGTACAGCGTGGCATTGAAAATTGCACCTAGGATTTCTTGGTAATTATACGAGATTGTAACAAAGTGTAGTACGCAGTATGCGACAGGTTAAGATGCAGAAACGCTCGGCCATTGTTTCGCAACACGTTGCAATTTGTGCGAAAGGCGGGCGCGTTATCGATCACAGGGCTTCTCGTTTCTCGTAAACGCATTAGTATCCGACTGCATGTTATGCACGGCGTCGCGAACTTTGAATTGTAATCGGTACTCCTGGCGGAGTGGATTTTGGGAATTGAGCGAATCCCGAGAAAGTTAGGCGAATCCGTAAGGTGGAACCGATACGAACGATAGTTACTGCGAAAAAATTTCAGCTCAAGTTTCCTAGAACTCGATGGAATCGAAACTACTGCGAAATCGAGTTTCAAACAAGCTGGAATGAGATCCTGCTGTTGATTCCCTGTTGAAATTGTTCGAAAAAATGAACGCGAGAGGAAAAATCATCGATCATCCGGAATACTTCTGCTACTTTAATTACATTTCACGTCACCGGTTAAACTTCGATTTCACTTTTAGAATTAAAAATCCCGAGGAAAGGACATGTTCAACCAATTTCCTTTCCGATTATTTTATAATTTTTAACCTTCAACAGCAACAGCAATTTCAGTTGTGAACCAACAAGTCGCCCCTAGTAACGTCACCAAAGAATTTCGGAATTATTTTATTGAAAATAAAATTGATTATATTATTATTTTTGGGATTATAATTTAGAAGAAGATTTTTAAGTTTCCTGTTGGTACAGCACAATTACTGAATTAAGCTTTAAATTGCACTAATTCCTTCTTCGTTGTAAATGCATAAAACCCGCCGCCTATGAATTCATAGTTCAATAAAATTTGTCAGATTGTTGCACAAGGGTGTACCGAAGCGACCCCCAAAAAGCTGTTAATTAATATTCGATACCGATTCCAAGAAACTGATCAGTGCACGGTTTCCTTTTTATCGCACATAGCGTTCGATTTCGCGGTGGTTCGTTGCACGAAGCCGCTTACGTTCGGGGATTAAGATCTTGCGAACGATCGAGCCGGTGGATCTCGAACGAGAACCGCCGCCGCCTTGATTCCCAGCCGATACCGGGTACACTGGGAATTATGTAATTATTAGAAGCGGCGTCGACGCGGAGTCAATGAAATTCAGATCGAGCGCGGCGCGGCGCCGAGATAAGCGCCGCGTCGGTTCGGCCCGGTAATTACATAATGGAGTAGCACGCTGCCACGACGCACCGTGAATATGCAATGTCGAATATTTACGTCGGATACGCGAACGAGGCCGGTGATCGTAGGAAAACGTCGAACCTCGCCGCGCAGACCAAGTGGCGCGTCCTTTGGGTGTCAATCGAGGGGTGCTTTGCATACAACGCGGCCACTCATGGGAATCAAGAACATAAATTTCATGAGAATTTGTTATGCAGAAGCGTCGACGTCAAATACAGGCGACACCACTTTTTTATCCAGTTTGAAAATCAATCTTGGTCAATAAAATTTGTAGATCGTTACAAACATATGTCAGGAGCCGCAGGGGGCGAGAGGGTTGGAAAAGTAAGTCCCATAATAAATCTTGTCTCTTCTATTTTTATTAGTTTGTCCCGAATGCATTACGAAACACATTCTGTTGTTTTGTAGTACAGTGTTTACTCTGTATATGTCCCAAACGCCGATAAAAGTCCCAGAACTATTCCCACTGCCGTATACTCCGCAAGGCCTCTAGATCTTCGCTGTCCTTTTCTACGTTCTGCCTGGTTCAAATAGTAGTATCTCCTGGACGATATATGTCCCTGGCTAGACCTGTGTTTTGAACATGTATCGAGTAAACAATGTGCTAACGCTGTTAGCCCGTATTCCTATTAACCCTTTGGAGAGAAAGCTATTTTAATTCCAGACCTCAGGTTTCTTATCGAAACTGGAACTCGTGTTCCAAAAGCATTTTATAAATGAGAAAATGCGAAAGGGAGAACATTCACAACTTGAATTTCTAGCATTAGACCTTATGGTTAGCGGATCTTTATGGGAAATAAAAATGTTTTAAGAAGGAGCTTCTGTTTCAAGAAGAATTTCTTTTTTCATTAATTTGAATAATTCTCTTCTCGTGAAAGTTTTCCTAATGATATAATTTGGACACGTGCAAAATCATGATCTCTGTTAATAAGTCCCGTTTTATGGAGCGTCCTGGACGTTCACGGCCAGCCGGCAATATCCGTGGCCGAAGAGCGAGCCCGAAATTAGAAACTCCGCGAAACGTGATTGGCAAAGTGGTCGTTATCAGGTAATTTAGGGTGGCACCTGTGTCGAGCTATTAGCGAGGGGCTCTCGATCAATCGCGTGTGGCGTGGAGGAAGCTCGCGCGAAATCCGCGGGAAGTTGACGAACCCCGCGGTGAATGAAATAACTGCAGAATATGATTGCCGAGACTAGGTAAAAAGGTGTGCACTGTCGTCTGACAAGCGGAGCAAACGTTAACCGAGTGTTTCTGGAGGATCAGTTAAAGGATTACCTCGCGATTGGTTCGCTCCCCAAATCCTGAATCCTCAACAGAACTGTTGAGAAAACTATCGGAACTGCCAGCAGCTAATCCACGGTTCGATAGGAAATTCATGCTGCTCGAAAATCTATTAGACGTCTGAGCAGTTTACGGAAACGATTATTGAACCGCTAATGTTGTGTATTTATGAGAAAAACGCAAAAAGAGTGAAAATAATTTATTTTGCGGGAAACGTTAAAATACAAAGTTAGAATTAGCCGCGAGGAAAATTGCGCAGCAAGGGATTAATTTCCCATTTGTGAAAGACGATTAATTATTACACGTTGACTGGCATGTCATCCATGCGTGGGTGACGGAATTATTTGCCCAGGTTTTAAAATGAGTTTTCACGTTAATATATTTATTGTACCAAATTTAATTAGGATCTGTAAGATGTAAGAAAGTTGGAGGACTACTGAATATCATACATTTAATTTTTTTCAATAGGTAACTTAATTTGATTTTACCAAATTTAGTTTTGTTAAGTAAGATTGCTAAAATTACATGATTCACGAAGAGTCGGAAGACTCATCGATGCCATTTACGATTCCCGCGACAAAACATAAGCCTGCGATTGGTGCTCGGTACTTCCTACCATTGATATTCCACGGCGTCTGTATTGTTCTCTGTTTCTCTTCGCTTTTCGACGGCTTTTGTTCCGACCGGAATGATAATGACCAGAAAACAAGCAAACAAGACAGCGCGGTTTTTTATACGAAATCATAGGAGCACTTCATCAACGTCCATTGTAACATCCGGCGAAATCGTTGTCAGCGGTTCGAGGGAAAATAACCGTTCGCGATGATCGACCACGGGAGCATTCGAGAATCGAGAATCGCCAGCCTATTCGAGGGTTGACGGAGAAAGAGAGCAATAAATCAGTCGGGGCTGACAGTGCCAAGTGGGGCCGGGCCGCGTGACGAGGCGGATTCGAATTCGATGCTTCTCCTCCTTTTTCCGCTTCGCTCGCACCCCATCCCCTCCATCGAACGGCTTTCTCTTTCTCTTCCCCTCTCGTCCCACGTGTCGAAATTTCAAGGTGGATCGCGGACAGTCGATTTAGCCGATTGCGAAACACCCCCGTCAATCGTTCAAACTCTACCGGGCTGATCCTTCTCCCCAGATACACAGAATGGTTCCCACCGCTTGAATTTTTCGTCGCACCCCCTCAGCATTTAATCTTAAAACTACCATCGAGTAATCCACCTACCGTGATTTTCATTTCATCGAATAAAACATTTTCTTTCCGATTAGCAGCGAATTCTTAACCCACTGCCAAGGGAGGGTCATAGGGACCCATAAGTTGGAAAACTTTAAATTGGGACTGTTTTTCTTGGGTGATAAATTCTCAAAGCATTATTCCTTGTCGTTTTGTACATTTAAATTTAATATTCTATACTATAGGAAAACCATTATAGTGCATAGAAAGAAAAAACCATACTAAAACCATCCTTATATCTCCAACGAATAACAAATAATTCCAGAACTATTGGTTGATGGAACTATTAATTGATTGGCAAGGAACGATCCAGCATTTTTATTGAGTTACAGTCGAGCATTCTATGCAGTCAGAAGTGAATATTCATTCCGAGAGAAGAGAGTTATATATCTATTTTCTATTTGATAAGTATGCATCTAAATGCAATGTAAAATGTTCAGAAAGTCTCACACGCTTAAATATTACAAAACTTTGATCAAAAATGAGAAATGAAGGGTGCGAGGAGAGTGTTAAGGGTAGAACAAGAAACATATATCTCCGTTTTGTATTTTCTTGTGACTTTTCATGTTGCGAACGCGAGAAACGTATGAAATGTGTCCGACAGTATATTGACACGCGAATCAACTGTTGCGCGTCGGAAAATGTTAATTTTCCGTGAAAAAGCGTGCAAAAGGGTTAGGCAAATTTGAAGCGCGAGCAGGCAGATTGATAGTGTAGACTCGATACAGCGTGTACAGGACACACGACCGCCATCATGATTTCGAGCGGATTTTCGGCTTCGCCGGAAATTTAATACTGGTCGGTCCCTTGTTTCGTGAGAAATCAATTTTCATTCCAATAACCTGACCCGAGTAAGTTTTTAGTGGGTAGCAGAATTTTGCCTTTGAGCTGGTATCGGGGTCGCGTGATTTTGCGGCAGAAATCGCTCCGCAATTTCGTTGTTTAATAACATTCTACACTTTTCTCGTGTGGGTCAGCTTTTGTACCGGTGGAGAAAGATTGGAGCGACGGTTCTCGTCGAAAATATTTACTCGTACGCTAAATCGAACTAGAATTTTACCCTTTTCTCAAAAGAAAAATTTTGCGTAAATAAAATTCTTGAAACATCGTACTTTCGTTTTTAGCAGCCAGGATCGAGGGAAGGGTGTGCAAATTGATTTTATTCGATCGATATGTCGCAGCTAAGAAAGAAGTACGATCGTTCGCCTCGATCATGGATCACGTTCGACGTCACAACGAGCGAAGAAAAAGAACGCGAAACAATAAAGACGTCACCGGTGAAACATCGCTGACATAGATTCGAACGAGCGTCCGTCCACGGTGTCTCGAATTACCTCGGTAGAAAGTGATCATCGTAATGCGCGAATCGGACGCGTGAATCATCGATACGTCCGTCTCGGTGTGTGCCCGGTTGCGGTGAGCTCGTGAAATATATTTGCAATAAAGAAAAAGAAAAGAGTCATGGTTTCATCGTGTCGCAACCCGTTTCGAGGCATTTGCACGAGGTCGACGTAAAACCACTCGGCAATGAAAACCATCCAGCGGAGACAATGAACAATAAATCATACCGCAAAGTCTGTTCGACACCTGAGAAAATAAGAAAATATATCTGAAACGACAGAAACGTAGAGAATTGAATTTACTGTTTACCCGATGTATCTTGACGCCGGCGGATACTTAAAGTAATTTACTACTTTCGTTGCTTTATGAGGCAATACGCACTCGTGTTCACTCGCTCGTTCTCCACTTTATTGCTTATTTACAAACGACCAGATACATTCTGAAAAACAATCCTCACAGTTTGCTACACGTTTACGCCGTCCGGTTAACTAACGAATTCAGTAGCGGTTAACTTCGAAACAAAGTTTCTCGTTAACACATTCGCGACCGGCACATTTTTCCGTCTCTAATACTGAGTACCGGCGAAAATAATGAAATTCTGATGCTGGTTGCCGCAAACTTGCATCGCTAAAGCAAGGATAAAAATGATAAAATTTGTTTTGAAATATCAATGTTGCAATTATGTGTGTTGTTTAAAATAAAACGTCAGGTTCACGTCAGCGGCGATCAGGAATAGAATTTAAAATTACGTGAATTCACGTTAGCGGTTGCGAATATGTTAATAGTCCGAGTTAAGCCTTTGCACTCGAGTGGTGACTCCGGAGCACCGCTAAAAATGGTTGTGGCATTATTTCAAAGAAATTACAAAAAATATTACAAAATGTTTGTTACATTACAAAATTTGTATTTAACAAAATGTGGATTAAAATGAAAATATTCTAAGATGGAAGAAACATTTAGTTTCAGAATTAAAATAGCGCCGAGTGCAAAGGGTTAAGAACTCATTTGTACACCGAATATATCCCAAAATGAAATTTATTGATTCGAACGAGTCCACGGGGTTTCTTAGATGGGGTTCCAAGAGTTTCTTGCGTGCGCATCGATCCCTCGGCGTCTCCTAAGGGGAGCTAACAGCGCAGGGGGCGGGCGTGCATTCTCGACAAACATTTACCCCGTAGTAAATGCACAAAGGGTGAATCAGATCAACGGTTTCGCCTGTGGCTAGCTTCGCGTCGCGTTCGCAAGAACGATTGGCTGCGTTTACCAACTGCGAGATGATAAGCGCGATCCAAGATTTGTGCTCTGCAATCCTCCGCTTTGTTCGGAACGTTTTAGGGGAGAGTCGCCGGAGTAATTATTAATCCTCCACCGAACGTGATTAATGAACGCGATTCGCAGTACGGTAACGTCTTGATCCAAGCCGGACGGAGCTACACAATCTTAGTTAGGTCGCCTACCCCCCCCCCCCCCCACAGTGGGATCGAGAAGCTCGGGCTGCCTCGGTAAACATGTAATCCGATACCGGATTACGGTGTGGACCACTACTAATCCAATTACAAAACTTCTTTATTTTTCGTTATTCTTTTATGGGACTTTCAGGAACTTATTTCTGGCATTTTTCTGATTAAAATGACACTAAACACGATGTAATTTGAACTGTATTTACTGGTTTACCCGTACTTTTCTACGTTCGTCGTGGTCACAAGAAAATAGCAGCCCTGCGCGATCTATGTCACAGCACGCACCCGAGGATTGGGCTTGGATGAAGACTGTATTGTATTGTATTGTATTTTACTATACTGTTTGAGCGGAATCTCAGATATACGAAACTTAACCCTCAAATCTGTTAACTTAGAATTCTGTTTCCTTAGAATGCGATATGTCATATGATCTTCCTAAAAATTCCGTTAAAATCGACAGAGGTACTTTGAAGGATACAATTTAGAACTGCAAAATCCAAACGTTCGAAAGAATCCAAATAAAATATCTAAAAAAATTGTAATTATCTTGTAACCCATCAACAAAAAGCAGTGCATACAGAACATTTCGCTGGGGTCACGAAAGACCCCAGAGTATCGCGGGTTAAGAATCAAAAATCAAGAGAAATAAACGCGGAAAAATAAAAGACCGATTTTCAACAGAAACATTAAACAAACACAATTTCTTCCCGATGTCGCCATTACGTCCACGATCGACATTCATGCGCGAAGAACGAATAAACTCCCCTAAGAAATCGTGCATCGAACTGCAAAATGGTGGATTTGGATAAGCTTCCATCGCGACGGATAAAAACTGCTATATTCATCACGAGTCGGAAACAACTCGTCCGAATGCGACATAACGCGACCGATTCGATCTCACGCGTAAAACAAAACTGCAGCGTGGTCGAATCTCGGCACATCTCGCTGAATCCGAGTAATAATATCGCGATCATAAAATCTTCGGGATCAACTCGCGGCGGAGCAATTACGCGGGGTACCTATATACTTAATCCGATGGACGGATCGGCACGATCGCGACGGAATAAGTTATAAATCGAGCGCCGGTTGGCGATTTCGGATCGGCGATAGCGGCGAAACGTTTCGCGCAAGAAAACGGACCGGTCCGGTTCAATTATAAATCGTCGCGTGCTGCGGTTATACGGCGCGGAGAGGGCTCGGCCGGGCTCGTTAAAAATCGTGGCAAATTAAACGGGGGGAGAGCCCCGATAAGATCGGCGGACGTTCCGGTGGTGGAAGGATTCGCGATTTTTTGTCGCCGTTCCACGGTTAGGCTCGACGAAAGCAAATCGACATAAATATTGATAACCGGCGGTCGTCAACGGGTACGAGGGAGAAGGCCGGGTACACAACGGGTGGTTCGCTGGAAGAGGAAAGAGAAAGGGAGCCCGAGTTCGTGACCAGAATAACGGCCGGGCCTCGTGCTCTCTCGTGTACGAGCAAAAAGGTCCAAAAGCGATTCGAGCAACACTCCGGGGCCGTCTCGAATCGGCTGCAGACTCGCCGCAGAGACCGCACGTCCGCCACGATTCGCGAAACATCCTCGAACTGCCTGGCGTGTTCGCGAGGGTTGCTTCTGTCCTCTCCGCGAGTTTCTGGGACGCGTTCGTCCCCAAAAACTGCGAATGTGCTGGTTAACCCTCAGCACTAGAATGGTGACTGCGAGACACCGCTAAAAAGTGCTGTAGTATTATTGAAAATATTTTTTACATTATTACATTTGCTTGTATTTTTGTATTGTGCGAGTAAATTGCACCATTTTTTTACGTGTAACACGAAAAAAATGTAGAGGCCGGAAGAAATGTTTCGTTTTGGAGTTAAACCAGCTTCGAGTGCAAAGGGTTAACGCTTCTTCCGTGTCAATATGTATCGATATCGTTCCCGAAGGGCTAATCCTTAAGAGTGAAGCATTCCGTCGCCCATTATTATTAACAACAGTCAAAGTGTTATGCCATTTGTGTGCGAATAGTCGATGCACCTAGCAGTGCATATTTCAATGGGATTCGGTCAACGGTACCCGAAAATCGATGGAAACACGACGACAATCCGCTGAAAACTCGTTGGCTCGCGATCCTGCCTGTTAACGAGCTCGTTGCAGCTCGTTTAGAATTTCTCGAACCGGGATGAGCGTCTTCTTCCTCGTTCCGAACTTAAACTCGTTATCGTCTGTCTCATATCGGATCTCCCTTTCTGGGATTACCTCGACGGGGACAGCGACAAAAGCCTCTACGAAGGACTCGACGAGTAATCGCGAAGCGATCCTGCCGCTTCAAGGTCCTTCCCCGGGTAATTGTTCTGCGCGCGTGTTGTCAAACATCTCCGGCTTACGTCTTCGAAGCTTTCGCTCTTCCATCGGAAGTGTTAGGTCGTTCAGAAAGGTCTGCAGATTTTTGTGAAAAGAGAAAGCTGGTTCGAACGGTTAGTCAATTTGCCCCTCTAACTCGAAAACCAATAACTGGACCACTATAAGAACATTTTCTCTGAAATCCGAGAACCGCGCTGTGCTTATTTATTTCGTAGGATTTATTTCAAAGCTTTCTGCGAGCAGTCCGTAGAATTTTCTGAACGACCCGACATCTTTCCCCGCCGGCGACGATGCAAAGATCATTTTTCGCGAGTATTTACGCAACGAAGTCGAAACATAGCTACTGGCCATGCCTCGAGCGATTATTGTTTTTTTCCGCGCGGATATACCTAACCAAACTTGTCTCGGTTGTTTGCGAATCGCTCGAAAAACATTTTCCCAGTCTGCGAGAACGCAGAGTCGATTTTTCAGCGGGAACGAGCGTCGGCGATGGCTGCTCGCAATTTGAGAATGATGGAGTTACCTGTCGAGATACCGGTCGTGTCGAAGGTGACAATTTGCGCGTTTTATGGTGTTATCGTGGAGGAACGTCACTGGGAATGGCAGCGCTATTTTCGAGGGAAAAAGACGCTCCGACAATTCAAATTCCATATTGGTATTGCTTCGCCCGTTTCACTTTGCTGTCGTCAGGGAAAATTTTAGAGACTGGGTTTAGTCTTCGAATTAAGGACGTTTAGAACTGTCCTCACAGCTTTAACTAATTCTTAAACATATATTTCTACACACTTCTTACCGACATACTCATCTTTGTAACATCCACAATGCGATATCTATTCATTTACATTTAATTCTCACAAATTGTGTACTTAAATCTCGACGTTTTGGGTCAAAATATGAGTCATAATATAGTTAAAATAAAATTTTACATGGTCCCGTTTTCTTAAAATTGGCGCACAAAAATTGCAAATTGTACAAACGCCTTAATTATCTATAATGGACAAGTGCGAAATAATGTATCAGATGATACGTGTGTAAATTTGATAATGATTTTTTAGTGAACAGCATATTATATTCAAAGTATGTATATTCGTGTATTCAAAGTATTCTTTTTATGTCAGCATCATTTCGACCAGTTTCTGAAATACATATGCCTTCGTTAAAATTGTCGATCTCGCCATTAAAAGCGGAATTTATTTTCGCCTTTTTCTCATTTATTATTCAATTTCGAGCTTATTTTAATTACGTCCGCACTCGTGCAAACATACACGAAGCGACCGAACGGCCTTTTCGCGCACCGGGCCCGTCGCGATCGCTATAAATTAATTAATTGCGGGTAGCGGGGGAACGCAACGAGCTCGATCGCGAAACGATCCCGTCGGTATCGAAAATTGTCGGCTCGAAATTATTGAAATATACGGCTCACCTTACGTAAACGACCGATACCTCGTTGTCCCGGCGCAAAGCTGCATTGGAAAGTCCGGCCGAACGATGAATTTATGTAAGCGATCGCTCGGAATCGCGTGTATTACGAATGACGTTAATTGGGAATACCGGTGCACTAAAATACCTGGTAACATAAAACAGAGGCCTCGGTCAGTCCGGGAATCGAAGGGCTTAGCAGTCCCCGAAACTTGCAGCGCGCGATAAAGTGTTCCTTTTAATCTTTTATTGGCCGCCATTGTTCCGAGATGCGTGGCATGCAAGAAAGACAACGGTGGTTCGAATTGGATGTTTCCTCATTTAGTTAAACAAACTCTTACTCTGAATCGTAAGTATTCTTATTTATCTTCTGCTGCGATTCGCATTTCTTACCAACTCGTTCGCCAGTAGTTTTGAATAACGATGAAACCTCAATTACGACTTGAAATTAATGGTTCCGATGAAAGTTTGTCCGAACGCGAAACATGTTGGATCGTTTTTCGTCGAAAATTCGCTAGAAAGTTATTTCCATGGGAAAAAATCATTTTTGCGTACTGTACAACGCGCTGCCTACTGGAAATATTTTTTTTACAATTGAAGCAGTTGTATAAAAATTTCAAACCATCCCCTGCACTCGCGAAATTCTACATTCTCGGCTGAAATGAGATTTGAAGTTATTTCTGCTGGATCAAGAATTTCAAATTACAGACGTGGGAGGATCGGACGCCTGAGTTCACTGTTTCCGATTGAATTTTGTTGTATCGCTCCCAATCCTCGCCGGTTTCGTTGAATTCAAATTTCCGCGGTTGCCGGCGAAGGGTCGAAATCGCGGATTTGCATGAAGATTCATAGTCCGCTTGTTACCAACAATGAATCCCCGGCTCGCCGCGATAAACGCTCGCTGGTTCCAGGCCGGCGTTACATAATTTTTCTCGTAACTGGCGTTTCGATGGATCCGCGCTAAGATCGTCGGCCTCGATTTATGTAACAGCCCCCCGGAGAATTTACGTCGGGAATTTACGTAAATCCCTCCCCTCTCGACCCCCCTCCGGACTATTTACATTGGAAATTCGCGGCAGTGTCTGCGTACGGAAGTGCATTAACCGCGACACGTTAATTCTCTCACGGGCCGAGTGTGTACGACAGGTTGTCGGCCCTTATCTCGATCGAGACGAGAATCACTGCACTACTCTCCCCTTTTTCCTGCAGATCACTCATCGACCCGGGTCCGATTCTCCCGGTAATTAGTCGGTTAGGCGACCAATCGCTTCCTTCAACACTACGCTTACCGGGACCCGTCAAAATGACCGGTTCCAATACTTTAAATTTAAAATTACTATGATTCTGAGGATACGTACGTATTATTTAGCATATTTATTTCTTCGGGTATGTATTATTTTTAAAATGTAGGTAGCACGTTCTTGTTACTTTTATAAACTAATGATAAATAGTCATTTTCGGTGCTCCGTAAACCTAGCGTTAACCACTTACCGGAGCTTTGACTCATTCTTTCTTCAATTAATAGGTTCGTTAATCTTAACAATACTGTTTTATTTTGGACGTTATCGTTTTAAGGCGTTTTTCTGCTGCTGCTTTTTCCTCTGTCGGTGGTGGGACCATTTTTATCGTAAAATGAGCCACCCGGCATTTCTTTGATAAATTAAGAAACGCGTTTGTTCCTAAATGGTACTCCACAGTGTCCATTTTCGATTTTCCTGTGACAAAAATGATTTTGATTTTTAATTGCTTTTCTGCTGGTGCCTTTTTTTATGGTAGAAGAAACCCATAGGCACGTTCATTCTTTGGACTTTATTACTTCAATTTACAATTTCAAGATAAAGATGTATACAATGAGTCTTAGATATTGAAGCTTTAAAATTACTTGCTGAATCGGTTGTTAAAATAAGGAAAACAATTTTAAAGACAGGATCAGCGATAAATAATCTCTTATTCCCTGTAAGAAAAACGGTGCATCGACGGTGTGTTTCCAACGAATTTGAAGTCTCTCTTACGTATAATTATTACGTATAATATCTCTTACGTAAATGTAGATTTCTGTGTTCCATTTAGGGTGTCCATTGGTGTCCGAGTTGTTACAGTACAAAGATTGTTTTCTGAAGATGAAGGATCAGTGTGGGCCGTTTTGCGGAAGGTTTTCCGCAAGTTTGTGGGGAAGTAATGGGAACCGAGGCGAACCTGTCCTTGAGCATAGCACCTCTGCCATTTTGAAAAGAGCACGGCGGAACGAAGTGGGAGGCCCGTGGACGGACCTGTGTCAGGGGAACATCCAACATCTGTCGACCAGGTTGAGGGTGTCTCGGGCCGAGTCATCTGACCGCTCGCAGAGTGCAAATAAGCTCTTCCTCTTTCCTCCTCGTGGTTCTTTTTCGCCTCACCCCGGCTTCCCCCGTAATGGCAGTGGAACACACGCTCCGTTTGTGCGGCACCGCGCCGTTGCCGTTGCTGTGCGGTTCGAAGGCGTCCCTATGTGTTTTCTGTATCATGCGTCCCGGGTTCCGGGGGGTGGGGGGACGGAGGCGCCTCAGGGTGGAGGATGGAACCGGCAGTAGCGAGAACTTTGAAAAACAACCGGGAGGAACAAACTCCGTCGGGGTTCCCATCAGCCATCCAAACCGAAACCTCCGGAGAACATTTTCACCCGAAGATTCCATAATCCGCCCTTAAAGAACAATCGAGGAGTTTCGAGGAAAACCTGTAGACTTTCCATCGGTCTTACATATCCAAAAGGACCTGTAAGTCTGTGGAAAAGGTAGAAAGAATCCCAGAGAATTCAAAGATTTTGCCAGATATTTTGGTCTTCAGAATTTCGAAAGTACAAGCACGAAGAAGAAAAAACTAGCGAAGCTACTTCCGACTTATCAAGATGATAATTTACTTAGACTGTTTACGCTTTGGCTGCTAAACTGGAAACCTCGAAACCATAAAATCAAAGTAAGCTATTTAATGCAATAAACCTATAAAATGATATTGAGTAGTCCTCCGACTTTCTTGCATGTTGTACAATGAATACATTGACGTAAAAATTCATTTTAAAAACCTGGACAAATAATTCCGTCATCCACGTATGGGTGACATGACAGTCAACGTCAGAGTCCTCGGTAGTCCATTTTTTATTTATTTAGAACGTCTGGGAGCCGAGTGTAATCCGCGACGACGTCTCGAGTAAGTGCCATAATTCGACGCACGGTGTGCACAAGTGGCACGAGTGCTTGCAGTGGAAAATTTTTCCGACATCGGTGGTTGTTCACGGCGCGGGTAGGTTCGGAGCCATCGCTAACCGGGGGTTGTGCTAATAAACTCCGGCCCCCGGGGCTCGCTCGCAGTGGGACGCCCGATAGCAGGCTTTAGCCACTCTGTCTTCCCTTGTGTGTGGATATAATTCGTACACACGCGACACGAGGGCAAGCCACGAACAAACGAGCCCGACGAAGATAGCCGAAAAGAGCTGCGGCCCGAAAGAGCAAGACGAAACATCGAAGAATGGAAGAGGAGGGACGAAGAGGGAAGAAGAGGTTCGCGAAGCGAGCGGCGCCGAGGGAAAGAGACAGCGTGTCCCAGGACGAAACGGGCCGATAAGCGAGATACGATAACCGGGAAATGAGTAGGTGCTGTTCATGGTCGTCGAATTCGCGGCGGCGGCTGCTGCGGAAACGGAATTTTACTGCGAGCATCACAATAATAAAAGCACAGTTCGCACGGGAACGCGTTTCCCGCACAAAGGAAACCCGGCTCGGCGACACGAGACGCGTCCGTGGAAGGCACAATTTAAAATATCCGCGACAAAGCGGACGCAACTAGCTGCAGTCGCCGAGTTAATTAGAACTCGGACAAGTCCGACAGAAATGAAGCTTCATCGACGAACGCAACCGCGAAACTTGGATTCCGGCCGTGCGAAGTATCCTCTAACGTTAAGCCTATCGACAGACAAACGTCTGGTGGCTTCCGTTTGAACAGAAATAAATTAATCGTCAGAAAACAGTTGAGAATATATTCTCTTCATCTCTCAAGAAACTTGATTAGATCGGTCATTGAAATGAGGATTCGAGGGCGATCGTTCTCTGGAAGGGAGCATAGGTAACTAGGAAAATAATCTTTACTGTACCGGGGAGCTCGTAAATCTTCGCAGATCAGTGAATATTTAATCGTCAAGTTAAGGGGGCATGAAATGGCATAAGTTCTTCCTCACAGAAAGGACACCGAAGTCGCAAACTCGGAACTTAGCGCGATTTCTCTGCTCACCCGAAGAGCCTCCGCTCGAGAACCGCTATGAAAAGCGGAATCGGCGATCTGTGAAGAGTCTAAAATAAGAATAATGGGAACGATAAAAACCCGGGCAACTAGATTTTATTATCTGCCCGTTCCCGACGAGCTTTCCATTGGCAGCTCGAAGGGCCCGGGAGCCGCCATGTGGTCAGTTTCGCACACGCCTTGCATTATTCGTACAGTGCATCGTGCGGATGCGCGTGAATAATGGACGCACGAAACCGTCGGATCAAATCTAGACATCGCGGCGTCCTGCAATATTCAAAAGTCGCGAAACATCGCTCCTAAATATTATTCTGTTCGGAGAGCGAGATTTCCAATTTGAGACGTCGTCGGTCGAACCGTTGTTTATTTAGTTCATGTGGTCCGCTTCAGACTTAAAGACGTCTTAGAGATGTTTATAAATGTTAATTAAAACGAAATAAATTTAAATGAATAAAGCAATATTTTATTGTTATTGTTAATATTAATTATATCATTTAAAGTATACATTAAAATTAAAATTAAACATTACAATTAAAACTAAACATTAAACTTAGACATTAAACATTAAAATTAAAACTAAACATTACACTTAGACATTAAACATTAAAATTAAAACTAAACATTAAACTTAGACATTAAACATTAAAATTAAACATGAAACATTAATATTAGATATTAAACATTCAAATTAGACATTAAACATTAAAATTGAACATTACATTACACTCCAAGAAATCCAAGTTATTTAGTCTCGAAAAAGACATCCTTAAAACCTCTGAAATAAAACATCTCGAAAAAGACGTCTGAAATAAGACGTCGTTTTTACGTCTGAAATGAGACGTCTTAAAGACGTCTAAAATAAGACGTCGTTTTTACGTCCGAAATGAGACGTCTTTTCCAGACGTAAGACTTTCAGGCGTAAAATGGACGTAAAAAAGACGTCTTTAAGACGTCGCGTGATATGTGGGATAATTTTTCTTGTCGTTCTTAACAGGAACTACCGATCGCCGCTCTCGTTTCCGGGAGTGCTATGGTTAAACATTCATGTCGGTTCGTTTCCGACGATGCATATATTTTTAAATATGTTACCTGCTGATTAAACAGAAGTTTCACGAAAATACAGCAATTCATTTGGCCCTTATCGGACGCTACGACCACAGCGACAAAGTACCGTTGTCACGTGAGAAGTGATTTACGACCGTTAAGGGTTAATAAAATGGAAGATTTATTAGTGTCGACCCTGTGTCGACTCCCTTCAGTTTCTTCAGACCCTAATCGAATTCAGTTTGTACAAGTTTATCGCGAATAAAATGAATTTTTCGGGACACAAAATTGTTGTACTCAATTATGATCGGCACAAGTTTCAATGGTTGAGGTGCTCAATCATACAGAGTGTTCCAAAAATGGTGTGCTTCCTTGAAAGGGGAGGCTGCCGAAGTCATTTTAAGTAACTTTTTCCTTTGCGAAAATCCCCTCCGCGGCTTTGTTAAGGAGTTATTAACGAAAAACACGGACCAATCACAGCGCGGTTATAGCGGACGGATTCCGGTTCGGCCAATGCCAGCGTCGCGCTCAGTGGGATCTCCACTCTAGCCGCGCTCTGATTGGTCTACGATTTTCGTTAATAACTTGTAAACAAAGCCGCGGAGAACATTTTCGCAAAGGAAAAAGTGACTTCAAACGGCCCTAGCAACCTCCCCTTTCAATTAAGTATATTTTTGGGACAACCTGTATAAATATGTATGATACTTTTACGCAAAAGTGTAAATAAAATAATAATTCCCAGACGAGCAATTACAATTGATAAAAAATTACAATTATTAGGACTTTCATGGAAAATAATAATTGTGTGTTTTAATTACAAGGCTCGAAATTGTTTTAAAGTTCTTTAAATGTTTTCACTGGTTCAAATTCGACGTACTCGTTCTTGTCCCAATTGCATGAAGTCCGGAGTCTATAAATTAGTATGAAGAAGATTCCCGAGGCGGAGAAAGAAGTTCCAGATTCAAATTTTGCCCGATCGTTCGCATTCTTGTCGGGCGATACTAAGTCCGCCGAATTTGCAATTTAATTAATCCCCCCGCGGAATCTCGCTCGTGCCCCGACCTCATAAAGACGCTCGCCTTGCGGACAGCCAGCTTTCGGCTTGGCTGGCGAAGATGGCAAAAACTGGCCGGAAATTTATGTGTACGTTCGTTTCAGTATCGCCGCGGATGGGATACGTATCGTTTAAAGCTGCGTGTGTTCGCGAAACGATACTGGGTAGAACGCTCGCAGTATGGAAAGCCCGCCCCGAATTATTTGGATCGGCTCCCGCCGGGTTCGGACTTCGTTTCCGGAAGAGGGATTTCGCAAATTCCTTTCGGATTCTGACCAAGAAACGTCATATCGACTTTTGAACCTTTTCCACCTTAAATCTTTCGGAGGAAACTTCCGGGAGATTGGCTATTTTTTTTCAATTCCGAAACGTTGGAACTGAATTTTGTGGAATCATTTGCAGACTTCCTAACTTTGTTCATTTGAAATATACGCTTTGAAAAAGTTATACGGTACGATATTTAATTAGAGTTTAACGTAATTTTACATCATTTGTGCAGTAGAAAATATGAAAGGAATTTAATAATGTTTCATTTCGTTGGTGCAGTAGGAAGTTTTAATGGAATTTAGTACAGTTTCGTTCCATTTGTGTGATACAGATTTAATATAGTTCGTAGTCATTTTGGTATGAACGTCGTCACTTTATTTCGCATTTTAAAATAGTGGGGACAATTTCGCGACATTTATCCTCTAAGCCTCGGCGACATATATCGAGAATTCACTATAATGACAATAGTTTTGATTCATCCATAAGCCACTCAAGCGATTCTGACATTTTAATTATGAAGCTGGATTTTTTGCAGTATAAGACAAGTTGTTGTTTCTACCACTATTTGCTTCCCCAGGGTTGAGCACCCCTTTAAATAATAATGCATCCCTTTCTTTTCGAACATGGTTTAACGGATTTTCCTCCACATTTTATACAATTGCGGTATTGTCGAGAATTTCTTATGTAAACAAAACCGGTAAACCAACGCCATTTGGTATTCAGTTGGTACGATTTACACAGAACGATATATTAATTGATGCGGAAAAACTGCGATGATAAAAAACCCTGGAATTAATAAACCCTCTTCTACAATCGTTATTATATTTTTCGAGCGGGAGTTATTCGCATGCGTTGCTATTGGTTATGGTTCCAATGCAGCGTGGCAGAACATTCAATTACCTCGGACAACAACGAAACAAATTAAATGTTTAGTAACGCTCCGGAGGGCTGATAAAAAACTCTGAAATGTACCGAATGATTCAAACATTTTGACGCACTCTTAACAAGAATAGTAATTGGATTCACTTGCTTTTGTGTCTCCTAAATCATTTTCCTAACAAACCTTTACTTGCATTGTTTCTCATACAATCAGTTCAAAGTTAATTTGTTTTCTAATCTAGCCAATTTAAATGCTTCTTATTTCGATCAACGAGGTTACGTCTGAGTCATTATTTCTTCATCAGTGTAATGTACAAAAATTACCTGCCTAGAGTGAACAGTCTTACAAAAATGTGACGAGTTTAAAAAAGTTTGTATGACAATGTAAATCAAATATTATCCCCTTTGCAGCACATTTAGTACAGATTAAATTTAATTTTAATAAAGAAAAAATATAATAATTGAATAATTGCAAACAGCTTATAATTGTTGAAATTCGGACTAGACAGAAGAGGATGAACCAGTTGATCCTGAAAACCGAGAAGCCAGGATGCTCCCGAGGGACAGTGTAAAACAAGCAAAACAAATACGAATTCCCCAATAAAACTGCAAAGTTTTAAATATCCATCTACACGTCCTTCTACCAAGAAAACACCTGGCTTGATCCGCTCCAGGCAGCATAATCGATCGGACAAATAATTTCCAGTGAGATGCCACAGTTGTAACAGAAACAATCGAAACTTCCGTGCTCATCCAATAAAGCGTCCCTCGGAATCCCAAGCTGGGGATCCCAGAAGACATCTATTTCCCGCGGATTCGCGCACGTTCAAGACACCAACACGTTGGACCGGTGATCATCTGGAAATCCCGACAAGTTGAATGGTTCCCGATATTTCCAAGACTAGCTTGTCGCACCCCTGTTGGAGGGCCAGGGGTGGTTTCTCAAGGGTGCCCGTATGATTCGCGTCGATGCAAAACCGACCCGAAACCATCGAGATCGCGAGCCCCGAAGGGACGGTCGGTCACGTCCGACAGATTCACGACTTTTTCTCTTGGAAACGGGATAAATCGTCGAACCACCACCCCTTAAAGGGGTGGCAAGGGAGGGGATGAAACTCGGAGATTTTTTGCACGAGCACGGCACGATTCGATTTCCATAGAAGCCGACGGGCTGCGGGCAATTCGTCAATTCGCGTCGAACGAGCCGAGCCGCAGCCTCTTCCGATCGAGCACATTCTTCTTCTGTCGGGTTATCATTCGTCCGAACGTTCTTCTTCCACCGCGCTATCGATCCTAGCTGCTTGTGGGCTCGGCTTTAAAGGCTCCCCGGATCGATGGTTTTCCACCCGAGTTTGTCGCTTCATCGATTTATCAACGATTCAATGGATCGCCTACCCTTTTGTGCATCTCCGACGATGTTTACGAGCACGGCTGCTTTCGCAGTAATCGATCATCTTTTTGTTCGATTAATTATTATCTGCTTGATATGTGATTATACTTTCACATATCTTCACCTTTGACCGAAACTTGACCAGTTATGCAACCTACTCGAAACTCCTCAACCCTCGAGAACCCCTTCAGGTCTCGCAAACATAGCTTCGGAGACAGTAGAAAGAAAACCCGGAAGCGAAATATCGCATGGAACCGTTTTGCCGCGGCGAAAATGGACGTGCCTGAAAATCCGCGAGCGTCGTCGGGAAACGGGATCGAGATCGATGGTCCGGATCCGGGCAGATCCCGGCGGCAGCTCTCCGTTCCAGGGCTGCCGGACAAAACCTGTTGCGAGCGTGGTTGCATCGGGGATGCGCATGCACCGGCGTGGGACGGCACGGCACGCGCGCACCAATCGCCATGGAAACGCCGAAGTCTCCTGGCCGGCTCCGAGATCCGCGCGCGGCTGTGCGAGCGTGTGCGTCCGTGCTGTACAACGACTCACACAGTGGCAGACACCCCGAAGGACCCCCTGCGGCTTCAGGTGGCGGTACTAGGGGGTAGAAAACCCCTCGTTCAGCGTCACAGTGCCGACAGTTTCTCCGAACTATCCAAGTCGGACCGATCTCTCTCTGCCGCGTTCCGCGCGAAACCGCCGAGCGCGCACACGGTTTTGGTTGTCCCTTCTCTCGTGAGTGTTCACGATGGATCCTTCCAAATTATCTCTTTCATCATTTCTCTGTCTTTACTGTCGCTACTGTGTGTTTCTTTGCGTCGCTGTTTTGTTTTCTCGATGTCGCTATTCTTTGTTTATATTTTCTTTTCATTTTTTAAAGAAAAACCGTATGTTTCCTGTCTCCCGTCGAACGAGATCGTGAATTTCGAAAGGGTTTAGGAATTTTGTGTGCAATTTTCGCTGCTTTGTCCAGTGTTGTTCTTGGTATTTCAGGGGAAGAACGGTGGTTGGGATTTCGAGAGATCTATAGGAGTGCTCTCGTTGATCGTGCGGATTGAAAGTGCGGGGGTGGTCGTCAGCGATGTGACGTGATCAGCTACATGTTTCTACCTCCCTGATGGTGTAGTTTTATGCTCTTCCGGCTTTTCTTTTCTGTGAGGGTTGTTTGGAGAACGAGAGGGAAGATTAGTCTATTTTGCGTGGCTCTTTTTGTGTGTTAGCATTGTGATTGAGGATGACCGTTCGACATAAGGGATCTTTCAAAGTTTCCTTCTTCTTGCTGGTGTTTTACGATTTCGTCACTGTTTTATCTTTGCTATAAATAATTTTGACATTAATCTCATTATATTTGTCAATTTTTAAGCCGCGTTCCCTTGACAAAATTCTTCTCGTTCAAGAATATGTCACAGTTTGACTTGTCAACCGAAGAAGACGAGGTTAGCGTGGTTTGTCTTCAGGAAAAGTTTTGAGGTTTTTGAAAATTGAACAGAAACTGTTTCAATTCTCCACTATCATAAAAATCGCAGGAAATAGAGATAAATTCAAACAACTTCTACAATACGGCACGGACGTATCACTTTTCCAACTCGGTAGCTTCAGCGTTGAAGTAACAGTTTGTCCTTGAAAAGTGTGGAATTCTACGTCTCCAGTACAGTGTGCAAAACGGCAAAAATTCGCTTTCGTTTAAACGTAAAATCGTCGATTTTTTCATCGGACAATTGAACGTTTGTTTAGGACCGATTCGTTTTAGGGCGAGTCGACGCTTCCGCGACGCGACGGTTTCATAATCGACGCGCGTAACTTCAACTCTTTGCACTCGAAGCTGTTTCAACTCCAAAATGAAACATTTCTTCCGACCTAGAATATGTCTATATATATATTTTTTTTTCATGTTATACATACGAAAATGGTGGAATTTACTCGTACAATACTGAGATATTTAATAATTTATTGATTACAGGCAAAAAATATTTTGTATAGCAATTTTTAGTGACGCCTCATAGTAACCATTTGAGGGCTAAGGGTTAATGATGGTTGCTCAATAACGCGTATCAACGTTGCGATCCACCGGAAAGCTGTGCTCCTTTTACGCGGTCTGCGCTCGACATCGGTACTCTCAGACCGAAAAGCGTCGTGTTACGCGAAATTACCCCGAAGACGACCTCACCCTTAAACCACCGTCGAAGAAAATTGTTTCCCGTCCCGTCAACCACGTATTGAATTCCACGACGATTTAAATTCTCGTCTTACCAGCCATTGTTTGCCCCGATTTCAGCATTCCGAAGCAATTAAATATTCAACGTTGTGAACGAAGAGGGTTGAATCGGAATCAGAAATGGTTCATCAACCATTCGCTCGGAAAATTCGATTTCGGTTTAACAGAGTTCTACAGGGATTTCTTCTCCGCCATTTGGGAAATAGATCCATTTATCTTTTACACAATTTCGTTGTTTGAGCTATCTCGTTTCGAACGATTCTCTTTTTTTTAAATCTCAATTTAAATTCGATTTTGCAGGCTGACGTCTATGAAATTGTTGGGAAACTTGTTTGAGTTACGTTTTTTTATAGTTTGGTGTTCTTAAATTTGTAAGATAGCTATCACTTTCTTTATAACTCGCAGTGGAATGATTAAACTTTAATTACAATAACCTGCACTGCAAAAATCACTGCAAAATTACGCCTATTCTGTAATTTAATGGTTACATAAATCTTTACCGAATTTTATTGAAAAAATGAGTTAGCATTTAAATAAAAAATGGCCTCACGACAGTATGATACAATTTTGGTTACTTTTGAAGGCCGTCACGATAACTATATTCATCAAAATTTTAATATAAATCGTCTGATAACAATTTGTGATCTGTTCTTCTATTTTCGAATGTTCACGCCATATTTTCATAGTGTTATGTGAAACTTCTGTGAGCATGACTGAAGTTGAATATTACTTGAAAAATTACTTGAATTATACACGTCGCTTTCATTTGTCAAGATCGATTTTTTCTGAAAAAAAACTATGATCTTATCTGTTTTCGCGATCTCTGCTGATTCACGTGATCACACAATGCAAACTAATTAAGTAGGATTCGATACAGCAGTTTAATCGCTGATAGTTTCCTTCTATCAGAGCCAGTGCCAACCGGATGTATGAGCGAACCGTGTAAACGAAGGATTTTACGGTGGCCCAGTGGATTTTTAATGTAATACTGATTATCTTAATCACGAGATGGGATTAAATTTCTGTTACTATAGCGTGCGCTTTTAATGAGGATACGTTAGAGCTCCTGCATCCTCGAGTTCCAAGGGTCGTCTTTTCGATCCTGTGTTCTCATTAATTTATACATCACTTCACACCCCGTCGAAATAAATATTACAAGCGAAAACCCGCGTGTACTCCTAATTGGAATTGGGAAATTCGAGAATTTTGCAATTTCGAAATCAACTTTAACAGATACTCAAAACAAACAGTTCACAAAAATTGACTATCTGTTAGACAACGAATTTTCATGAAAATGAATGAATTGCAAGAGACAGGGGCTGTGTGAACATTTGATTCGATTGGAAAATGATTTTCATTTTCCTGGAAAATAGTGCCACGCGGGACAAACAGACATTACTCTATTTTATTCGATCGAACCCGATTCGGACCGCATGCACTGGGCGCACCGCCGCGTAAGTGCATCGGTGCACTTATTCCGCGTTTAAACTGCAGGAATTGGACACTTCGATCCGGAGCTGATTCTCGTTTCCCAGCGATTCGTGTTCCCGCGGCACGCTCGAGGAGTAGCGTTTCAAACGGCGCAGTTTTGCGGAGCTTTTAGTTTTCGAAAATTGGCGACAACTGCGATCCGACACTGTCGCCGCGCGCACACGACCTTTGATTCGCGAGCGACGCTTGTGCTACGCGACACGAGATCAAATAAAGCGCGTTAGAGCCTCGCGCACAATATCCTCGTCGCGAGTATTCTTCTGCGAATGCAGATGGCAAATTTTCCGCGCTCTCGCCTCCCCGAAAGCACAGGGACGATTGCATGAGTTGAAAGCTGCCATTTCTTGTCTGACGAGAGAACCTTCTTCGGATCGTGATTCCACTTTGTGCGATTCACATGTCGTCGCCCGAATTATGCGATCCTCAAATTTCAATTGCAATCTTTCAACCTCGAACGATTAATTAATTTCCATATCAATTTTTTTAGTAATCCATTTTAAATATCGCGGATTTGTCAGGAGCATTTTCCCCTTTGTGACCGACTATACAAATTGCGAAATAATAATAAAAAAATATACCATTCTCTCGCAACACAGGCAAGGAACGATTGAAACGTAAAACGCGGTGGAACAAGAATACAAAAGGCGAAGTTGAAGTAATAATAAAATAATACGAACGCAAGAACGTGCCGTAAGTAGGAACACAAAGTGCATATGGAAAGTTGAACGGAATAAAAAGTAAATGCGACTTGCACAAGGGCAGGATCGAAGGGCCGGAGGCCGTCGTTAAACTCGGCTTCAGAGCGTCGTTGATGGAAAGTTATCAAATAACCAGCCTCTTTACCGTAAAAAAGAAGAAGGAGAGCCATTGGAAAAGATTCTTGGCCGGTTTCCGAGGTGCATGGAAAACTGTTTTAACGGTTCTATGAAGATCGACTCGGTATCTCGGTTGTATCGCGACAGGCTTTTTTCCCCCTCGAAGGGTGGAATTTTTCTATCGGAATTCATGGATCGGTAACGGGTTACGGGATCCCATAAAACGCTTATCCGACGCGCGTCCGACGCACGGCAAGGTTTTCCCCCTGTTTTTATCGGTCCCCGGCCCGGAGGAAACAGCTGTGTTTTTCGTGTCCCGGTAACGATCACTCGCCGGAGAAAATATTTCCCTCGGACGCTCGTGTCGTGGAAAATTTATGCTAGGTGCGGCCGGCCGGCCGGGCGATATTGTGTCGGCCCGAATGCAAATGGTCGCCGGATTCGCTCGTATTCGTCGATTAAGGTCGGGTTAATGATTAAAAGATGCTGCCGCGGCCCGGCCCGAAGCGTTTCTTTACGAATTCATTCGACGGATTTCACGCCCGACTGCTAAACCGATATTTCTTCTCTGCGAATTCGTAATCGGCCCCCTAGAAGCATGCGCTTATTCTAATGTGTCCGAAGTGAGTCAACATTTATCACTCTTAACGCTAGGTCTGGATTATTTTATTAAAGTATCAAGAATATATTCAGCCAGATTTTTAGCAGCTTTTACCATAACTGTGTGAAATAATCACAATATAATAAATTAAAGAATGTAGAACCCGTCATTTTGTCGGGTCCCGTAAGTCTAGTGTTAAACGCCGTTGTTTCCGACCATTAACGAGGAGCAAAAATTGCGATTGTATCTAATTTATTTTTTTGTTTCCCATAAAGCGATTTTCACTTCGCTATCAGCTTGGTGCGAAAATAATTGCTCTTTTCATCAGTTTAAACTTGCGCGATTTCTCTGGAGCGACATTTTATCTTATTGGTAGATCGAAGATTTTATGCATTTGTGACAAAACGAGTCGACGAAATACTATACGATTAAAGAGTTTTAAGAATGCCATGATACTGTTACATTATTTTCGACGTACTAAAATTATGAAGAATTTTTATTTTGTAAAAAGTCAGAAGTTGTCAAATCTGGCGAGGACGTTGGGTGGTTAATAACGTGTTTTGGTAAAGAATTAAATGACGGCTCTAACAAAAATTTTTTAAAATTCTTCTAACGTCTTTATAGTTTCGTATTTCACCTAATCATTCCTAAACGTGTGGAGTTCTGAGTCTAGTCGGGCAATATTCCCTGCACATTACAAAATCAGAATGCATTCAATAAAGTCCCTGAAGGTTATCGGAAATTCTTCGGAAAGTGGTAGCATGATGTTGCAGAAAATTCATTGAAGATGTCTTTGCAATATTAATTAATCGTTCCTAAACGTGTACAGATCTGCAGTCTAGTCGGGCAATATTCCCTGCACATTAGAAAATCAGAATGCATTCAATAAAGTCCCTGCAGGTTATCGGAAATTCTTCGGAAAGTGGTAGCACGATGTTGCACAAAATTCATTAAAGATGTCTTTGCGATATTAATTAATTGTCGTCCTTCAATTTTACGTCCGCTGTGATTAATTCCGTCTCATTGCAGAGTATGGGTGATATTAAAATCACCATTCAGACGAAACGGTCAAAAATGCGCGAAATGACATGTAGGTCGTTCCGCAAATTCCGCTGAAATGTTCGCTTTATATTTCACCTGAATGTCCATTTGATGTAACAATGCGTCATCCGTTGTTAAGGTGTTAAGGGGAGTGATTCGCTCGAATGGGCGATTTTATTCGCGGAAAAAACATTTCGCGGAAAAATATCGTGCGCGTGTGTAGCCTGCAACAAGTTTTGCAAAATGAAATTCACATCGGTGCGAAGCCCCGGCAACAATTCTCGCGAACGTTTCGTCGTGTATTTAACGATCCACTTGATCCGAATCGCGAGCTACAGTATCGTTTAACTCTGAAGCACCGAACAGGTCAATTTGACTCGAAAGCGGAACTTTGATTTTAATCATCCTCGTTGCTACGGAGCTACAAAGACTAATTCGCTGCGAAACTCGATTGCAACACTATCCCGTGACAAAACATTTCGCAATTTGCACTGCAGAGTGTTCGAAAAATTTTACTAGATTTTTTCGGACACACCAGCTTCCCACAAATATATTTTTACCACCGAATATTGTAGTAGAATAAAGCCAACGTGGGAATATTTTATAACTTCTCAACGGCTATCGGTTTATTGAGCTATGCGTATTGGTTTATTCTAATAATTCCGCAAAATCGATGACTTAACCATACCATTGTATGCAGAAGCTTAGAATTGTTAATTATTTTAGCTGGATTGTGTTTGCTAAATCTCGCACGTTTTTTTATCGGTTGTACAAACTTTAACCGAAATGATCACTGCGGATTTTATGGTAAAAATGGGTTAGTCGAATGCGAAGCTATTTTACGATGTGCTTATGTTTTCCTCGACTTACTGAAATTATTAAAAGAAGAGGTGCATTTAACTCCAGTTGCTTATAATTGGCTTGAACAGCCATTTGTAACAAGGTTGAACAAATAAATTAAAAGAATAACTGACTAGCTTACTCCGTGTTCCATTTGGGGAACAATAACGAGATAAAGATTGCTATGAAACGCAGCGGCGCGGCGTTTCGCCAGGTATCGTTCTCGGATGCCTCGGTCCATTGTGAACCAATTTTCTCGGTTCCCGGACAAATTATGATCACGACCGATTGCGGTTAATCAAGCTCGGTTGGGCTCCGGCTTTGCCAAAGCAACTTCGCTAATTAATTATTCGACCGATCGGCGGCCGGTTTGCCGATGGGGTTACAACCGGAGGATAACACGAAACAAGCGGCTTCCTCGCGGTGATTAATCTTTATCACGATGACTATCGGCCGGGCCGAGCGCGAGCGGTTGCGATCATGTGAACCGCCACTTCCTTTGCCTGGTTACCGTATATCCACTGCCAATAAATCGGCTTTCCCTGATTTATCACGGATGAACATCCGCTCGAAGGAGCTCCCTGAATCTCGAGACTGTCTCGGCTACTAAGCAGCCGTCCATTAACCTTTGTGCATCGGTAATCGTTGCGTCAATATGATATAAGCTAATGTGGATCAAAGTGGACGCTCGATTAGGGGACTAAATTTATCTGGGCTTGCCGCTCGAACCACCGAACAACAAACCTGGTACATGTTGCTTCCTAACAATAATTACGCTCTGCGAATTTCACGGTAACTGGACTGCAGGCTCGACGCGCTTACCATAAAAATTAGTAGGTACAATTTCAACCGGTGAACAAATTAAGAGAATTTAAAAATTCTGTTGTCTTGAACTCTATAAGATGATTCAGAAAAGAAACAAATGTCCCCGCAGCTTCTGTAACTTGCAATTAACACAGACAATTTTTATTTTGAATAAAAGTCTGCAGTGCAGGCAAAATTGTATACAGATTCCGATTTCGTACGATTATTATTTTAATTTGTGGTCAACTAAAGAAGTCCAAGCCTTAGAAAAATGTTTTGATAGTCTTAATGATATTAGAAGAAAAGTCCGAAGCCATTTTGATCCGTTCAATAATTTTAGTATTCATTGCCGCGCTATGTTTGATCAGTCATTTGGAGGGTGGTCTCTGTTAGGCAATCAACATTCGCAATTATAGTCGATAAAGACCGAAGAAAGGGTTGTTTCGACTGACTTGTATTCGATGCACGAGCGTCGTTCTTTCATCGAAAGCGTGCTCCACCGTTGAAGCGGGTCTTGAAAGTAAGCTCGGATAGAAAATAAAAAAGGGGCGGAGATCGCAGTAACGGAGACAACAAAAATGGTGTTATTCATCCCCGGTCTCCATAATTCCGCTTCGTCCTCGCAATTTTGTCCGACTGGCGCGCAACTCGCACAACTGAATTACCAACCCCCCGAGGAGGTTCAGCTCGGAATGAAAAAACAACACGCCACACGCTTCTTTTAGCGGGAATCTGTTTACATCGCGAGCTGTTCATATCCTAGCCGTCTAATAAATCCTCCGGGCGGAGAGTTTCCCTCGATCGAGCAGTTTCGCGAAACTTCCCGGCGAATCGTTCCCCGATGTCGCGCGATACTTCGGAACGAACGTACCACTCTACTGACAATCTACGACTCGTGAATTCGCGAAGTGTGAAAACATCTCTACCTTAACAAACATTTACGACGTTTCGACAGTGTTATTGAAATTATCAAGAGACAAAATCAATTTTTCTTTAACTCCTGTTTCGTAGATCCACTGTCACGTTATTAAACTTAATATTTGCTGCACCTCTGCGCTGCAATTAAAATTATTCGAAAAGCCGTATGAATCTAAATCAATTTTCGAGATAAACCAACAAAATATTTTTAAATTCCGGAGAAGTATATCCTAGAAATTCTCGAATATTACCGCAAAGATTGAATGATTCCGCCCTAGACGGTAACTCTGCGCTGCAATTAAAATTATTCGAGAAACCGTATAAATCTAAATCAATTTTTGAGAAGGGCGCGCAAAATATTTGGAAATTCCTGGGAAGTATTCCCAAAAAAATCCCGTATATTAACGCGAAGATTAAATAAAATTTTCCGCCCTAAAACGGCAAAAATGTTCGTGGAATAAAATTGTCCGAACGAATAATTTAAATCCGCACGAGAGGAGCCGCTTCGCTCGCAGACATGAAAAGTTGTGAAAACCGAGCACGGTGTTATTTGGCGAAGCAAAATAAATCAGCATGAATTTTTTCTCGACTAGGATCACCGCGAAGATCGAACCGCGAACAGAATAAATACTAGTAGGAATGAATAATAAACTGGAATCTAAAAAACTTTTCGGGGATGGTACGGTGTCATGTTCAGCGTGAAATCGGCCATGAATTTCACCCGTGACGTTACAAGGGTGTAAAGGGGGTTGTGAGCCAACCCCCGTGCACTCGTGTGCACATGCCTGTTTTCGGCCGCGGGTGCAACCTGGACCTAATTTTTTCCAGTTCACAGACAGCGTGTATCGATTATCCGATCAATCCATCGGGCCGCAGTCAGCCACCCGTTCGCTTTAAATTACTAATGAAGAAGACGCTCGTTGTCAGACTCCTAAGAACCGACTGAAACTTATTCGTCGACTAGGAGACAAAAAATTGACCTTATCAAATCTTTCGTCACGCTTGCATGTATCTTCTTGAGAATTATTACACTGCGGATTTTTATGAAGAATAAATATTGTCTGCAGTAATTGATAGACATAGGAGCTATGTGCGTAGATATCTGTTTCTTCTCTGAATAATTCTACTATTATTATTTATTCATTGTTTTAAACCATATAAGGTTAGTTTTAGTTATCTGCAAATAATACAATACTATTTTTAACCTTCTAAGGGCCGGCATTTTTCCACTGACACCTTCAATTTTATTTTACTCGATATATGTCCGCAATAAGGGTCTAGCCACGGACATATATCGGCCAGGAGATACTATTCTTTGATCCACGCCGAACGCAGGAAAGGACAGCGAAGATCTAGAGGACTCGGTTGATGACTACTCACGGGATGTACCTCGCGATAGTGGGGATAGTTGTGGGACTTTTATCAGTTAAATATTTGGGACATATATCGAGAAAACATTGTATACCCAAAATTCAATGTAAACGTTAATTTTATTCTTTTAATACTTTCAATGTATTTCCTGTTCTCTTTACAATTTAAGGGTGAAACCTGTAGGCTGTAATAATATTTCTTGATGGAACGCGTCGTGGCACTTGCGTTCTCAGATCGTAAGGTTCTATCGTGTTTTCGCATAAACGCTGTTACACGGTACGCCGGGATCCGAGGGAAGGATAGCAGCCGACTTTCCAGTAGCAAGTATCTGGCCGTCTAACACGATTTCAATTACATCCGAAGCGGTAATCCCGGCTCTCTCGACCGGCTCCCAATAAGCAACCTTTCTCGTTTGAGCATCGCCACGGTCTATCCGGTCACGCGGGCCGCATCTATTCCGCCTAACTAATTAAGTCGCTAATGAAATGGTAATTGCTCGAAAGTGCAGCCGGGTCCGTCGGCCTCGGCCGTTCTCAATGGCCGGCCGGCCGGCCGGCTGTCGGTGCTCGTTTTGTCAATCGTCCGAGTTAATTAATTGGAGAACGATTCGCGCTGCCTGAACTGCAACTTGCCCCCTCTCCCCCGCCCCCTGTCACTCGTTCCCCCACTTCTGCAACCGAGGATTACGCGAGCATCGTTTTATCAAACGTTGAACACGATTTCACCGTTCACGTAACACCGGGACAACCTTACCGAGAAAAGCTCGAGCTGTGTAAACTATAAACATGGCGCTGTCCTTTCCTACGTTCGCCACGGTCACAAGAAAAATAACAGCCCTGCACGATTTATGTCACAGTGCGAGGATTGGGCTTAAATCGAGACTTTACTGTAAATTTTGTTTCAATTGTTGGTTCCTTTCGCGCTAAATAGCAACTATTGCTTCCAATATAAAATCAAAGCAGTTTTTGGAATGATCGGAAAAAATTTGGAGAAGTCAAATGCAGTTCGCTGCAGTTCAAAATATTTCAGAAGCTCCCGAAGAACCGCGCGTTCAGAGATTAAATTCGTCGATAAAAACGCGATCGTGCATAAAGTTCCCGGAACGTATTAGCAACGAATCGAACAGGTTCGCGATAAAGAACGAGTTTTACAGCCAATGAGATTTCTAACGGCTCGTTTATTGATAAGTATAATTTATGGGATTATCTTGGCATATCACGGGTTGGAATTTTGACAAATTGAAATCAAAGTGGTGTCGTTTCACGGCATGAGTTCGCGATTGGAAAGCTGCTCCGCGAACGTGCAAAGCGGACGGACGAGCGCCGCCGGCGAGAATTAACTTGCACGCGCGTCGAATAATTAAATGTCGCTCGTTAAGGCGATTAATAAGTGAATCGTGTCACCGGTGTACACGGCAGCACCGAGCATCGAACACTTTCACGGAAACAGGCGAATCGCGCAGCGCCGAACCGCTCTCCCATGTTTTCACCGGCGCGCCGTAACACGCCGACCCTTCTAACGAGCTCGAATTTTGCAGTAATTAGCTGAAATAATTATTGTCGTGTACCCGGCCTGCACGCCCGCGCCCTGTCGAAAGTCACTGCGGGAGTCAGCCCTGCCGGGTTTCTCTAATTATTCGATCTCTGTCGCCGGATCGCTCGTTAACTCTCGCAGTTTCTCGATCTCGATCCTGGAGTATCGTGGATCATAAACCACCTCTTAATGATCGAGACACCTTACTATCGCTCCTCTGAACAGAAACTACATTTTTCTACATTGTTTCTATCGAACAATTCCTAAGCGAAATGGAACGTAAATATTGAATTTTTGTCAACACTGTCTAAAAATTGTTGTTACACGGAAATAATGATGATGGTAAAGCAACGAGCGAGAAAACAACAATTTTCTGAACCGTTGGAATAATTGTCGCGATTTTTGATTCTGAAGCATTTCTCGGAAATGTGCGTTCATAATATCAGTAAATTGAAATTCGTTTTAAACTGTCAGTAAATTGTGAATTTAATTAATATCGTTGCCGATTCGTGTTGTATTTGTTCCTGCATCGTGCAACAAGAAGTAAGAGAAATAAAAGGGCCCATTTACACGGTGATAATTATTGAAATTGTTTAAATATGTCCACGTATTCATAATGTAATAATAACCCATATTACCCTGGTCATCAAAGTTCATGAAACAATTACATGGAAACAGTGATTGCACGTCGAGTAAAGTTGATGTATAGGACATCTTGCTTTAATAAATAAGAAGTTCATTCGAAAGTGGCTTAGAAAAAAATATTTGTGCAACATGAATAAATGTAAAAGGAGACATCAGATACGAGTCATGTTGATCCATTTGGCAATTCTAATGCGAAGGCATAGTTATGATAATTAATTATCAATAGACTGCGTATTTTACGCATTTAATACTAGCGACTTCTGATTAGTTGAAACAGTGGAAATATTAGAAGAATTTAAGAATGTCGATACATTGTTCTCATCCTATCAAGATTGTTAAAGAATTTTATTGGAATCTATAGACTAATTATTAAAAACATAATTTCCTTTAAATACACTTCTCGGAACGGAATAGAAATCGACATTTGCGTTGAGCTTTGTCGTACAGTGTTATCCGGAGTCCTTCGGTGGCGAAGTCGAGGTGTGGACCGCGTGACTTGATTAATGCAAAGTAGATCGCGTCTTTAGTCGCCCTTAATCGGCTTTTAATTAACTGGTTCGATACAGGTGGTAAGCCGGGGCGACGCGTATCACGCGGCAAACTGCATTTTTAGCCGGGCGTATCCGGGCCACGAAATCGGAACACGGAACGCGGAAAAGGAGTCGCCTTGGGGCCTCTTATCGCGGGGACTTCCTGCTGCCTCGGTTCACAAGCGACGTAAAGAGCCGTTCACACTGGCTGAACAAACGCTCCGGCTCGAGAAACTCGTTGGCCCATTAATCGATACTGCGAAAGTGCCACTTGCTGGATTCTGTCGAGTAAACTGCGAATGTTTACGCACTGTCTCTCCTGACAATAAATATCGCTACATCCTTTGCAATTTGTTCGCCCTTGAGTGCACAATTATTTAACATATTACGGCCTAATTTGTCTGTCAAGTGGAAAAATAATCTTAAAAGTCTCTACTGATTTTTCCAATACTTTTCGACCATTTCCGAAATTGTTATCTTGGATTTATTTTCAGAGTCAAAGAGACAGTCTTCTATATTTTATTGTTACGCATTGAAGAATTTAATATAAAAAGTTACAGACCTATATTAAACCCTGGAATTTAAATATTCCTATAGGTATCGTAATATCTCCACTTTCATTGTATTTGCATCTGCGAGACTAGTTAAAATGAAATTGAGGTATATTTTACTGTTCCATACGAGAGAATTTAAAATAAAAATTGACGAGCTTACATTAAACTCTAGAATTTCGAAAATTTCAAAATGATGATAAACCACGGTTCCCTATAATTACAATATTAATTATATAGTAATTTTGATTTAAGCAGGCAATAAAAACTTTAACAAAATGCTCTGCAAACGTTCTTTATTAACCACTGGAATAATTAGCAAATTAATAGCCATCATTAATTCATGATTATCTCCTATTAAATTCCACGAATGAGAAGTTATAATTGGCATCCCTTCACACAGTTTTGTGTTTCTTGGATTTCTACGGTTATTATTAAGTTGCAGATGTGTATGCAAAATAAAAAATTTCTTCCTCAAGTGTAATTGGTTGAAAACAGTATAACAGTAGTTCTATCATGTTCTCCAATCCACTTTTGCCATAAATAAATAGATTCTGCTGCATAGTAATTATCTTTCTTACATGATCCATCTATTGAGAGGTAAACTAAAAGGGAAATATGTAATTATTTAATAAAATATTAATAAGTAGGGCTCGATATAACGTAGTAAGAGGCTTCGAGTTCGGTAAGCTGACTTATTTACGAGCTATAAGAGTAATTAAGACCTGCAGTCTTAGAGGTTGCTACCGTTCCTTAATTATTAAATATTCATGTTGCATTGAATAGTCAAACTGTACCAGACTTACACATAGCGAGTAAATTTTAATGCACTTCGAATCTTAGGCAAACGAATGAGATGTTCCGAGTCTGTGGCACAATACGAATTTTAGTATTATAGAATGTCTTTGGCAAGAATATCCATTGTAGGGCCTGTCCTAATTCAACATCGTTCACAATGGGAAACTAGACCGTATCGAATATCCTCTGTGGATTACTCTTACCCCTTGGGTTCGGGCTGTAGCTCCCTTTTGTGGGATCCAATTTTAGCTACTCGATCATCGCCGATCGGACACTAGGTCCGCCATTTTACTGGCCATCAGCATTAGGCTATTTTCCAACGAGGCTATTTATCCTTCGAGGTGATCTACTATTTCTTCCACCAGCGAAATTTTCTTCGGTCGCCGTCGCATGTTAGATTCAATCCTCGAAGATAAATATTCATCAACCGGACGTCATTTATGCTTTCCGCGCCGATCTCGCCGTGAAAATCTGTGCAACCACCGGCTTCCATGCACTGATTCACAGACATTTCAATCGGGGAAAACTTTTGCTTGCTGCCTTAAGAGCTGTGTCGAATTTCAAATGTAATGAAAAGTGATTTCGCACGGTCTCACACTTGGCAAGTACACGCAATCCGAAGTTTCCAATCGCCGTTTTTGCGAGGGATTAATTATCTAGGATTAAACGAATGCTTATGCCAAAACAATATTGGCATATTCTCCGACCCTTTGTTGCCTAAGGTTATACTACACAGCATAATATTCGGAGACCCCACGACCTTCTGCTAAATTGCTCAAATATTTCATAAAAGAGGTATGGGGCATTTGATCAAATATTTCAACAGTGGAGACGAGCAACGAAACTGCTGGCTAATAATGCAAAAGTTAACCTGCAAGGTTAATTGCAGATCCAGAACTTCGTAATCGTTTATCTATTAATATTTCATTGGACTTTTCCAGCTCAGAACTCGTTCAACGGATGTTTCACATGTCCAGCGACCTTGCGTGGCAGTTGCGATTAATTTCGCAGCTGACAAACGGCCTAACAGGCAGCGTATGGTATCGGGAGAGCGTTGGCAGTGCGAAGCGGATGTATCTTCATCCTCCTTTTGTGTTCGGCGAGGATGAATGAGAGTAAAATGACGCGTATCGCGCGAGAAACCGGGGCCAGATCGTTTGTCAGACACGCGTTTCCACAGTGCGAATGCCGAGCCGGTGACAAGCTGACGGAAAGGTTCGCCGCGAGAAGCTGTCCTCCTCTATAGTCGGGGATTTAGGCGAAACGGTCGACCACGAAGAACAATCCCTTCACGGTATACTTTTCTCCCCTTGTTGAACCTCTATTATCGGCTATCTTTGCGAGACGAGTACTCTCCGAACTACCGTAACACCAGACATAAGTTCCTGCTCGCGCTTCGCTCGGAAAATCCTTTTTTAAAACAGACTTTGCCGAAGGATTAAATTCAATCGGGCACCGGAAGCTCTTATCGGAGACTCGGTTTACACGCCCGAAGTTTATCACTGCGATGAGACCTCAATCATCTGAACGAAATCAGTCGCGGATCATCCGGATCAGCGAGTTTCAAAAAACAATCGCGCAGGTTATGTAGAAATATTATCTTTCCGTTTGTTTTTTATTCTACTTGCTGAGAATACGATTCATGATCGGTTCGTTAATTAATTTTATCTTTATCGGATATAGACTGATGTTAAACGTATATTCTTCTACGTTGATGCAGTAAAAAAGCACCGAATAATCGACTTTGAAATGTTTATGCATTTACATGAGATCTAAATAATATTCTTTAGAATAATTCAATTTTTATGAAATTACTTTATAACACGGTATTTTGTTGAGAACAATACAACCCCTGATAAAGGGCATAAAATTGTCCATAGTTGAGCACGAAATAAAAGCAATAAGTGAAATATCATGAAAGAACAATTATCGCAAACTATGATCTGCATACGGACATATACAAGAGTGAAAATTTATATCACAAACTCCGATTTTCAATTTGTCGAACAAATTCTATAGAGTAGATCGAATTCTTGAAATATTACAAAATTCGCAGGAATCTAGGGAAACGCGCAAACACACAGGGACGGGATTGAATCCTGGTCAAATTTTGTTAATAACTTTACGAGGCCAGCGAGCCGGTGCGTTGTGATCACGTTTTACAAACGATCCACAGGATCCATAGATTTCCGATCGCGCCAGGCGTCCGGTGAATTCGGCCATTTTATCGCGAAACGGTGCAGAATTTGTTTATCGATCCATAAACTCGCCTGTTTTCGTGGGAATTAAACAAAACTCGCCGTGCTGTTTTTCGGAGCGTGTCCATTCGATCGGCTAAAATCTTGTAAACTTTTCGTATTTATCCATAAACTTTCGAGGCCGAAAATAATGGACACCGAGCGGAAAGAATTTTCACGTTCAGTATTATAAAAAGGTCTGTCTCATAAAAGTTGCTAGAAAAATTAATGCCGTTTAAAAAATTGTAGAACCTAAAGAAATAATTTACAGAGTGCTTGGCGCAAGTTAGAAACCTGAAAAATCCAGTTAACGACGCGGAAAAATATTTTCAAAAGCAGTTGCAAGATAATAGAAAAAAATTCAATCTTCCTTGTTGCCATTTTTCGATGCCTAATGAGGAGGCAAAACAATAACAATGAACGTTACAAAAAAAAAAAAAAAACGGGAATGCACTTTATGTTTGCGCAGGACGATAGCGGCGCGGGATCAAATCGAATTCGAATATTTGAATCGATTTTGGGAGCTAAGTGATTGCTCTCGGTGCAATTCCACGGTAAAGCAATTTCGTTAGCGGTCCCGGAAGTTGATAAAACAGTCGCGAGCTCACGGGTTTCACGGGGAAGCGCGCTCGGCGGAGGGGATGAACGGGGGTTGTAAACTGGAACCGCCACTTCGAGACACGCTTCGATGTAAGTTGGATGGGTAAATAAACTTTAAATTATTCAGGCCGTATTCGTTAATTCCGAGACGTGGAGGTTCGACTGTTTTGCATTGAACGAAGTTGCACAGTAAACCTCGCCCGTTTGTCTTTACTGTAAATGAAATGTCTTTACTGAAATTAAAAGAAAAGAAAACATTTACCTATCCAGGGGATCCATGCTATAGAAAATTAAACTTTCATGTTCTATAAACTGGAATTGGAATGAAATTAGTTCGCCCCGTTTAAGGGTTGTATCAATTCAATAAGAAACCTAGTGTGCAAATTATTATATTAATACCCTTTCTTGAAATCTCTATTTGACACTGTTTGAAGTCTTCGTCAATCTGATTTATTATTATACTAAATAGATAAATCCCCTTTCACTTAAACAAATATTGGATTGTAATATAAATTGGTTCGTTTGCAAATTCGAATTATATTCAGTTGTGACTCAAAGCAAATGCAGATAATTGTGATTAAATGAAAGCTATGTATAGTCAACGAGTTTATAATTGATTGGTTGTAGTGGTCGACTTTGTTAAGACCTGAAAAGATATTGAAAATGACCGAACGAATTTATGTTTTGGACCCAATATTAATATCAATCTTTTTGTCAATAAGGCATGCATTTTCCCGGTAGGTAATTATTCCAAAATCTGAAAACCGAGATGGCGTTTAATTTCGCTTTTGCCCGCATATTATGTTATCTCGGCGACCAGTGCAATGAAATTAAGCTCTCGTTCCGCATTAAAATTCACCGATAACTGAGAAAACAATAGCCGAAACCACGGTATCTTGCTCGATTTCGGTTGGAACGGGTTCGTTCGGGCGCCATTACCCCCCAGGAGCTCGCTATATCCTCGTTACAGCACGAAAACGAATCTTGGAGCGGATCTAATATCGGTGGCGCTCGTGCCGAATACAATTTCGCGGCCAATCGGCAAGAACGGTGCCTGTAGAACACATTCGAGTTGCGAAAGTGGATTCAGCGCGGCAATTTTCTCAGAGCTGAAATCTTCGGACGGTGCAAATCTCAGTCTTGAAATAACAAGCCCGCGAGCGATTCGCTGGACCGAATAAGCTCCCAGCGGGGACCCGAGGGATTCGGACAAGTTAACTAGATCAATTCCGGGATTCGGCCGAATCAGAGGCTGAGCCATTCCGCTGACGTCCGCGGGATCCTGTTGTCGCGAAGATCGTCTGACGTCCACTCACGATCACCCGAAGCGGTGTCAGCGAGTTAGGCTGAAGACTAGGTCCTTACCCTTCTCGTGATTTGACCCAGGTCGCCCCATCCATATCTTCTTCGACACTAATTTTTGAACGAAACACCGAGGCTTCTAAACGCGGAGCTGCTTTATTAAATTTGATTTCAGTTTCCGTTTAAACGACACATGTGACGTGTTTACTCTATATATGTCTCAGAACTATCCCCACTACCCTGAGGTGTGCCCTGTGAAAGACCTGTCCTTTTCTACGTTCGGCGTGGATCGAAGATTAGGCTAGAACCATGTTTTGGACAAATAACGAGTAAAACCTGCATACAAAAACTCGTGCGCGAACAGTAATCTTGATAACCTCATTTTTGTCCAAAATACTTGTCGAAAAAAGTGAACATGGGTCGCTCTTGGTTAAGAATAATTGGAAGCGTTAGTGCCAGGCTGGGCAATTAGCTCGATTATGCATGGAACGACCCGAAATCCGGCGACCGGTTCGTCCATCTGCCCCGAAGACGATGTCCCCGTTTCCCCGGCGCCTCGGGGCTCGAATTTGGGGGTGGTCTCGCGCAATAAACGACCACTGTCGTCGCCAGGACGTCTGACCCTCTTATCGGGCAGCTCCTCTTCCGTAAATCCAGGGGATTCGCCGGTGGATCGGGCTCGACTATATTTCACGGCGTCCTCTTCTTCTGTTTTTCCGTCTCTCGATTCGGAGACGGGTCCTCGCAGAGGGTCGAACAAACGCTCGTTGAAAAATGGACGGCACCGTACTCGGAATGTTTTCGACGGACTAATGAGCGTCCGGGAAAATCAACAACCGGAGTTTCGAGAAAGTTTCAACGAGAAATATCGGCTACCGACTCGATTCTCGGAGAACAGATTTCGCGCGGGATTTGGGCGAAATGATGAAATAAAAATCGGTCGTTGGAGCCGGTCAGAGTACTTCGATGATATTGAGCGCTTAAATATCTACCGAAGTGCTTTTCACTTGTTTATACGGGGTGGCCGAAAAATCTTTTATGGAACTATTTCTGAGCAAGGGATAAATATTTGTGGCGGCTGGTAGCGTTAATGTTAGATCACAGTTATTTCCTATTTAAAACGCACGTTTTATCCAGGCTCTGGTCAACGACCCAGCACCCCTTAGCCGGCTCGAACGATCGGAAGCGAGATCGAAGTTCTTTCATCTCTCGGGGAAAAAGGGGACGTGCGGAAGTCAAGCGATTTCCCTCGGACCTGATCGTATCCACGCACGGAAGGCGGATAAAACGATCATCGATCGCGCAAAGAAGCATCGCTCGCGATCATTTACGAAGCTAAATACATCACCTTTCTCGTCTAATAATATTCACAGCAATCAATTTGCAATCAATCAATTTCGCGACTGCGTACATCTCGCGTTCTTCTATAGATCTCTGAATTATCTTTGAAATAACAGCTGAAATTTTTCATAGTCCTATCAGCAAAGAAAAATGTCTTCGACCTCTCAACTCATTTCTTTATTAACCCCATTGTTGGTGCATTTTGAAACTCCGTCTGCGTTGTGCCACAAAAATTTGTAACTATACCATTAATTCAATTGCACTATGTGCTAACCGAATTTTTTATTTCTAAGTAAAATGGTTTGGAACAGGGTCAGTTAATGCTGAAATTCAGTACAATCGGATAGTTTAATATCTTCAAAAATAAATGAAAGATACGCACTATTTTGATTGATGCGACAAAGAACGCCATAGTCTTTCAAAGCGGAGAATGTGCTGGAGTGTCTAGTTGGCAGGGTTTCGCAATTGCCAGCGACGCGATTACGTGCATGTAATTAATTAGCGACTGCTCTCGGTTTTGATATTAAATTATGACTACATCGTGCGCCTAGTCGAACAACCGACGGGGCGAAATTTGAGCGGAACGCGTCCCGCAACAATGGGGTTGTTGCGGAATCTGGACACGGTAATGGGAATCATAATTCAAAGACATCGGATGCCATAACATAATGGCTCGATCAATACGGGCCTGAAAAGAATCGTCGAACATTTCCGTACATAACAATTTAATATTTCCTCTTTCGTGGAATCTATACACCATCTTGTTTATATCAATTTTTGAGACTTTATTTTGACTCTTCCATTTCTCTGCAAAATGTAACAGGCTCTGCAAGATGTTTAATTTCTGCTTTCGAAATTTTTGATGCAGCAAAATTTCTTGTGTCAAACAGTTTGTGCGACACTAGTGAAATTTTATACAAACTCTGTGCACAGCAAGTAATTTATTTCCCTTGTTAAAAGTTTTAATAAGTTCAAAGTAAAGTTAAATGGCATGATTAACTTTCATTAGGGCTTTCGCCCTTGTGCCGCACCTTCCTATGTGTAATATAAATTAGAAGAAACATTCGCAGTTGAATTTTCATTCCAAACATTCCAAACATTTCTATTAAACAATAAAACAACTGTATTTTTAGGGTAACATTTCCTTAAGCGAGTAATTGTAGATTTGATTGATAATTGATCTCGCACAAGGAGGCCTGAAAAAATTCAGCACACCGTAGTTGCGTTAATATCGTCATAATCGTGCTCTAGTCCTTCGAATGACTGTATTTTATAAAATTTTCACACTACATTCTTTCGGTAGAACGGGTTTTTAAGCCGATCAGAATTTTCGTCCCGGCCGCGGACGTTGATTCACTTTCATCTGCTTTGTACGGCGTTCCATCTTTGCGTGAAAAACCGGCCCCGGCTAATTAACCTTTCCATACGTTTCACAACCGACTCACCGTACCGCACGGACGGATAAAACGCAAGGAGTTTCTTTTTCAGTAAATTTTTCGTCATTTAAAAAACGTAAACCGGCGGCGACAGTAACACGAGCGTCGACCAGCTTTTGTGACCGCCATTTTGCGCTTATTAACGGCCGAGTGGTCGTGTCATATTTGCTCGATCCAGCTTTGGCCTGTAATTCGTTTATTTGTTACGGGAAGAGGCAATATGGCAATTGGCGCGCCATTAAACTCAGGATAATTGAATGGAAGAACTGTGGAGCACAATGCAATTAATATAAAATATAATAAGACTTTTATTAGAGGCGTTGATGGTGTCTTTATGGTTTCGAACTTCTGGGATAAATATTTTATTAATAGTATTAGTGCCTATAAATTTCCCTTATTGGTAGACAGGAAATGTCGTTTTTAAAGCGACAGAGAAATTATGAATTAAAAGTTGTTATGGCAAATTACTGTTTTTAAACTCCATTTTAAAACTAGTATTTACTGTAATTCGAATGCTTATAGAAAATTACTTTAACGATAAAATATGTGGCCTATACACTGTCCATGCTGACCACTTGTTTTTTCATAGCTATTACTACTTTTTTAGAAGCAACAGCTATTTTTACCCTAAGCAACCACTTTGAGATTATTCGAACTACGCATGGGTCAACTATAAACGTGTTCTATAATTATTAGAGCGTAAACGCATAGATTATAATTCATTAAAATTCTCATCACGTAACAGTCCAGTTTTTACATTTGTTCTGGCATAGTACTATTGTACAAAAACCTTTCATTTAAAAAAAAGTTTGAAAGCATCATGCAAAACATTTTGACGATAAAACATGAAATATATATTAATACACTGATCAAGGATTTCCAATTAAGCAAACATATGGTAATTGCAATATTACTGGATATTGAGTATTTGCGATGCTATCCACACATTGATTTTGCAATATAAACGTCAAATAATCATTTAAATGAAAATAAATGTTTCAGCATTTTAGTTGTTGTTATATTATTTTAATTCCCACGAAAATAAATATTGTGGTGATAATTGTAAAAAGTAAGATTTAAAGGTCCGCAGTGTTTAAACAAATTCTGTTTGAAAATTTGTATAAATCAGTCTCATTGTGTCCCAGAATTCGCTTGTTTATCTTAGTGCGATCGGCTACCGCATAATAATTACAGTTTCTCGTATCATTGACACGGGCCGAGTTAACAATGGAAGCATCCCCGTTCAGCCGAGACAATGTTTACCGTTTGCTCGATCATAAACGGAATCAATGCAACCATCAACACCATAAGAGACAGTTGATTCCGCCAAACAGCTCGCCAAATTCCATCGCGGAGGAGGCACGGAGCGGTGCTCGCCCTGTGTTCAAAGAGGAAATTCGCATACTCGCGAATCGATCGCAAATAGACCCGCATGATGTCTGTCGTTCGCGCGTGAATTACCGATACCCGGCGGCACGACGCGTAGGTAATTCCAGACGGATCTATTTCGGCCGATCGATCGCCAGCATCCGATCGCTGGGCCTCGAACTAGGTCGAACTCGATAAACATTTTTGCGCCGCTCAAACAACACCTCATTCAATAACCGGACACTCGTTTCGTAGAGTCACGTTTTTACAATACAATGGTATATTATGGTATATTATAGTGTATTTTAGTATATTATGGTATATTATAGTGTATTTTGGTATATTATGGTATTCCCAGGTATATTATTGTATATTCATGTATAGTATTCTGTACTGTATTACATTCTACTATATTCTTGTATATTATAGTATACAATAGTATATTATGGTATATTATAGTGTATTTTGGTATATTATGGTATTTTGGTATATTATGGTATTTTGGTATATTATGGTATTTCCAGGTATATTATGGAATATTCTGGTATATTATGATAGGTCCCCTAAAACTTTGAATAAAATCACGCGAGTTATCAGACCGTGGCAGCCATTTTCCCGTCCATTCTCTCTGAGAATTCGGGCCGCAGAAAAATCTGTCTTCTTCGGACGAAATAATAATCAAATTTTTTTCTCAACCCTCATATGTCATTTGTCAACATTTATCACTCAATAACGTGTTTCAACACATATCTTTATCTCATCTAGCGTGAATCAAATTATTGTACAAGGAAGTAGAAATCTATAGCAAGTTCATAGATTAATCCTATAGAATGATTATTTGATTGTCCATTAAAATTCGTAATTTTCCGAAACAAAATTACAAGATATCGACAGCAGGTTATTCGAATGTCATACTATCGATTTACGTGAAAAAAAATTGATTTTTCGGACCTGTTGCACCAGAATCCCCTAAACGAGCGTACGGAATCCCTTAACGGCCGAGTTAAATTGTCGGCTCGGTTCACCGGCGAATTCCTCCGGTCTCTCCCGTTTAAAATTCACGTCGCGGCTGCAGAAGGGAGCCCAGAACGCAAGGAGAAAGTGAAACGAGCTTAAGGCGACCCCGAGTATCGCGTATCCTCGCGAATCTCGCGCGAGCGATAGCTACGCCTCGCTGATTTTAATTCGTCGACGCTATGTAACGGGCTGCGTGAAAACAACCGGCCACCGAGAAGCGGCTGCACGCGATCCCCGTGTTTCCATACTCCTCGATTATTCGCGCGAGATCATCGTTAAAGATATTTTACCGTCCGGTCGTTACCGTGGAAATTAATCGGGACGGCTTCCGCTTTGGTCGCGCGTAAATAATCTCGGATGACAATTGCCGGGCGCCGTTCCGCTTAAGTCGCAGATCTTTACGCGAATGCAAATTTTCCGCGCTGCCTCGGAAATTAGGCGTCAGCGGATATATTTTTATGCTTTTGGCGAATTAGGAAGAACGTGGGAATCTAATGAAAATTCTGTGATATTCACTTTTCCGTTGAAATTAATTTTGCAAAACAGTTTCGATTTCATCGCGAGGTGGACCATAGCAAATTTTAATATACGCTGATCAATACACAACAGATTTGATCAAATGTCAAGTAGGAACGTGTGATCGAGGATACGCACGGGACATGCAAAGTTTCGAATTTGGATAATAGAAATCTGCAAGACTTTGAAATTCAAATAGACGGGGCTCGTTCGGCGGATTCAAATATTTGAAATTGACAGGATTTTCAAATTCAAATGCTCGACACTCGTCGCGCTTTTCAGGCTCGGCGCCATCTTCGAGTGTCGCTGTTCTCCGGGGCACTTTCGAATTTAATATTAGAAAAAGGCCTTTTTGAATTTATGTAGCTGAAAATGGAATTCCCTTTTTGATGCTCGAAAAAGTTCCGTGTGAAGTAACAAATAAGAATTCAGGTTAACATTGGCCAGTGACGCACATGTAGTTGCAGACCCTAATTGCTTATGCCGTGACACTGCCACTCACTATTTCCGTTTTCAACTACTTCAAATTCTTTTCTTCTTTTCTGTTAAGCTTTTCATGAGCTCCTGAAAGCTCATCGTAACCTCCAGACACTGTGCTTATCGGTGAAATTAGCCCCGCTAAACGAGGGTATTAATCGTAAAATGGTACAGAATATATCTAATATTTCCCACTGTCACCTGCGCCGGGCTGTGTGTATCACGTTGTGTGGTGCACGTGCTCTGTATTGACTTTCCGCGCCAGAAATAGTGATCGGCTGCTATTTTAGCGCGGAAATGTGCCATAAAGTGGTCATGTGCTACTGCCCTTCGCCTCGTCAATCGCACATAAGCCAGCCATCATATTGGCTTTGCGGTTCCTCTTCTTCTTCATTTTCGCAAACAACCACTCGTTATTTCGCTGTCCCCTAATCGAACACCGCTGTCCCTCTACCACCCTTTAAGGGCCAATTATTGCAATTTTATCGCGCGTCACTGCGAAGCTGGTTTATTATACATGATTTTATACACGACGAGAATGTGTGAAAATGCTGCACTTCTTGCCAGTCATTCATCATTCTATGCAATTAATATTAGACTGTGGATATTTATGCAAAATTGCTTGCGTTAATTATAAGACACAGGAACCACACAGATACTTATCTCTTGTAAGAATATGGTATGCTTTCCTAACTATAGTTAAATTAATTTGTATTAACAGCGATTGGTATAATTCTAGGTTTCCCAATTTTCGTTAAAATATAGCTCCAAATTTTATTCGTTACTAGACTGCGGATGTTCATGAAATTTTCAATTTTTGTGGACAAGTTTTAAGAAAGTGGAATGAAATAAAATCCTATTTTTTATGGGAACAGCCTTTGTAGATTCAAAACGAATAAAAATCGTACTGAATCTTACCAAATTTTATATTCCAGCATGTTTAATGATAAATGCATGAAGATCCGCATTTATTACATTTCAATTTCGTTTTTGTTCGAATGTCATACGGAAAATTTCCTAATTTTCGTTAAAATCTAGCTCCAAATTTTATTTATTCTATTTCAGCCTTTCTGGAATAAATTCACCTTTCTCCGATTAGATTGTCGCTTTATTCTTTTTTCAAATTGGAACTCGAACCGTGTCTTGATGGTAGATCGTACAGAATTTGTGAGTAGTATTCTTCTGTTGACTTGAATATTGACGATGGTCAAGCGATTAATTATTTCCTAGCTATGCGACAGTCACCGACAGATTTCGTTCCCCGGGCTGATTTCAGGGGCCCGTGGTCGAAGTCACGTTTTATTTTCAGTCACCATGTATGCGCCGACGAATGCGTAACATTTCTGACGCGGATTGCGTAAACCACGGCGAGAAAGTCGTGAAATTCGGGCGTGTAAAGTGCTGCTGCAACCTTTTACATAACTGGTACTGGAACGACCGGCGAAGCACTGCACATCGTTCCTTGTTTTTGCTCTCGAATCGAGAGATCGACGCGCGCTCGTCGTGAAATCCTCCAACGATACCCGTGTCCGTGAGAGGAACGACGTAACCACGCCAACATACATCTACACGTTACAACACGTCATTTCCACGATACCGCCGTATTTTACCAAAACTATGGCACAACAAAAATAAACTCGAACATTACCCTTGAAACTGTTAACCAGCCCCAAAAACGTATAATTATCTTTCACGTAATCTGACTGACAACCGGTTGAAAAGACCGTACTGTAAATCATTAACACGTTCGCTACGAGCCTCGTACATATGCATCGACCACGATTCTGCATATCGGGCAAAGAAAATTAAATTAATTTTGTGCATGTCGTTCTTTAATATATTGATTTCCGAGGTTTATGGGACGGTACGCGAGGCGACACGAAATTAAAGTCGTTTATTCGATCAAACGGAAATTGGAAAATTAGTATGTACGACACGAACGCTTTCTATTTCTCGAAATTTTGCAGATTCTAACCGATTTCTTTACACCGGTTACTGCACTGCAGATCTCTATGCAAAATAATAATTTTAAGCTGGTTAAACGAAAAAGTGTTCCATCTTTCAATAACTGCGATAAGTCGAGAATCGTGTAACAGTCGCGTCCATTCGTTTCAGAAAATGTGAAAGAGTATGGGAATTTCCCGAAGCCCTCGGTCGCAGGATTAATCGCAGTAATTTACACGACAGCGGCATCGATCATCGCCGTCAATTTTTCGCCAATACTTTCCTCGTTCATTAATCGCGGCACTCGGTAAATAACGGTAATCGCAATAAAAGCCGCAGGTCTAATTAATTTCGCTCGGAGTCGAATATCGACGAGGTCCGGCCGGCGGTATCGAGACGACACGGCCGAGCGGAATTTATGGGAAACAATGGCGACAGCACGGGGGCCGTTATTCGCCGATGTTTCGGTTTTAAAGCAATAACGGTGGAAATGAGAAAACGCGCGGCCCGCGACAAAAGTGTATGCCGAAGACTCGCGCGACCGTCGCCCGTCGATGAGACCAGACGCGAGCACAAAGAAGACACGACTATTGAGATCGCGTGTATTCAAGCGACACCGCGCAAACCAAATTCCCTCCCGCCTTCCTCTTGTTTACGCGTATAAACGCGCTTAACGTTCCGCGTTGTTTGCTCCGCGATTTTGTGAAAATACCCGAGGCGCACCGGGAAAAGAACCCGGACCCTTTTTCCGTTTCAATGGACGATTGTTCGCATATTCCGCGGAACGCTCGGCTCGACGAACGACCGCATAAATTATCCTACGACCCTTGGGCTACTCCAAATCGTACGAAAATATGGCAGCTTCGTGAGCCTCTTCGAGGAAAACTGTACAGGGTGCATCCAGTTCCTGCAGCGAAAAAATCGTAGAAATTTCTATGGTGGTACATCGGTGTAGTTGCAAATTGCACTCGTTCTTTGGAAAGAGACAATTTCCAGTGAAATTATTTGGACACATTCGTTCATCGCAAGCGCCACGCACACCGAAAGAGAGAGAGAGAGAGGGATACGGGTTAGAGAAATTGCATTGAAAATTCGCGGAAAGTCGACAGAGATAACAGATCGTAAAATAGATTGTCTCGGCGCGATTAATCAACTTCGGGGACGAAAATTAGACGGTCCCCCTGGGCTGGACTTCCCCGGAAAACTCGGCGCCGCGCAATTCCCATCGATCGGCAGCGCGCGGGCCGGTCCGGACCGTCGAATTCGCGCCTCGATATTACCGTGCCCGTTCACCGGATCGAGTGCCTGAATTGCGCTCGTTGACGTCCGAAGAGCAACCCCAGGGACGCGCATCAACCACTCTCGACCCCCGATTACTCTACCAAACAATGTCGCCGAGGGGTTCGCTTTTGTTCGAATTTTCATGCGAACGCATGGCCGATCTACGTTCACTCCGAATTGCGGTGAAACGGAGAAAGATGAACGGAAACTTAATCTTCTTTTCTGGACTACCTTGCAAATTGAATGTACGAATTTTCGAAAGGAATTTTTATCATTTATGCGGGAGAAACATCGATTTTTCCCGAATATTTTTGATTGACAGAAACAAAAACGGTCATGTTAGGTATTCCCACCCTGCGGAGTGAATTCTCGATATATGTCGACAACACGGGTCTTGCCAGCGTCATGTATCGTCCAGGAGACGTACCCGAGCCGTGTTATGTTTATACTCCTCGGCGGAGGTCTCGACTCAAGTGGTATACCCCGCGGTAGTGGGGATAATTCCGCGACATTTGCCGCGCAGGTCTTGGCGACATATATAGAGAAGTCACTGCGTTATGTGCAGCCACATAGGCCAGCAATTGATATATCAACATCCACTTACGAATTTTAATCGAACCGCGTGGCGATCCTGTTCGATCGTCTCGAAATTGCGGTGAAAGAAACGTGAAAAAGAAGGAAGAATGGACAACGTCGAAGAAGAAGAAGAAGAGCGGGGTGTGTTTGGGAACGACGGGGGATGAAAGGATCGTAGAACGAGGGGATGACGCCGGCATGCGTCGTGTCCCGCTCGCAACACATTTTCCAAGCCGATACGCTTTCCTTCACCCTTTTGTGAAACGCGCAGGCCACCCTATTGCGGCGAGGCTCTCCTCGCCCTTCGTCGCCACGGCGGTGTTTCCCTTTCTCCAGCGGCTTCCTGCCTCCTCTCGCCGCCTCTGGAAATAGTATAGTATAGTCCTATAGTCGGCGCAAACCGACTCCCCGTGCTGTCCGCGCGATTATCAGACTCGCGGCTCACCTCCTTCGTCGCGCGTCCTATAATCGCGACACGTGCTTCCGTCCGGGCCAGACGAACGAACCCAGTGAACCTGTGCCGCCCGAGAGATTATTATGTTCCTCGTCGCGCTATACCGCCACCCGCAACGCAATCAGCATCGCACAATTGCACGCTGTGCAGAGTTAATTATGGTGCGGTCCGCGCGAACGACCCTTGGGGGTTGTTGCTCCGGTGGGAAACTTTGAAAAATTCACTTAGGAGCCTCGCTTTTTGGGATTCGACTGTGTTGGCGGAGGAAGGCTGAGACACGGTGGATCGTTATTGGAAGGTTAGGGTACCTAGCGATGAGTTAGAAAATCGTGGACTGCTCTCTGTGCGGTGGATTGTAATCCTTGTTTGACTTCGAGGCCGTAGAAGAGGATCCTCGACAAGTATAGGTCAGTAGGAGGTTGTTGCTCCGGTGGGAAACTTTGAAAAATTCAACGGGAACTTGGAATTGTTATTTTGTCAGGATTGGAATACCTAATGACCGTTTGAAACATCGTAAACTGCTCTGTGTAGTGAATTGTAATTTCTGTTAGTCTTGGAAGATGAAGAAGCGCATCCTTGATGACTATGAATTAGTTGGGGATTGTTGCTCCATAGTGAAACGTTATTTAGAATAAAGTGTAGACATTGTGCACCCTAATTTCGATAGGGTTGAAATTGAAAAATGTCAAGAAATGAAAAATTTTTAGGCTATCCTGTATAGTGAATTGCAATTTTTGTTCTGAGTATACAAAAGAGAATATTCGATGCTTATGGACTAGTGAATATTGAACGGGTGGACATAGTGAATGCTATTTTCGTTGGATCGAAATACCTAGTGTCAATGTTAAAAATCGTAGACTGTTTTGCACAGTGAATTGTAATTTTTGTTAAAGTTAACGTAGGAGAGGATCACTGATAAACACGAATTAGTAAACATTGGTCATTGATAGAATAAGGCGTAGATATATGGTGAATTATTATTTTGTCAGGATTTGAATGCCAAGTGATAATTTTAAAAATCGTAGAGCACCCTACGCAGCGGGATATAATTTTCGTTAGCGTTGGAGTATGCAGAAGAGGATCCCCGGTGAGTACGGATCAGTGCACCCCGACTGTGGTATTTTCAAGTGGTCTGAGATTTTCAGTTATTAATAAAAGGTTGCTCTTTGTTCCATCCGAGATGTTACAGTGTAATAAAATGTAACAATGTTCGGTTCAATGACTGTGAGAATGAAAGATAAAGGGAATACTAAGTCGAGTGTGAGGAACGAGTTAATTCCTATTCCTCGGATGCTCGATTCCGGAAGGAATTTCTTATCTTCTATTTTTAACCGTTCTTCCTTCAAAGACAGCGACTCGGCGAGATCGAAAAAAAAAAGTTTTATTTTCTATTGTACAGATTCCTTACAATTAGATCAGCGCGTGGCACATGCGTACCCTAGATTATATAAAGTAGATAGGTCGCGACATGAAAAATGTTTAAAGTCTTCACGATTATCAGGTTCGAAACTTTACGGGTCTGTTCGCAACAATGGCGAGTTCGGAGAAAATGTTGCAGAGCCCTGATCCGCCATTAATCGATACTGTTTATAATGAAGTCGATAGATATGATCGAAAAAGTTTCTTGTTATCTGCATGGAGTGAAATATAGCGACAACGGTTAACAACGAATTAGTCGAATATTCATTAGTCGATATGTTAACACGTTTCCTCGTTTTTCAAAGATATGGCCGACAACAATACCCAACGAGTCGAAAAGGAAAATGTTTATCAAATAATAAATTTCAGATATAATAAAATATCAACGTGTCTAAAGTTCCATTTAGTAGTAAAACAGCGTATAAAAATATATGCAATCTATAAAAATGGTGATTTTTATCACGCCAGCATAGCTTGACAAACGACAAAATTCCTATGAAATTAAATACACTTCAATCAACTTCATACATAATAACTTTCGCGTGCTTCGTTATCTATAGTTCAGACCGAGCGGCCGTTCTACATTAATTCAATCGACAGAAAATAACTATTCCTCATAAAAATTGCGCGTGACACTTTCACGTTATCGAGGAATACATAATGTCGCCAATCTTCCTGTATTGACCAAACGTATTTTCGCATTTAGTGCCACATCCCTTGGCGTCCACGACGGTGATGTAGATAAAAAGAGATCACGAACAATGTCCTCCCACGTGCATAAATTACAAGCCAGAATCATTTCCGTTATCTATGTATACGGAAGCTAGTGTAAATGAGTGTTAACCTCGTGCACGATCACGAGTCAGACTCGTGACGAAGATCAGAATCTGCTAAATACGTGTTAATCGAAGCCAAGATGAAATTCCATTTTGTTGTTCAAAATCGTCGATATAGAGCAATTTGAGAATACCTGCTCAATAAATATAGACCTCCTTCTTCTTCCAAGAAATTACGAACGCCAAAATCGTAGTGCAAGGGGATACAAAATTCTAAACGGTAGAAAAAAATTCTAAAAACGTTACAGAAAAATTCTAAACGTTAGAATTATTTGATTAGTCAATTTTTTCTCTTCAAAATACCAGAAATAAATTCCCCCGGGCCCGAATCGGTGTCGGAGCGCATCCCCTATCTCGAAACGCAATTTCCACGTGGTTGAGGAACACGAGGAGCCGAATCGTCGGAGGATATTTCGCGGCAGTCCGGAACGGGGTTTTAATTATTTATTTATTTGTTGCTTTAAACCAAGTGGTTTATATAGCAAGTACAGTGTTATTACATTTGGCTTACACTAAATAGGTTTACATTGTTTCTAAATTCTAACGAAACATTGTTTAAGGAAATTAGAAATTATTTTCAGTCCTTTTATATCAGGTTTACATAGGAAGGAACTAATACAAAGAGGGAAACAGTACTTGCTTTTGAGCTTTGTTTCCAATGTGTTACGTTCATTTTCATAGTCTGGGCATTGCCATATAACATGATTTAGGTCTTGGAGTTCTGCTCCGCATTGGCAAGCACTGTTAGTTATAAAGTTAACCCTTGCCAATGAACCGTTGAAATTATAGTGGTTGGCTCGACATCTATTTACAAAAACTAGAAAATCTCTGGAGACCACAAGACCAGTGTACCATGGGTTGCCTTTGTCCTTGTGATAAAATCTAACGTAGTTCGCACCTTTGACTAGACCTTCCTTTTTTATTAGGGTGTTAGTGGACAGTTTTGCTTGAATTTTAAGGTCTCTGGTTAGATCAGCGATTGAAGCCTTGATATTTGGCGAAGGACTTTCTTTGGTCGCTTCTTTCGCAAGTGAGTCTACTTCTTCGTTACCGATAATTCCTACATGTGCTGGTATCCAGATAAACTTAATGAAATTCTGGCCTTTGTTGTTTAATATAAACGTAGAGTACTTAGTTTTGATTTCAATGATACGGTTATTGATACTATATTTGAAGGTTCGCTTCTGTAGTGATTTGATTGTACTTTGCGAGTCGGTGAAGATGAGAAAATTTGTAGCATTACTATATACATTGGCAATATCCAGTGCTCGGCTAATGGCGTAGCACTCTGCTGTGAAAATTGATGCATGTTTGTTTAAGCTAAATTTTTGGGACATATTTAATCGTGGGCAGTATAATGCGGCACCTACTGATTCGGAGTTTTCTGTTACACTGCCATCGGTATAGATTGCAACCGGAGGGTTGGATTCAATGAAATCTCGTAACGGAACATTAGGGTCGGAAGAATCTTGTAATGATTGACCTAAATACACATCACTGGGTGGAATATTAAATAGGATGTTATAGTCTGTGGTAAAAATAGGATGCTTTATCAGCAATCTCTAGGTCAGGTCGTGTTTCCAACAAATTAAGAAGGTTTTCAACTAGCAGAGAGTGTTTCGTTCGTCTATTGGGAGAAATGGCAATCAAGTCTGTGTTGTTTTTAAACAGTATTTTGTTTGAAGTTAAGGGGGCCGGCAGGCATTTGGCCTTGACTGCCTCGCTATGTTACGCTGTGCCTTTTTTCTAGACATTTTACGTCTTAAATAATTAGGCAATCAATTAAAAATGCATACCACCATGTTTGTACATGTCTTTACTACGTCTGTCCAGAGCCTTTTTTTCGATATGAATACTAAATCTCTCGAAATTAAGAGAATCTCTCTGCGGCAGCCATCTTGTGACGTCATCCTTGCTTCAGAAAGCGAGATTTCTGCCGAATATTACAAATTACTCGACAATGAGGTAGAAATTCGCAATTTGGGCTCTGGACAGACCTAGATTGGACTTTTAGGAAACACAAGTGACCATTTTTAAACTGCTCATTGCAATATTGGAGCGTCAATTTGTCAAGATTTTGACCCTTGCAAGTTCATATAAATATGTGGATTTCATTTATGTGTGTCGTTACACACAGTCGACCTGCCGGCCCCCTTAAGGTTGTATAAGAGTAACATTTGAACGGGGTTTTAATTATGTCTCGTCGTCGATCATCGGGGTCCCGTAAATCACGGGGCTCGATCGCGAACGATGCGCGACAGCCGCACGCCGGACGTTCCGAAAACCCCGGCCAGTGGCTGCCGCGAAACTTCCGGACAGCTAATAAGCGATAACCGATGATTTATTGCGCCACGAGTTCCCATGGTTGTTCCCTGTATTAGGTCTAACGACAAGAAATCCTGATCTGAAATTCAAAGTTCAACACGCCCGGCGTTGTCCACCCCCGCGGGACGACCACCTTCGGATGATTTACTGCCGCGCAAAGTGGGTCCGTGTGCGCGTCGTGCGCGCGCTCGCTCTCGTGCACGCTCGTACACTGTCGCCCTCGTTTTCTTAGCTTGCTTAGCATAGGCTGTAAATGCTCGCCACCTATTCGTTAGGCGAACCGTGCAAAAACGGGAATGGAAAATTTAGATTGCCAGCGTGTCGACAGGCGGCGACGAGCCTCGGGCAGACAGTCCGAGCGGCGAGCGTCCACCGTTCGATTCGTTTAAAAACGAAATTCGGAACGCGCAAACCGGCCCGATTGAAAATCGATCAACAACTTTCTCGGTCGAATCGCTCCGCCCCGGGATTTGTTATGCGCGTCAATTGTGGGGCCACTGAAACCGGAAAAACCGTCGTTCGTGTTATCTGATTGGCTGTAAGACAGAGGGACGACATATGTGTGAATTTTAAAGACTCACGAGGAAGTTCCAGAGGGAAGGGGACTCTTGTTCGTGAGTTACGAGTGTTTGCTGTTTGTGGTAAAAAAGAATCGAGTTTTTATGCAAAATCGAACATTGTATCCATTTGCAAGATACAGAAGTGTAAGTCGATATTTGTTTGATTTCACGCTATGCCTCGAGGGTTCAATCGTCACCGAATAAATTAATTGTAATATCATTGGTTCGCATCAAACAAACGTCATATTCTGCGACGTAATTGTGTTTTATGTAACTTCCTCATTATTCGATGAGTAACTGTTTGAACTTGCACCTTGTGCAACTTGTCCGTCGATACTTATTAATACTAAACCTACCAAGCATTACGGGTCACTGAAATGTTCTACCTCATAAAAATTACAAAGATGTGTTTATTTAGATTTTGTGCTGTTTTTATGTGCTCGGATAAAGAAATTCATTGAGTGATATTTCCATGGAAGAATCATCACATTCTGTAAGATCTTGTGCAATTTTTATGTGGTAATTTTTATGTGGAAAAATGATTATTATATTAATAATTGTGAAATAGAAAATTTGAACCATTTGACCGATAGCGGTGGGTTTAGTGTTGATTAGTACAACTAGAAGAGTTTGCTAATATCATCAGCTATCCCGTGAACCTTCAAAGTGGCCGGGAGCATGAACGTACCGTAAATGGAATCAAAACGGTATCCACCCCTAAGTAACTGCACCGAAGGGTGTTTACGTCATTGACGTCGAGCCTCGGTCGCATGGTGAGGCTATCCTCGATAGCGTACGACTTATAATTACTCGACGTCTCTCGAATTGTTACATAATACACGACACGACGACGCGGCGCGCGAAAAGAAAAAAAAATAAGAGGAAAAAGAAAACGGTAGAAGAACGGGGGGAAAGATATATTACGCGGCGGGAAGAATTCGAAATAAAACCAGTCTCGAACTGGTCGTGCGTCGACGTACGTGACTTCTCGCGTCCAGCACTCGAAAAAAGTAAAAAAAAAGAACTCGTAGTGGTCCGCGAATGAAACCGAAATGGTGTTCGTCCTCAGCTCCGGTTTTTCGGAGATTCGTTAATTATAATCCTCTTCCTCTTTCTCGCTACAACTTCGCGGAAAACCTTTGAACAATTTTCCCAGTCTTCTTTCGCGAAACTTCTACCGTACGGAGCTACAAACTTGAATGCACAGAGGACGTGCGTGTTTAAACAAAGAAAATTATAAAGGATCCGGTTCCCTAATTTTTCCGTTAGCGCTTCCAGTAGACATTCCTTTCGCGTTTGCTGCGGCGAAACTGTTCCGAGACTGGATCCCAACATTTCTTCATCGTGTCGAATTAATTCTGAAATTTTTTTCGCCACAAATTCACACGACGCAGAAAATAGAAATATTCTGTCGACATTCTTATGAAGTTCCGCGGTGTGTAATTTTTCTGTAGTTTCTAATTTAATTTATTTTCGGGAGAAGGGCTTCAACGACCATGAGCAGACTGTGGAAATTACGCAAAATAAAAATTGTTTGCGTCGATTGCAGGAGGCTGGAGCCGAATTACTTTAATCACTTTAACAAGCTGAAGATAATGAATTTGCTTTTTAAAATCATTTTATCCTATATTTTTAAAATACACATGCTCATTTCTGCCATACACATAAGCACAAAATCCACAGTCTAATGATAATTTAATTCAACATATAATTCTTTTTCTAATTTTTATCTAATGAGAATCAGAATCTGATATTGAGAAAATAAACATAAAGCAAAGATTGAGGGTTCAAAGTTATACGAGAGATGAAGTATGTTTATATAGAATAAGTTTACATTATATTTTCACGTATATTCATATAATATAGCTATTCAAAAATTTGTTTGAATTTAGCACGAACGAAGTCTTTTGAAGTACATGGGAAATGAGGGCTTCTTGGGTACGAAATTGTAAGAAAATTCGTAGTGCAAAGGGCCGAACGATAATCTCTGAATCGGCATTGACGTGTGGCGAAGGTGGTACGGTCGAAGAGTATTTGCGCTGTTAATTCCCGCCACAATTTCACCGCGATACGGTTGGAGGAAGTCTCCCGGCCGGAGTACGCGCGATAATCGGCCGACGATAAAGAGCGACTCGACTTGAATTTATTGGGGCTCGGCACCGCGCAGATAAACTCCCTCTTTATCTGTCCGAAAGAGAAAAACGGGGTAGGGGATACTAATCACGCGGTGCGATTTCACCGTGGAACCGGTGCGCCGGTTGAATAACAATAAGACTTCCACGCGCTGCCGACACGAAACTAGCACCGAATTTGAATGATAATGCCCGCGTAATTAATTAGTCGAAACGGAAGGGGCATTTGCTGTAAAAATCCTGTTTTCATTCAGCGAAACGCGGCCCGGAGATCGAAATCGAGCGACCCGGCGAGCGAAGATGCACATGAAATATTTCGTACATTAAATTTATTTTCCAACTTGACAATTGACTTCATAGAACGTTAGCATTCAAGCATTTGCATTCTGTAATTTCCAAACTGAATTTATTACGTTGAATATATTAATCAGCAGGAGAAATTGGTACCATCAATATTTGGAGTAAATAATAAATTAATTACAAAGCTTTTGCGGCAGTCGGAAAATATGCTGTATCTTCGTACGAGGCATTAGAACTCAGTTTCAATTGTTACATAAGAAATTGGAAAAATAAAATACTACTCGCGATGCAATAAAATGGCTAATTAATATTTTTCTCCATTAACGATAGATCACGCAAAAAGCACAGGCGGATTTAAGCATCAGGGTCTCCCGTGTCGGTACAAGTACGAAATAAATACGAGATTCTGCGAGCCTGTTGGTTGAGGCAGAACAATGTAATTATTGTAGTATCACTATTAGCGTTCCAAGTTTCCAGCTAATGCGATTAACGTCTCGGAGAGTTTGCTCGCAATCCATCAGCGTACGGCTTCCCTTTTCATCCCTGTCCGAGCTGAGATTTGCTCGTTCGAGTCTGTGCAGGGACATCTCGATCTCTTGCGAAAACGTGTTCGCCATAAACACCCTTGTGCTTCCATCCCTGTTGACTCACGATTCAAATGCATTTTTCGCGAACGTCTCTCTCCGAGAAGATCGTGTTTGCTCCGGAGTATTAATTGCTGAGAAATTAAGAGGACGCGAGAGCTAATTTCTGCGCAAGGTTTGCACAGTTTGAAAATTTTGATATTTATTAGTACGCGAGAACGAATGACGGGTCAATGGAAAACGATTGAAGACAGATACGAAGGCAGCGGCACCGCGTCTGCTGGTCCGTCGCAAAAATGCCTGAACTTCTAAATGACAGGTTGAAAAAATTGCTCTCTCGGGTTCGAAAGGCCTCCAGTCGAGCGGAGAGGAACGGCATGCAAAGCCAACGCGAAACCACCGGGACCCTTCGCGTGCTTTTTTACGATCATGGCAGACCCCTGGTGCTCGGCACATAAATGGCCGCATCATCGGAGCGCAACACTTGTTCAAACGAGACGCGCGTGTAAGGATAATAAAAGCACGTGGTCGGTCGTTATTGTACAACCCAGTTTCAACGACAATTTGTTTAGCCAGCGCCGGCTGCACAACCTCGGCAGATAAGAAGTTGTCCGATGGGCGAAAGAGTTCTTCTATACTGAACCTGAATACTGAACTGAAGCCTGAATTCAATTTCAGAATTTGAATTTAATTTCTTTCTTCCTTCCAAAAAATTCGTTCTGTATACTGAAGCTGGAAATTCTTCTTACTGTCGCTTGTTATTACATGGAATGAAAAAGAAGCCTAAATTAAAACAGTTTTACCGTTTGCAGTGATAGAAATTTCATTTTGTAGACATTCTTCAATTCTTTAATTTCCTCCTCAACTTTTTCTTAACTTTCCTGTTCTCCGCTTGCATTCTTGTGATTCAATTTTCAAACGATAAGAATTGTTCTTGACAGATGGGAACGTATTTTTCTGTACACTGCAGAATTAAAAGGGCGGTAAAAATGTATGTATGCAAAATCTCGATGGATAAGGTTGCATAGTTTTTTTGAAAAAATTTCTAGAAGCGGGCAGGGAAACCGGGATAGCCGCGTAAGCGAGCGCTAACTGTAGTTCACAGTTCGGTAGCGGTGGTATCAATCTGAATAATGGCTGGCCGGGCTTGATCCGCGCGAGCCAGTTAATTAACGATTACGCGGGCCTCTCGGCGCGGAGGCATAGAGCAAAGTAACAGAGGCAAACAGCCAGCAACAGCACGTTCGTCGCCGGCGCGGCGACAGATTGAACGAGCTCTCTCGCCGGTCTCTCGTTCGCGTTCGGTGCCATTTCGCCGGTCTGGCGGCGCGGCGAACCGTGAGAAAGGAAGCGGAGTCGTTCCCCGCGAGCGGGCAGAATGGGAAAAACTCGTTAAGAGAGCCCGAGGAGCCGAGGGGCCCGATGTTTAAAACCGATCGATCGGCAACTGTCAATTAAAGGAGAGCCGGCTTCCGCCGTGAAACGTCCCCGGGATCGCGGAAAGTTCACCGATCGAGCGTGAGCCCGCGGGATCTATCAAACCGGGCCCAAAAGCAACAAGGGGCCCCCGACCAGAACAACAATAGGTCGCCGGTTGTGCAACCCGGTCGACCCCACGACGATAACGAACCCACGATTTCACGAAGCGGTGCCTCGTTCCGACGCACACTGGGAACGCTGGTCAACGTGAATTTTCACAGAAAAAGAACGTTCATCGGGCTTATAAATTAACGAAATCTGTGATCGATGCAGAATCCTACATTTTCGAGATACAATTTTGCAGCTTTGTCTATTCCTTGGTGTACCGTGCGACGAGGGAAAGAGAAAATTCGCATGAGCGCGAACGTATTGGCTGAGAGCGCCGAGTCGGCCTCCTGCGAGTGTCCCGCCGAGTAATTGGCTACCTGTTACGTGGGATCGTTATTAAAATATTGCGGTGGAAAGCGGCGTTCGTTCTAGCAGGTGGCTTTTTCTGCCAGCCGACTTTTTCCGTCGTATCCCCGTGCAAACAGTTTTAAAAAATTACTTCTGCAGGAGTTGATTTATTGGGTTGATGCGTAAGCGGCTGTCGACTGCGTTTTAACCGCGGTTTTACCTCGAAAATAAAGTCTCGCTTATGCGCGTGTTCTAGATCATTTTAAAATGCTGCTATTCCTCTCTCGAACGATACTGGAATCATTTAATTTGGTCAACAGTTTCGCGTGTTTTAGAAGAAAAATGGTACCGTGTTCAAATGAAAATAATGAACACTTAATTTGAAGATTGCAAGCCATTGTTTCATCTGAGGCATTTCTTTTCATCGTTTTACGATGGATTTGTGGCGCACAACAGCATCTTTGAAAATTCACTATGATTTCGCACACAGTTCAAATGTGCTCTGCACTCGAAGTGATTTAATTTGACGTGAAGACTATTTAATCAATTAATATTATTCCATTCTTGGAAAGTTTAAGTAGCAATACAATATTCTGCAGTTGACACATGTTTGTAATGTAACTGACAAGGATAATTCAGAATGTTTCTCAGAAACAATACATTATTGCCTGTACAGCACACCGTTCAATTGGCTACGATCGTAAATCACTTGTAAATCAAGTGGGTTCTATAATTCATTTATTATCATAACGAACTGAATAGCGTGCTGTGTGTGCAAGTAATATATCGTTCCTGTGAAATATCCTGATCAATTTACAGTGAACGCGTGTATCAATTGTAATGAATACCTCATTGTTGCCAATATTGGCAAAACTATCATTACACGTATTTGTGGGTGACTACGTTAAGATTTGTCTTATAATTTCTGTTTTTAAAAAGCGTTGGCACACCCGTCTGTATATCTCGGAATAAAAAATATTCTCAAGCTTAAACTTCTTAGTTTTTATAACGTCGAATCCTTAAAACTAAGTCCTTAAGAAGCTCGGAAATCCTTGTCCGTGCACGGCACCAATAAACTATACTGATTGAAAGATCCCGATAAATTCTCGAACCACCAATCAAAAGCACTTCAATTAACGACTTTATCCGTCCCAATAAATTTTGGGAATCCTTGCCCAGCCATGTTCAACAATATTACTACAATTAAACCGCGTTCTTGAGAACTGCAGCTCGTTAACTCGAACTTGTTGAAGATGAAGATATTGAGATTGGAATTATTCGGGTCTTTCTTTCGAAGAAATCTGAACAAGTTTCTCTCAATCGACCGATAGACAAAAGCGAGTGGGACTATTTTCAAAAAATAAAAATCTAAAAGAACTTAAGAGTATACTATTAGGAACTTATCCAAATAATAAAACGAAGAAATAAATTTCTGTTCAACTTCTGTCTACTCACGAATTAACATTCCCCAGTCCGGTTAATAGAATTCCGTTCGTTGCAGTCAAGGAGACGATATTTTTCATTGTTTCGCGTACTTTGCTGTACCATTAACTTTCGTTGTTTTCTATTACGATCCTCCCTAGCGAATTTCTTCTAGTTCTTTTTCCCGGTCAGATTTTTTCTTTCACATTGCCAGAGTACGACTCTCTCGGTCCGTTCCCCCCATTCACTTTCTTCCTCGTTGGCAACAGAACCGAGCAGCACGATTCGCCACGAGCGCACACACTCATGCGAGTGTCAGCGGCCAAGTGTGTTAGTGTTCTTCCCCCCTGTTATCGGCGGAGTGTGTAGGCCGTATTACGGGCATCCTGTCGGTTTACGATTATGGTTAAATCGTAAGATCCTGTAGCTCTGGCTTGTCTACCCCCTACGTGTATATTAGGGTCGCGATCGGAAATCGGAGGGAAAAAAAAAGCGGTACGTTAATTCCGTCGGGAATGTTTTCTGCGTTGTTCGGCTGGATCGGTTGCCCTAATCAATAACTCGATGACGAGAGCTCTCCGCACCTTAACGCTCTACCCACTCGAAGACTTATTAAGAAGCTAATTACTATTACGGCATCAAAGAAAAGCTCCAAAAGTTCCTTTCGCAATGTTTATCACGTAACGTAATTCATATTCGACACACACATTAATCCCGTGGCTCATTCTTCGCGATTTTTATTATCAGTTTTACTATAAATCTACTATAAAATAGAATTACAATCGAATTGATTGTGACAGCCACGGAACAATTTCGGTGAAATAAATATTAAATATTAATTCTTAACCTTGCAATTGTCTGCCTTTCTCTTTAAAACCGCCCAGAAGAAGATAAACGTTTATTTATTATTTTGCCGACATTCTAAAGGACACTTCATTTAAAATTGTAGAAACTGCCAGAAGATTAAAAAAAGTGATACTTATTATGGCAGGCGACTTATTGGGGATTAATTTAGTTTCAACATTTTTTGAGACCATTTTGAAAGCCCGGTCAAGCGATCAGTGTCTGATCTGATGGAAATGTTTGCGATCTGTCAGTCGATCCGCGATTTTGTAAAATTCGCGTTCGCGTGCTCGGTAATCGCGTCTCGTTGTTAGAGCAAAATCCGTTTTTCCAGCTGCGAGACACCCTATCGATATTCACGATTACGACGGAATGACGCGCAGGTGTCTAAGCAGGCGTGTTACCTGAAGTTTCGCACCCTCGAGGCTCGCGGGTGCGTTCACACCGCGAACCCGATGATTCTATCGATCTAGATATCCTCGGAGCGCGTGAACATCGACACGCAACCAGCCGAAGCTCTTCACTGTCTGATCACGATAACGAAGTCTCGCTGATGGCCTTAGATAATTCATTTAGCTAAGAAATTCCCTAGAGAAAAATTTCTCGCGGCCCAGAACACGCTCGTTCTTCTCTGAAAACGTTTCACCGGATCGTACAGCTTTTACTCGAAAGTTAAAAACGAAAATGACAGCGTTCAATCGAGCTGCTTGTGCTCTACGAAGTATTAAAAGACTGTGTCTATCTCTTAATTTAATTTTTCTGCGCAATTTCTTGCGCATCCATTTTTCGAAACACTGGGATTGAAGAGAGTACTGTGTACCCTGTTAAGAGATGTGTTTGTTACCCTGCAGGTGAAATGAAAAGAACTTTTTCAATATGTATACTAGACTTACAGCTTTATTTCAGAAAATAGATTCGGAATTTGCGACATTTTTAGAAGTACTAGTTTGAATGTTTAAAATTCTAACTTGACTGATTAGAATATTGATTCATTTGCACGTGTAGCTGTTCGAGTGGAACAAAATCAGATTTGCAGTCTTTGGAAATCGTAAATTAGAAAGTCTAGTTAATTTTCTAAAGTTCTTTAAAGTTCTACTTAAATTTTCTTTTTCGTTCTTTCGTATTTGTATTAACTTTTCAATTAACAAGTCCGCAATCCATATTCATCCTTATACGATTCGAGAAACAGTCTAACTCGTTTCCTTTCACCGCTCCATAAATAATTTCATTAACTCATGCTCGCACCACTGAAAACGATTAAATTAATAATTCTAATAACTAGATTGCAGATTTTGCGTAGAAATTCATTTCTTTTCTCAATAATCTTGGCGAGTTGAAAATAGTACAACAATATCTAAGTGTCTTTAAATTCCTGAAATGTTTTCACTATTTTGCATTGGATCTCCTTATTGTTGTCATAAAGTCTACTATTAATGCTACATTATGATCAACACTGACGATAAAACGATATCAGTGTCGGTTACGAAACGAACGTTTCAATTTTCTAATGAACCCACCTGCTCGCTAGTTACGCTAATCGCTGTAGGACGATAATTACGGACATGTAGATGAAATTATTTACTGTATCCGAGTTTACAACGCTCGAACGTGTTCTATCGTCTATAGTGCAGCTTTACGACAGGCGAACTGCGACGAGGACGACGACGACGACGAGCAGAGAGGGAGGAGACAGAATAATTCGTAGAAATAATGTTCGCCGTTCGTGCGTGTAATGTATTCCATAAATTACCGAGAGCGGTCCGAAGTTTCGATTAGAAATTGCTTCTACCGTGCGCGTGTTTTCGTGTTCCTAGGTTGGTAGAACAACGGTTCGACAAGCCTACTTATGGATCTCCGACTGTTCGCCTCGCGGGCGTATTAGCATAATGTAACGGAATCCCCTGAATATTCATCGGCCACAAGTATACTGGTTGGCCGGATTTCGCGACGCGTGACACGCAGATTGCGCGATAGACGCCGGCTCCGGAGGACAATTTCATTCTTCCTGTTGCTACTCGAAGACGGTATCTGTCCCTTAATAACGTGTCTGTGTCGCGGGGCAATAAACCCTTCAAAGCCCTCAGAACGGAGAATAGTCGAGGACGGTCCGCTGCACCGGTGCAAGCTCCGTTTCAATCTGCGATAGTCGTCCCGTGATTTACAGGTGGTCGCAAACGTCTCCATACTCGCAACAGAGTAACTCTTCTTAAATGAGTTCGAACATCTTAACATGTATTTTTAAATATTAGGATTACTACATAGTATTAATTTTTAAAGAAATTGCACTCGGCCGGAATAGCGAAGAAAACTTTCCAGCTAGATTTCTAGCCTGCAAAAACATTTTCGTAGTAAAAACATTTTAAAAAGAATTAAATTGAGAATTAACTGATTTAGAAACAACTGGTAGGTATTTAAAGTTTCAAGAATATTTAGATTTATTCCCATTATGCGAACATTAATTGTCTGATATTCATATTGATGTTTTCAGCACGTTAGGGTAGACATTCATATACTGCAACAAATGTATACACCTAATACAGCTAATATTAAATCATCGTTATCGAGAGAAGCACGAAACAGTGTTCGTTAAGTCTAAAACAGTAAACCATTTCTGTATAGTTCCCTGTTAGACGTAATTAAATAAAATGAATTTGGAACGTTTCCTCGTCCTCACAGAATGATAACCTCGTGAAACGAAACTGCGATGATAACCTGGTTAAACATGGTTTAACTATTGTGCGGAGTTTTCGAGGATCGTATGTATCACGGGCACACAGAGTCTCCGCAGTCTAATCAGTAAAATTGAAGCTGTTAGTTTGGCGAAACATTCGGAAAATTCGCCGCGAGCACTACGGTTACGGAGAACAGCGAGTGCAGCATCGTCGGATAAAATGCATTGTTTAGCGATCTGCACGAATTAGAATTGAATTGCTCGGGAATTATGTGGTAAAATGGCGGCAATCTGCTAATGCAGACACCCCAGCTCCAACTGGGTTCCGCGACGCCGCAGATTATTGAATTACTCCATTACCCGACGGTGTCGTTGACCATGTTTGTTAACAAGATTCCCTGCCAAAAGACCCCCACTTACTGGCAGCACTGAAGTACCTATTGGCAAGGTTCCATTGTTAATAATTAATTCACTGCGAAGGTTTTGAACGTTTTCCAACTCGCAAATCGTAATAAAACACAAGTTTCGACGAACTTGGACATTATAAAAATGCTACATGAACGAGGAAAACGTCTAGAATAGGAAATAAAATGTTATGAAAGTTTGATGATTTTTACTTTTGAAAAATCACATATGTGAACAGAAGGATCGATACCTTTTTCGAAGAAAATTCCTAAAAATTTATGAAAAAGACCTCGGTAACAAGACCGCAACAATCTTTTGGCCGATGAAAATATAAATATTTTAATATTAAAATGTATATTTTTCACTTAAAAAAAAACATACACGTGTACTTCAAATACCGGTAAATATGCGTTCCAAGTCCCAGTGAAAAGAGTTTGAGAGTTTCTCCGAAGAAAATTCCTAAAAATTTGTGAAAAAGACCTTGGTAACAAGACCGCAACAATCTTTTAGACGATAAAAACCATAGATGTTTTAATATTAAAATGTTAATTTTTCATTAAAAAATCATGCGTGTACTTCAAAAAATACCGGTAAATATGCGTTCAAAGTATCAGTGAAAAGGGTATGATAGTTTTGTCCCAAGAAAATTCCTAATGTGAAAAAGACCTCGGTAACAAGACCGCTACAATCTTTTAGACGATAAACACCATAGATGTTTTAATATTAAAATGTTAATTTTTCACTTAAAAAATCATGCGTGTACTTCAAAAAATACCGGTAAATATGCGTTCAAAGTGTCAGTGAAAAGGGTACGATGGTTTTTCCGAAGAAAATTGCTAAAAATTTGGGAGAAGACCTCGGAAACAGGCAGCAATTTTTTGGCCGATAGAAAAATGAAAGAGAGAGTTTAGAAATCGATTGTCCCAAGGAGACAAGGAACCAGAGTGTTCAAACAACGCGCAAAACACGCGGAGATAATACTTGGAGCCCGATAAGGGACATTCCGCGTGGCTTGTAGCGATTTCGCATCGGATCGCGAGCCGGGTCGGTGTGTGAAATCGCGAGAAACGATTGAACGGGGACCGTCAGGAATTTAATTGGCCGGTATCGAGCGTTATCGTCGGAAATATTCACGGACCAGTCGCGCTACTGTTTTCGCTACCGGAGATAATCTCGTGCTCCGAAGACGATGGAAAGCACGATGAGGTTCGGAAGAGGAACGAGGAGCGGCCGGGGAATTGCAAAAAGCCTGAGAGAACCAGTCCCGGCCGAGAGACCGAGCCCGAGCCGGAGCCCGAGCCCGAGCCCTAGCGGAGAAGTCAGTTAATGCTCGTATTAGTAATGATTTACTGCGATAATTATGGCGATCGAATGGCCTGCGAACTGGATACTTAATAATTTTCATTGCTGCAATACAAACGGGAGCTCCGAATTGATAGCTGGCGATGGTCTCCCTCGCGGTAAGAAGATTCGCAGATGGTTGACAGAATTGCACAGTGAATAAACATATTTAACACATTGACTGCCGAGCAATCATCTACAAGATCCATATAATTGAATCGTTGTAATAAAATCTATACAGTTAAAGTTTATCGGAAGGATTGCGTCTTGAACTCTCTTACGATCGTGCGAGCCTCAATAAAGTCCCATAATTTTTATGTGGCCCAGATAAAAATGTAATCCACTAAAAAATGCCACTGAAACGAAATAACAATAGGTTTACGGGGCGCTAAATATGCCTATTACTTTACAAAAATAACGAAAATGTATCTATCCAAATTTTTAGCCATTTCTTTTACAATGTATACCCAGAGAAATAAATTTGATAAGGAACACAATTTTGATAATTGTGAATTGAGTATACTGGGATCCGTAATTTTGAACGAATCTCGCTCATATTTTAGTTATTTCGAGATTGTTCGTAGACGAAGATTAAAAATTAAGTTCTGCGGTTGTACAAAGAATCAGGTCGCAGTGTCCATTTAACCTGTTTGATGAGTTCAATAACAGCGCAAACGATATTTCATCCCCACGAATAAACAGCATCGGAGATAAATAAAGAAAAGAAAGCAAAGAATGCAGGAGAAGTTTACGATCAGATATAGTTGATACAAATCGAAGCTTTGGGTCGAACCAATGGCGTCATTATATTAAATGAGAACTTGAAGAGCGTTTCGATGGAGAGGCAAAAAAGAGATAATTTTTGCGTGGCTCGAGCATGGTAGTAATTATCCGAAGCTCCCTTTGACGCAAGAATTTGGCAATTTTTTGTAGTTTTCGCGTGGCTGAAATGTTTTGGGGAAAATGAAAAATATTAAGGAATCCTTCAAAATGTTGGTCATTTATGTTTTTAAATAGACCAAATCGAAATGCTAGCTAGAGACTCGTCGTTGTTAATAGTTGATTAATGTCGAGTAATCCTACAAAGTAATCGGCTACGAACGTAGATTAACAAATAATGGAATCAATGGAGAATAATTAGAAATTCGATTAATATACAATAATCAGGTAATTATCGAAATATCTATGATACGGCTGAAGCTTAATCCTTGCAAAACCATAAAATTTTAGTGTTAACGAGGAATGTGTAATTATTTACTGGCTCCCTGAAATTCGGGAGGTATTGTTTCCAATATTTATGGAACACTACAATCGAGAACAACAAATGTCATTCTTTTACAAAAATGTTTACGTATCGAAAAACGTCGATGGTAAATTTTCCCAGGCAGAAAACCGTTCCCCTCGAAATGCCTACAGTTTTCATAGGTATTTTGTTATTACAAGTTTGCTTTGTTGATCGCTCCAATATTTCACGTAGAATATTGAAATTCAACGGTTCGCTGGTCACCGTGCTACAAGCCTGCGCGTATGTAGATCATTTTGTCTGTGTAGAACTAGAAAAAGCTTTCTCCAATGTTTGTTCAAGTAAATGAAACCAAAAATATGACTGCGGGAAATTGAATTGAGCATGCGGACGTATGTTTGCCGTGCAGATTCTGGATTGATAAAAATTTTATCTCTTCCATTCAGCTGAACCGGTTCGGTAATTTTCTAATATTTTGGAACAAATCCGACCAAAAAAACAAGGATTCGACAACTAGGATTCACATGTACAGTGACTCAACAAATGTACGCTCCGATATTCGAAAAATTGTCGACATTTAAGCTATTATCACTTCTTAGAAAACAATCGTACAACGATAAATCCGGGCTCATTTTAAAGCTTGAAGACGCCCTTTGAAATGAGCATGGGCGGAATATTTAAATAATGTTTCACAGGAAGTTAGGAGGGTTTAAAGATCGACAATTTTTCGGTTACAATTCGGAGTTCCTTCGATTTTTGGTGTGTGCTGTTGAGAGCCATCGTAAGCGCTCGAAATGGATACGGCGCTGTCGACGGAAGCTGGAACTTTTCGAGCCAATATTTCCGTCACGTTGGCGCGAGACAATTGAGAATTTGTCGGACAGGATCGCGCCAACCAGCCTATATATGCTTTATCGCGTGAAATGGTACCCGCGCTCGGCGTCGTCCCGCCCCTACCATATTCATCCCCCCGTGTTCCCGATTAACATTCGCGTCGCAACCCTCGTGTTTTTTCCGTCAACCCCCGCGGCACGCTGTTTTCCCTGCTCTGATTTCGATTCGTTTCAATTACCCGGGATAGCTCCCGCGTTTCTCGTCGTCCGACGCTAATGGCAAGATCGGCGCCATTTATCTGCTATTTCATGGAACTCCGGTGGAAAAATTAATTGGCTTCTTGCATGCTCGGGGAGCGAACGGAACGCGTCCAGATCGGGAGAGAATTTGTTGGCGGAACACTTCGGCAAATTGAATTCACCCTTGACTCATTCGGTGGACGGGTGAGTTCATGTTTTCAAATCCCTTAATTCGATTATGACTTCGTCTAATGATCGCTTAACTTGTTCCTATTTTAGTGGGAAAGTACAAGTTGTATAAGGCTGCTAATGGCTAATGCTATTAACGAACTGCAGACGTCTGTGTAAATTTTTGTTGCAGTTGATTTACTTGTCAAAGCAGGAATTAAATTGTACTTTTGACGCCAAGTTTGAAAGGCTTCTAAGGTTACTATTTTCCAACTGAGGAAATCTTTGCTATGTACATTTTTACTATTGTTTTATAAAAATATAAATAGCGAAATTATGTTCTTGTTTCCTTTTCTGTTGTAATGCTAACAGAACGGGGTGGTTGAAGAACGATGCTTACATTAGTACCCAAAATGGCGATGGCGATTTGGTGAACCTCAAAGTTTCGAAATACATTTTCTCAAATTAATAAAAATGAGAGACTCTTCCTGAATAAAAAATGAACTCTTGTCCACAGATTATCTGAACTCGGAAAGTCAATATTTATTTCACACGAGAGTTTATATCCGGAGAATAAATTTCTCGGAGACCGTGCCATTTTCGCTTACTCGATACTATATGAACACGCGCGAACAAAACAGGCAATAAAGCACGCCAAAGGAAATAGAAAAATATTTTCAAAGCTCCGGTTTCGTGTTTCCTGCAGAACCCAGTCTTTTACGAGTCAACAGAAACTGTATTATATCCAGGATTAAATAACCGAACTCCGCTAGAAGGAAATAAGTCGCGAAGGTTCCGATTGAAAACGTCTTCGAGCAGAGATCGCAAAGTGTCACGACCAATAAAAATTTCGGAGCAGAGCAAGTTCCAAATGAAATTTATTGTTCGCGATATCGCTTTTTCCGCGGGGTATATACAACTTCCGTCTAACTAACGTAAACACAAAGGATATCAAAGGGTTCCGAACGACAAATGGCTCGCCGAAGAGCAACGCAGAACCAGCAGCACGCGATTCCAGGTACTCGCAGTTGAAATTTAATCAAGCACTGGTTTCCGATACCGACACGCGATAAAAAGAAAGAAAGCGTCGCGGAAAAATGAAGCTACAGGGAGGGAACGGCGGCAGCTTTCTTTGTCCAATTCCGCGGACCTTTAGCTCAACGGAATTGCGGAGCTTCGGTCGAAATGAAGGAATCGCGTCGATGTACGTTTCCCAGTGAACGAATTCTATGGACGAGCAGCAACCGTGGAACGCATCAGCTTCGTTTCCGACGAACAATTGAATTTTTTCCATTGGTAAATGGTTCAAGGTCCATTTTAATCATAGTACGCGTAACATGTGCGCGGGTTTCCTCTATTTTTGTACGCCGTGTGCACTCACTGCGCGCGTGCAAATTTTCTAGCGTGCACTGTGGTGCAAAAGATTCGTTTTTTTAATACAATGCAGACTCCCGAGTTATTATTATTACAGGACTGTGTATTTTTCTGCCAAACAAAAATGGGTAGGAGCTACATTATACACTTATTTATTTTTTTAATAATTTAAATTCTTTTAATATTTCATGGTTTGCATTTGGTCTACTCATTTTTGTCATACGTCCATAAAATCTGCAGACTGATTATTACATTACTAAAATATTTTTATTATTACTAAAATTTGTCCATAATCATTGTTATTTTATCGCATTAAGATTGTTGGTCCCGCACGTCTAATATAATTTTTACTAAAAATAATTAGACGCCTTTGCAAACGTCCATTAGTGAGCAAACTATCTATACTGAATAAGCTTGGCTTCATAAATAGCTAGCAGTGCCATCTAATAGCGCTAAAAGTAACTAAACATAGTAGTCTACTGTACGTGCACACTATAAATTGTATTTCCATTACGCAGATGATCTAATATTAAAGCGTTACAGATCGTGCTACGTATACTGTAATCTATATTACTATGGTATGTGCATTAAATATACCCGATAAGAAACATCGTCAATGCCAAAGTTTCATTGGCTGAGTTGGTAAAGGAATGGAATGCTAATCCGAATGTCGCCGGTTCGAAACCCGAAGTTTGGGTCTGGAAGTTTTTCATTGACAGAAAATTGCAGGATAGTCGTTTTCGGTTCTAGTCAGTGAAGAAAATGGTTCACACAGTGATGATACCTAAAGTTTACCCGGAGATCTGTTCGATTGAACCTCACATGCTGGGGATCTCGTCAGACCGATGAACTGGAAAGTTGTCATAGTTACTCTGAGTGCTTGAACCATGTTCTTTTTTATAATGTTTCGTCGAGTCTTTTTAAGGTATATTTAAGAAAGTGACACTAATGTAACATTCAATATTAGAACTCATTGTCAGAAAGAATATCAGAAATGATTCCACTACTTACTTTGAAGCTACAAACAATTATTTCCCCCCATTTCTGGCATTGTCAACAAAGAATAAAAGTGCGAAATTATATAACAAGAAGAAATGCTTTACATTTATAACTAATGTGGTCCCCAAAAATCTAAATAAATCAGTAAACACCGATTAAAATTGAATCACTACGGCCAGCGAAGGCAAAAATTGATTCCCACAAGTAGATCGATTAAACGCCCTTGAAAAAAGTCTTTGGCGTGTTGCCTAACTTTTTCGTTGAAAAATTGTTTCCCAGAAAGAGTAATTAAACGCTCTTAAAAAAGTAATCGACGACGCGATTCTTTTACGGAGCGAAAAAGCGTGACGCCAATTTTTACTTCCTTATGTGAAAAAAGAATTGTAACGCTAATAACAGAGCTCTATTCTTGTTCGGTCTCTTTTTTTAAAAGGAGGAGAGAGTCCCATTAGCCTCGCCATCATTCAGAGGTGTTCCGCGATCCTCCTGAAGCCTTTTTCCGTAATAACCATGACCCGTTTGGACGACGAAAGTGTGTCTGGTTCTATTAGCCTTGTTAGTACCGCGGCATGATAGTCGATTGATATTTCGTTGGCTGCGAGCACGGAACACGGAGTCAAAGGAATAACGAGGGGGAGGTTTCTTTGTTATAACGAGGTTACCACTTCACCTTGTTCCGCCAACCTTCACCCCCGAACGTCTTCTTTCGGCTCTCCACCATTATTGTAGCGGGACGAGTCCCTCTGACCCTTATACATATAGGATACGCGATGGCAAATTCAAACGCTGTGTGAGCAAAAACTGCCACTCTCTTGAACAATAAAGTATAATACGCTCAATAAAAATATCCTTGGTAAAGAAAGCTGACCGAATTCTGAACTTGAATGCACAGGGTTAGCCAATGAAGTATGATACTTCTAAAAAGAATGTAACTCTCAAGAATTACCAATAATTCGTTCGGCGACACAGCCATTTTCAGTGGTTCTTTATTTTCTCATTTATATCCGCAACCATAAATTACGCGGTGATAAGCGGAGAAACGCAGGAAGAAAAATACACGAAAGAAAAACGCATCAGAGTGTATACAGGCTGTCCCAAAAATGTATGTCTTTGAATAGGATGAATCCCGAGGTCATTTGAAGTAATTTTTTCCTTTGCGAAAATGTTCTCCGCGGCTTCGTTCAGGAGTTATTAACGAATGCGACTCGGCGAATCCGCGCTGTGATTGGCCTGCGTTGTTCGTTAATAAGTCCTTAACAAAGTTGCGGAGAATATTTTCGTAAAGGAAAAAATTACTTCGAATGACCTTAGGAATCGCCCTTGTCAAAGAAGTACAACATTTTTGGGACACCCTGTCTGATTGCTGTAAAGCCGTTTATCATTCTTCGTACCCTTTAATATCCCGGGTAATTTAATCAATTTTATAGTTCGCGTTCTTGCCGTGGTTGTGAAACGGCTTTCGGTTTACGGGAGCGGGAAAAGTGTTAATTATATCCTAAGGTTCGCACTGCGTGTGCAATTGACAGCGCTTTCGCGTTAACCGCGCGACACGAGTTGCGTCAGGTTGTGTCCATCCAATTTTAATTGTACCTACGCAGGTGTTCGCTAATCATTTCTGTGTAGAGTGAACGGGTCGAACGGGAAACACGTGCTCACGCGATTTTTCCACGTCCCGTTTTAACGACGTGATCATTACCGATTTGATTGATCCGTTGCCGTCTCTCCTGGGCGAAATGCGAAATGACGTCTTCATGCGTCAAAGGAAACCCTGTTCGACGCCGACGTCCATTCAGTTACACGGGGCACACCTGTGCGAATACCTGCGCGCCCGGCGCAACGGTACGCGAGATTAATTATTGATCGTCTCTCGAGCCCGATCAATCATTAATTCGGGTGTGCGTTATTAATTGCACTACCGCTGCGTTCCGCGCATCCGACGTATTGTCACGGTCGCGCGATGCAAAAAGCTTGTTGCCCGCCGATTGACTCGAGAATTGCAATCTCATGGTCGCATAATCGCGGCAACAAATCCGCAAATCGGTTTATCGAAATTCCAATGCGGCTTGCGGTTAGCTGGGCTCGCCAACGAGCAACCATTATCGAAAATATTATGGTTTTATCGACCTCGTTGGGCCCCTTTTCAAAATTGTTTACTCGGCGGTTTCTCTCGACTATCGCAATTATCAAGGTTGTACGCCTTGTATTAAAATGTAGTTTTGCTTTTAATAATTCTGATAAGCTTTGAACAGTGCTCTTAAAGTTTTCTCATAAATGCATAAAATCCGTAGTCGACCTACTAGAAACAAGATTCGCGTCTTTTGCAATGATTAATTAGCTTTTTAATAACCGAGTTGGCTATATCTAAAGCAAACTCGATAATTCTAATTTAAATATTCGGTGTAGAGATTAATTCGTGGCTCTCATAGTGATGGTGCTTATTTTGTAGAAAATACTAATACGAATACTAATTTGAAAATAAGTTGTTGCAACATATTCATTCTAAAAATTCGTTCAACTACGAATAAAATCGATGTCGCTTTTGTTGATCTTGGATTTTAAAAAGACTCAGGAAATTTCCGGTGGGCGAAGTGTCAATTTATACTTTCCAGTGAAGAAATTTCTGGACCATTTTAGTTTCCGACGTTAATGGTTAAATATTAGAAAAGATCACTAGAAAATTAGATTTTTCGGGAATACAGTGTGCTATCCGGTTACACAAAGGCATGCTCAAAGTAATTTTATGCCCGAGCAAAAGACAATTCCCAACACGAGGTACGCAGAGTTTATGCAACCCATGAAAAAACACGTGAGACACGTTTATGTACGTTCCCAAGTTTTATGCTTTAAGCGTAAAGGGATTTGCTTTCTGAAATATCATACCCTACGGAATTACTAGACTCGTTTTATGAAAACATTACTGTGTTTATACAATCACGGTCGGTTTTTAAAAAAGGGGACCCTCAGAGCATATCTCTCGCAATGGTTACCTCCGAAATTCAGTACGTTTTCTGAACAAACGTTAGCATGGTCGTAAAGTGGTTGTAACTGGACTGCTGATTTAATATGACAGAGATAGACAGATCGGATGCAAATGTTGTGGTATTTTCAACTAAACAAATTCAATACAATGCAGAGTTGTAAAACGAATTCGAGAAATAGAAGACATGTTTTCAGTCTCCGTAAAAATGGCTGCCGCGTGCTTCTAGTTAAAGATATTCAGCTGAATTTCTCAGGAAATTCTGTTCGAACATTGCATAATAATATGTGCGTACCGATTTTATTAAAAAACTATAATTTTACGTGTAAAGAAATTCTTGAATTACCCTTGTTTTCCAATCGTTCGAAGTAGCCAGTAAAACAGATTTTATTGTAATTACGCGCGTTAACGATGGACTTGCGGACGGGGGGATGGGCTGAGTGGTTATACATTAAATTCTACGCTACTAATATTTGAAAGAAGGCTCATTGCAAGCACGCTATCTCCGGTAATTGCCTGCAAAACCATCATAAAGCAAAGGGGTGGCAAAGGATCGGTGGCGCGCACAGTGCGCGCGTATTCGCCGCGGAAATGAGAAACGGACAGCAGGGGAATGAAACTGTTTCGGCGGCTGAAAGGTAGTAGCTGAAACGACGGCGGTGACACGGAAAAAGGGAGTCTCGTCCGAAGTGGTAGTCGGCACGAAAAAGGAGAAGAGAAAAGAAAGAAAAAGAGAGAAAAAAGAAAAGGAGATCGCTGGCGTGTGACGCGATGACGCAACTTTGGGGACGGGCAACCCGCGTGTCCCGTGAGAAGATAATGCCAGTGTCCGAGTGCAAAGCCAAGGGCGGTTGCACAATGCAAGAAGATTAACCGTGTTTCGAACGAAACGAGAATTACGTGAGGCACGGTTACCGGGAGCGTTATTCCATTAAAGCCCGGTCGTCGTCCCCCTCCCCTCGTACGCGGCCGCAAAAAAGGACGGTGTCCTCCATTGCGAAAGAATTGATGGGTTTCCGAGCACGGCTATCGTCGGCTACTTGTTACACGGTGACTTTGAGACTTAATTGACTGACCGGCAAAAAGAACCGGGGAAAAGCGGCGTTAGGAAATCGGCCGATCTCGCCGCGATCCGGTAACTTATTGCTAGATGCCTCCGATAAATATCCTTGTAAAACCCTGTTCGAGTTTCACAATCAACCTAACGATCAGCGGTTTATTGATTGGCCTGTACTTCGAGGTACGTCAGTCTTGTACGCCTCCATGGGCCGCGAAAATGTTAAGACACCGGTAAACTAAAAAATTTTCCGAAAGATCCAGAACATCTCGGAGATAGTGCACAGAAACGTCGTGGGTTCACGAGGGTTAAGGGTTAAATCGCTAATTACATTATCCATTACCAAAGAGCGCAGACGCATATTTAAGAAAATAACATAGAGAACTTGAGCGAACGTTCGAGATCCTTCAAGTTTGACTATAAAAACGTAAACCCGTTTGCACGCCCGCAGCCTAGTAATAAATCTGCACATTTAATTCGTACTTGCTCATTACTAGAAACCAGTTACGGTTTAACTTAATTGTACTTTTTTGAAGAATTCTTAAGTTGTAGGAAAGTATTTCTTTATTCGAAAAGTTTAATTCGACACTTCCAGCCTCGTTCCAGCGTTCTTATGAGAGGAATCAAGTGTTAAGATTGCCACCGCAAAATGGAAGAATTCGCGCACGAGAACTGCCGGCTAGCAGTGACCGTTATCGAAAATTCGCAGCCGCCCTGAATGTCTTAACGCTTACTGTGATTTCGAGCTTCGGGGTTCACAGCTGCACTTGAGGTACTTCAGGGTTTCGTTTGAGCCTCCAGACGTTGGCGAAAGCCGTAAGCTTTTTAATCCCTTGACGTATAATGTCAAGTAAGACACGCCGCCGACACTTAATTAACATGAATATTCCACGGAATAATGCCATTCCGCGTTTACGGGCGAGTAAGCTGTTGCGTTGAGCGTTCGCTTGCAAGAAATTGGAAATTTCTTAACCCGTTGCGAAATGAGTGACAAAAAAGAAAAATGAAATGAAACTTTTCAAGGTGTAATCGTTGGGGTCTCGAGATTTTTTGTAAAAATGATCAAGATACTCGTTTCGACTCCCCGGTATTCGTAATGCCAGCGCACGGAACGAGGCATTAGGGGATTTCCCACGCGACGCTACGCAGCTGCTTCCTCCGTCTTCCCGAAGAAAGGCTCGTCGAAGGGCGCCACCAGTCGGGTCGAGTGCGCCGGCAACAGGGCCTGCTCCGTCTGAAGCCCGAGGGCTTTTTTGACGCCAGGTACCGGCGTGGGTGGGCCCAAAGCGGTAGGCTGGACCGGCCAGCCGCGTATCTGCATCACGGTTCAGTTTTTACAGCCAAATCCGCCCGGGAATCTCCTCGGGGCTCTAACAGGCCGAGCCGGCTCCTCTCGACTCACCTCCGAACTAGTCCTCTAAAAATTCCGATCCTTCGACTGCGAATTCTGCCGCAGTGTTCCACCGAATTCTATCCGATCATTGTTTTTATTACACGATCGTATCCCACTCTTTAATTGAACCTATTAACTCGGAATCTTTCTAATCGCTTCTGCCATCTTGAAGACACTTTATGCGATCCTTCTTGTCAAATCAACGCATTCGCGCCGGGTCGGGTCGGAAAATTACCAGAAACGGGTTAACCCCTTTTTTGACTCTTGTATTATAAAATTTCAAATTATTTCAAACATTTAATCCAATTCTAAAGCATTTACGAACACAGAAAATGATCCACACTAGACATTTGAATCGTGTAAATAATTTTTCGATTTTCCTTCAAGAAAGGATCTCCGAGGATTCGATTGTCCATTACGAACTACTTCAGCCTAACTTTCCGGTTATATCCGATTGGAGCTAATTAATAATCCGCAACCTCGGAATCCCTGAAACCTCGTGTCACATTCATCTTCGTTACCCAGAATGCATCGTAAATTTGCTGTTCATATATTCCCGGTAGCGAATTGTTCGGACACTCCTAGCCTAGCGTAACTCATTCAAGCACGGGCGAAGCGGCTGCAATTGTTCTGTTTGTGCAATTAGGCCCCGACCGCGGCGTTGCTTCTTTGGCGAACGCTTCTTTTCAGGAATTGAAATTCGTTATTTACGTCGGTTGATTACGTTCGCTCAACAGTCGCTCCACGGTTAGCTACCAATCCCCGTGCCGCTTTTATCCCCGTGGAAAATCGAATATACCTTTGTCTCGCCGTCCGGGGGGAATGTTTACGCGACCGGGTCTTAATTTACGGTTCCGCGGTGTCCGGCGAAATGTGTGTGCACGTATGTACGCGTATACACACAATACAATCTCTTGCAGTGTGCTATTCGAGAAACGAACACGCGCGCCGGCCACGACGATGTCGTTTTCGAGCGGTGTACAAGACAACTCGTTAGCATGCACGGCCAGCCTTGACGTGGCAATTGCGTCATGACAAGTTAGTAATTGCTTGGCTTTAATTTGTCCGGACGGAAATGTCGATTTTTGCGATCGGCTAACGAACACGCCTTTCGCGGTCGCCACGCTTTCCAGCGTCATCCATTCGCTTAACGAGCGGTCGTCTCATTAAACGAGAGTTATTTTATCACTTTGGCACCGGTGTCGGCCACCTTCCCGCCGAAATGTCAACCGAATAAAATTACGTTCGCTTTCGCATTGTAGCCCGGCCTGCGCGGAACGCAGGCAAATTAATCGAGACGATCGAAAACCGATATCCGTCGCGATCCGAGGAATTTAATATTTCTGCTGAGATGTTCCTTGGAAAATTTAACTTTTAGGTAATGCAAACGTTAACAAATCAATCGAACACGAGCCAGGGAACGTTTCCACGGCTAGACACCGCGCGGACGGCGCCATAGCAATTCGGCTTCGCGTAATTCGTGTCGAAAAATCCGGAATCCACCGGGAAGAGTAAATAAAACGCTTCGGATCCGACAGTAGAACGCGAGACAGTTTACCCGAGCAGAAGAAAGTACGTGAGTGGCAATAACGCGAAACAGGAACTTGCAGAAGGGAAGAAGTATAGTGAAAGACACTCCCGGCGACATATTTATCCGTTGTTCCGGCGTTTCCCTTCGCTTTTCAGGCCACCGCACAGTGGTCCAAAATCGTAAGAACCCGCAGCGTTCTACTTACAAACAGGTAAATTTTTGGGTTTCCTGGGTTCACGTGCCTTAATATTTGCGTCGTGGAATCACAGAATCAGTATTTAAGAATCTGTAGCCATGTTGAAAATTTGAACCAATTCGGGTTTTTACGATTTTGGACCACTGCGAGCGTTTCCCTCCAGATAAAATCTGCGCTCGTGTAAAGCGTTTTACCGGGCGGAACGGAACTCGGCCCTGGAAGAATCGAGTTTCCGGCTCGGTGGCCGCGTCGCCGGCGCGGATAAAACATCTCCGACCGTATGAAACTCGGCCGGGGTTTCCGCGGAACGAGGAAAAGTCGCGTTTCCGGGCCCCGGACCGAAATTTCGGTCCGCTTCCTCCGACGAAACGCGTTCCTCGCGATCGACGTTCATCGGAGCGGCGCACGCGCACCGTTTCCGACTCGCTCGCGCGCTGAAGATCGCTTCCCGTTTTCGGACGCGATTCAATTTGACCTCAAGCTAGACCTCTCGACAAAATAAAGCGAATCACCGGTCGCAATACCGACTTTTCCCAGCTCTTTCCGGTCGGCGAATTCGATTTTCCGGCGACACTTCGACAAGAAAATACAATTGAGAAAATCGATGTTTTCTTGAAAATAAGTTTAAACAGTAAAATACTTTCGTTGCTCGTTGCATATTAAATTTGGAATTCAAAAATAAGAAAGTGTACAGTAAAACGGTAATTCAAGTAACTCATTTTATCTGCATAACCTGCATAAACATTAAAACAACGTATGTATACTATTCCTCAAAATTCAATCATGTCAAAGCGCTTCAACATATGGTCCTATCAAAGATTCTGTCTCCTTCTTAGGATCTATCGATCGGTCGCGCGACACTTCATACGCCGCTGCGTTCTACACCATTGTAGCTAATTAGTCTAATTATTGATTGTGTCCCGTTGACGGGAGCACTGTTCTGAAAACAATGGCGGATCTCGCAGTACACAGATCTGCTTAGATAAACATCCGCAGCGATCGCCGAACCGTATGTCGCTAGTAATAATGGTCCGGGAATTGATGGGAACGAGCCGTGTTTCGTGGATTAATTAAAACGTGCTCAATGTTTATGCAACCGTGCATGACGCATAGGTGCTGACCCGTTGCGCAATCGGCAATGCAACAAGCCAAGTGATTATGACGCTTCGAAGTCGCATCGGTGTGTTGCCTTTATTAATTTATCCGTTGTGTCAATGAAATTGGACTGCATTAATTACTGCCAGTGGGAGATTAATGATCCTCAAGTGCGACTTAGGAATTATCGTTCCCCGACATCTCTACAGCTAACGCGGCCTTAACATTCAACGACGATGACGATGCAAGCTCTTCCATTCCGAAACTCCATTTTGACGCTCGGGGTTGATCTGTTCTTCGTGCTTCACGCTTCTGTGTACACCAAGGTGCAAAATTGGGTATTTTTGAAAGCTTGTAGAGCCGAGGCTTCTGTAATACGATTAATTTTTAATCGTGTTCAGCACAATCTGGAAATTAAACAAATCAGGGTAAATGCGGAAGGTGGTACGAGGGTTGTCCAAGTGTGTTATAATGTTGTAAGCAGATTGAGTTTTAGGCATTGGTATTGGGTGTGTTCGGTCGTATGTTCTAGCGTTAGGGAAGTTTCTTTCTGGAGCAGGAATTCTCTTCGTCACCTAGAATTAAGTCAGCATAGATCTGCAGCGGAAGAGCTCCGATGCTCATTACAGTTTCCGTTTGTCAGTCAAACCTTCCGGAGTCTAAGAAAGTTGAAAGATAAGGCTGTTGCGCGTTTTTCTAGCAGTCTTCCGGGTATCTAGCCTTCGGTCTAGCGCCACCATAGACTCTGGCAGGTTTCGCTGACAGAGATCGGCGAGCGGTCGTCGCGAGACGGACTGCGAGAGTCCTCGCGCGGCCTCGCGCGTATTATCGGCTCGGGCAGACTTTCACTCCGTGTTCGTTGATCGGTCAGGCTCGGCGAAGAAGCGGGCGAAAGAGAAGCCAGAAGAGGCGCAAAGTGAAAGACCTCTCCGTCCTTCTTTTCCTTTGGTCCAAAGTTGATTGACCTCGAGGGAGACGGAAGGCTTCTGATCGCCGAGAACCCCGGCACAGAAGAAGCAGAACGAGTGAGAGGAGAAGTAGGAGGTTTGTGTTGGAGGAGGAGGAGGAGGAGGAGGACAACGACAACGACGGCGACGACGGCGTCGGCGGCGACGACACGCGCGACGAGGAGTGGCCGAGAAGAAGAAGAGCAAATTGGTGCTCTCGGTAGCAGGGGCCCATGAGCGCCGTGGAGGAGAAACGTAGCGTGACGAAGCGTAGCAGACACGGTTCACGTGGCAGCAAACAGCCGACATCCGATTGGTCGAGCGGGCCCGGGTCCTCTGGAGGGGCTAGGGGCACGGCCCAACCAGTCCCCTCCAGTCCACAGGCCAGCACCTCAGCTTTCAACAGGCCCCAGGAGCCGATGGGACCTACCAGGCGACTGTCCTCGCGGGACAGCGTGGACTCTACAGGCCAACAAGCCCCACCCGAGCACGGCGAGCTCTTTTTCAAGGTCCTGCCCTCTCTCCTGATACACTGCGCTCTCGAGAACGGGCCTGTCTAGCTGCAGCACGTCCACCGAGTCGAGTCAGGACTGATAAACGCGACACCTTTGTTTACTATCTGAAAAATGCGACGACTCCAATTCTATCGCACGCAAGGGGTTTCCACTTTTGCATTTCCTTATCGGTACTGACTCTACTCAGCCGACAGATGATAGCTGTTTGAACCGAACCTCTGAGATATCTGAGTACCTCGTGGGTAGACTGCGGATCTTCGTACACATGAAATAAAAATTGTTCATATTCGTTGCAAAGAAATAAGAGTCGCTCAGAAAATTGCTTCGTTTCTAAACAATTTGAACAAACTGATCATAATTTGCGGTTTCACCGCATCCGCAGTCTATTCTTGAGACACCTGAACACACGAGACGTCGAAAGTCATGCGATGTATGTTGTTGGTAGTTGTTAAATGAATAAATTTTTGCTCGTTCAGTGCTATTACGAATTTTAAACATCTACGAGACCGTGCGTGTAAGTAGACCTTACTCGTTGACAGGGATTAAACACGTTTCCCAACGAAACTAATTCCATCCGGAGATCTATCACAGGATTTACTCTTTTAGTCCCGCTGGGATTTGTTTATTTGCCAGGGGATTACTAAATCAGAGATAATTATATACCCGTTCCTTTCAGTCGGCTCTTGCGGGACTGGTGTATAACTATGTATGTAGACGCGATAAAGTGAACCAGTTTTTACCGCACAAGCTGTAAACTTTGAAATATTACTTTACCGCATATATAAAGTTATTGTAGCGAACGAAAGTAGATCCTGTGTTTTACGATGTTTACTAAATATTATCAGCTATTTGTTATGACTACCAATTATGTGCATCTCTTGTAACAGGCGATGTAGACTGTGCCATTAAAAAATAGCTGAACACCGACTTGTGATAAGAAGCACTTGGTTGCAGGCACAGAATCTCAGAAGTACTAAAAGCTCCGCGTAACATTTTTAGTTTAACATTTCGCTGCAATAAGACGAAAACCTTTCGCGTAGTTTCCCGAGCATTTTCACAGAAAGTTTCCACAAATGTAGGTAATCCTATTGGGCGACAGTGGCGTCGGGAAAACCTGTCTTCTAACTCGATTCAGGGATGGCCGTTTCCTGTCCGGCAACTACATAACTACCGTTGGCATTGATTTTAGGGTGAGAGTCGCCTAATCCCCTCCGGGGGCATCGATGTCACTTAGATTTTTCCCTAGAGAACGAAATGCATTGCTCGCATTCGAAAGAACGCATGATTTCCGAAACGTTCGAACGAAGCTGAAGAACCCAAGAAGAAGCATCGGAAGAGTTATAAATCCGTCTCTTTTTCAGAACAAAGTGGTCGTTGTCGACGACACTTCCGTCAAGCTGCAGATATGGGACACCGCCGGCCAAGAAAGATTTCGCAGCGTGACGCACGCGTACTACCGGGACGCGCACGGTAATTGTATTTTTTCTCGTTTCGATGATTACCACAATTGCAGTTGTAACACTCGGTCGACGGTAAACTAGGCTATCCTTAACGAGTCCCCCGTCGGCGTCGCAACACGCCGGTAAAACGGGAACGTAATCGCGACAGGGATGAAAAAGCCAGTTTGCCCGATGATCGAGATGCTGATGAACTTTTTCACCTGACCGGTAAATACGGGGACAGAAAAACGCGAACTTTGCATAGACCGGCATTATGCAAATTCTATTACCCGACGCGAAAGCGTGTTCTACATGCCAAGCAGGCAGAAATGGTTACTTCGTCGGTAAACTGCGTTAAAAACTCGCGACCGCCGTATGAATCACATCTTTTTCGCGAAAACACGCGTGTCAACGAAACAAACGTTTCAAACTGTTTGAAACACCGACAGAATTCAGTAGCCTTGTCCAAATTGATAATAATACAAATTAACAAGTACAGACATTTATCTTTCGTAGATAGTTACAACTAAAAAATGCGTGTCAGAATATAAAGTGCATATTAACATATAATGTTTTTACAAAATAAACATACTATATTTTCAAGATAATATTGGAACATTCAAAGCGATTCGGCAGAGAGTGTTCCTGTTTTAGCTTCTAAGGTTTCATTGTTTAATAAACAGGAGGTTCGCTTCTTGTCAATACGGTGTCGCCGGTTGTAATGTAGGTCACGACGCGATCCTGGATCCAACCGGAGCGTTAATTTCGGGACGCTACTTAACTAGATTCACAGCGAAAGAGACGGAGAAGGAAACAGCGTATCCGCCGTAGGGGGCGCCCCTATTGTTCGGCAGAAGGTACCCTCTTTGAGCGGAGACGTGGCCGCGACAATACTTAGATATTTCAAAGGCTTGGTAACAATTACGTGCCGGAGACACTTCGACAATGGCGCCTTCTCGTTTCTATTATCTGAGCGATAGAGCTTTCCAGTCTGGACTCTGAACAGTGAAACATTCCCAGGAAAAGAAACCGAAAAGAAACTATAATTGTGATCCGTCCAGAAAATCTAAGAAGGACTCTAAGTTGACACCGAATATACAATGTAAAAAGTGATGAATCTACACCGGAAAAATAAGCAGAAGACCCTATGCTAATCTACATTTTCATAGACTTGTATCCTTAGCTTTGCCAGGGATCCGGTGTGCAAAGAAAATATTAGATGGTAACAGTGAACGTCGTGTACATTTGCATAAACATTTACAGCCCGTAAATAATCAAGCTCGAGACAAGACACCGAGGAGTCACTTTGCATTTAGAAAAGCAACTTGTCCTAAGTATCGTGTGACGGGACGAAGCGTACAGGCAGTCCTTTCCTTTTAAAAGACAGAAGCAGGCGAGCGCGCAATAACGTGAACGTCGCGAGGAAACATTTGTTGCCGTGGCTACTAATTGTTAGGATTGTGGTCCGTTGCGTAACGATGATCATTGGTTTCAGCGCTTCTGCTGCTGTATGACGTGACGAACAAGACGAGTTACGACAACATCAGGGCCTGGTTGAGCGAGATTCGGGAGCACGCGAACGAGGACGTTGTCATCATGTTGCTAGGTGAGTTGTATCCCACCTGCCTTATCTCGTTTTCCTCGGGGGTCCCCAAACGTCGGAACATGTCCTATTTGATCGACCTTGAAGGATACTAACCGAAGACAGCAGCTAAAACTAGAAATAGTGAGAATACTTTAGTAAAAGATAGAAAGTCCAGTCGTTGAGGATGAGGATGATTGAGGAGTGATCCTTAATCAATGATACAACGGCTTTCACGTGTCTTATTTCTTAACGAGTTTCAGACATATATGCATACAGAACAGATTTGATCAATCTTGATATTAGCCAAAGACAGTTAGGAAGCCAGCCATTAGAAATGTTCGAGGCGATGAAGATGATCGAGGAGTGATACTTAATCAATGATACGACAGCTTTCTTATCGTTTGTTCCTTAACGATCTTAAGCTATATTCGTACTCGGAGTAGTAGTTGTTTGATCAATCTTGAGGTACACAAACCAAAGACATCATCTAGAACTAGGATTGCCGTGGCTCAGGTTACAAAGGACTGAAAGCCAGCTGTTAGAAATGTTTGAGCTGACGAGGATGATGGAGGGGTGATCCTTAATCAATGATAGGACAGCTTTCAACTCCATTAGTAGAATTGCGAAAGGAAGCGGGACATGGATGCTGCACGGGTCTCTTTGTGGTCTCGTTCTCGAGAAAGTCGCGGATCGGACGTGCCCACGCGCGGCAACTGGTTCTCGTAGTTTGGATTAGTTTCTCGCCTTTGTAGAAAGTGGAGAAGATCGGCCTGGGAAGAGAGGAGTATCGGGTCTCGACAGTCCCGAGAGGGTCGAGAGGAAACGTTCTTCGGCGGGATGATTGATTAACGCGGACGTGATGCTCGTTACGGGATCGCGGAGATCATGAGAATTGGGATGGCAGGGGCAAGAATGCCTTTATCGGTTTCAATTGAGGACTGGGCTAAACCGTTTAGAGTAATCCGCTCGCGTTCATCCACCGGCGTACAACTAATCCGATCAGAACGCGGCTGATTGAAACAAATTGACACAACTGTTTTCAGGAAACAAGTCGGACTGCGGCACCGATCGGGTCGTCAAGAGGGAGGACGGCGAACGGCTGGCGCAAGAGTACAAAGTCCCCTTTATGGAAACCTCTGCCAAAACCGGCCTGAACGTCGAACTGGCCTTCCTCGCTGTCGCTAGGTATTTCACGCTCACGCTCCGATTGTTACCGGCATGTCGAAAAAAGGGATTCTATCGCGATGATGTCACAGACGATCAGAGACAATCAGCAGCGGCGATGATCGTATTCGAGCCGCAGGTGTACGGAATTGCCGATAAGTTCCGCTCAAGGCTACCTCGCCGAACACGATACGCTCCTGACAGTTTGATCTGCCTCTATAAATTGTTTCGAGGCTTTATCTTTCACAGAGCTAGAGCTCTTTTTCCGAAAATGTTAACCCTCCCGTATGCCGGAGTCATTCGTGATCCATCGCCTTATATCAAAAGAAAACTAGTAAAATATCGGCGTGGGTCAGAAGTGACTCCGGCGTAGGCCTAGAAGACCTAAGATTTCTCTTTCTGTTTCTAAGCGAAACTGTAAGAGGACTCTTTATATCTGAAGAGCGCTAAAAATCTTTGCTTTTTAGACCCTCAAAGAAAGAGGATCGTTTATCAAAGTCCTAGGGCTACTTCTACCGGAAGTGTGTTCTAAAATAATGCTAGAAAGAAGCCGCATGGATCTTGGGGCCTTGAATCCTATATCTAGATTTTTAAAAGTGGCTCGTTATATTTCTAGGGACTTGAAGGCTAAGAAGAGCGACGACCCGGACGACACGAAATTCAACGTCGAGGACTACGTTCGTCGGCAATCGCAGCGGAGTTCCTGCTTCAACACCAATTGCCTGACAACCTGAATTGCGCATCAGCCGTACGCGCACGTTTCCCGACGATAGATCGAGCGGAACGTCGGAATGCGGACCGGAACTCGTTGGCCGCGAGAATGGCGCGAAGAGGTCGCGACCGTTTGAGTGTTCGTAGCGACGACCGGACGCGGAAATCGAAGAAGGATCATCTAATCGCCCAAGCACCGACGCGGACAACCAATTAGCACAGGAGAACGGCAGTAGCGTCGCAAGTACCAACAGGACGGGACGATGGAAGGAACAGCGCGGCCGATTCGAAATTTCAGGATTTAGTCGAACGCACTTCCGTTCACACGCGACGCTACTCCGTTCACGGAAAAGCGCACCTTTTGTTGATCGAAGCACAAACGACAGGCGCACGAAGACGAAGATATTTTTTGAACAGGGAACAGAGCTAGCAGATTCTTGTTGACCATACGTGTATAGAAATATGAGAGATATATATATCTCTGTATAAATAAAATATATACCGATTATTATCCCCTGTACTGTACATTAATGTGAATAGCTTCTCGGGCAATGGCCCGGAATAGATTTAGGAAACGCCTCGATGGTTCTAACTTGCACTGTGTACAATCCTTGCGGTGTTGAAGCGGAAGAATACGCGGAAGCTCGTCACATGTACCAAGTAGAGCGACGGTTTTAGCGAAACCGTCCCGTAGGAGAGCTTTCCGCGATTCGTTTTCCAGTTGCCATGTTCGCCACACGTTAGCAAAGGATGCTCAATAAGTTTCGATTCCCGAAGCTTCTTTGTCCAGTAGCTTAGAACGCGGTTAGCTTAGAAGTACTTTAGTCGCGAACGATTATGCGTAGGACTATACATATATATGCATCGTTAGTTGTGCTAATCGTTTAGATCGGAAACTCGAGATTGTGTACGATTGTGTTTTTGCAAAATTTTACGGTTGCTTACATCGATTCACGTAGCCGCTAACAACGTTCCCGAGTTAATGGTTCTGAAATGGTGCTATTCAATCAAGGTTTACATTCCAACCATTTCGATTTTACACTTTGTATGATTTTTATAACGGCTCGACGATGATTTGCCGCGAGGGCTTCAAAGTTGCAACGCGCGGGACGATTATTTTCGTTGACCAACAATCATGTCGGTTGCTCTAACCAACAACGTTCGTACGGGACGTATAGCGTACGTTCACCTGCTGTATATGTGCGATCTGTCTAACCGGCGTGTACAAACAACAAACAGTTGCATGTCAAATGTATTTTGGAGAGTATATAGAGAATAAAAAGATCATTCGACCAACATTCATCATTGTTGTTCATCTGTTCCACCGGGCCCCTTTTTACTTGACCGAAAATGACTTCTCCGACAATGTTTACATTCCTCGACACTGTTGCCGCCATTGTTCATGTTTTTATGGACATTCTGTTTTCACCGATATGTACAGAATCATGTATATTAAATTCGCGTGTTGTTACGGCATTATTGGAAACAAAACTTCAAAACCGTCGATCTTGCGAGGAAAATATCAAAGTGCTCGACTTAAGCAAAATGATGCACGAACTTACGACTCAGCCTGGTGTTAGTCATCATGTCGGATAAAAGCAGAATATCGGTGAAAGCTGGGTAATAGATTTCTTGCTAGTAATAGTGTCGATGCAAACATTGTCGAGAAAGTCACTATCGGTCAAGTAGAACAGGTCCGTTCCATCTGCCCTTACGATTCGCACAGTAGTCCCAAATCACCAAAACGTGGCCGAAACCTAGAGATGCTCCCAGACTTAATTGAAAATTTGTGATTCATGGTTTCCAAGGTTGCTGGTTACGAATCTGAACATGAAATTTCTAGGAACAAAACTGACGATCTAATATGACGGACAGGTATTTGAAGAAAATATTTTACTTCCACAAAAATTGGTAATACGATATTTTCGGAATCTCTGATTACGAATCAGTCCTTAACATTTCTAAAAACAAAATTCAAGTTCAACAAAATGCTTTTCAAAACATATTCCATCCGTCTCTCGTAATTTTGATTAGTTTTACTATAAAAAAGGTAACTTACGTAGTTTAATTACCCATAAACAATAGTTCTTAATAGTACAAGTACCCTGCATTATAGAAAATGATTCCACAAACACATGGCACCTCTTGGCAGCCAATTTGTTGAAATAGGCACTGAGAGATAAGAGTACCAACTACAAGCCTGAATAAAAATTTTAAAGAAGCAATATAAGAAAGAAACAACTGTTAACAATTTTAAATAATTTAGTAGTTCCGTACATAGTCTCTTCAGAATGACTCACTTTGTATTGAGCACTCTGACAACGTCATGATAAAGGAAGGCAATATTTAAGCTTTGACCGTTTTGTAAACATAATCGGTAGTCAAGACCATCTTACCTGGCTTTTCTGTAGAGTCATTATCTGTGCATCCAAATAACGGGCATACAGGTCTCGGCGATTTGGGACTACTGGTGCGTCAGTCCTCTTGTTGTTGTTATCGCCGGTTGTAAATTCTATGGAGCCTACAGACGCGAGCAACGATAAGGATTAACTGATAATTAATTGTCTGATAAAGGACATTGAGGCTCACGGGGATCTCGAGACGACGTGACGCGCGCCTTTTCCGACCTGTTTCCTGAACGGGCGGAACGCGTCGGGACGGACCGCTCGGTTCCACGATCAGTTTCAAATGTCGACGTACAAACAAAACGCTGCGTCCCTAACCTGCTCGTGAGAAGTGCGTTTTGTTGGCAGACAGAAGATCGGTATATCTTGCGAGGAAGGCAACGCCAGTGATCGTCCGCGATGGACGAGGTGGTGGTGTTGCAGAACATGGAAAATGTGTGCAGGCTCTGCCTCTCGGACGACGAGCCGAAATTGTCGGTGTTCGGGGCGCAAGAAACTCCGGTATCACTGGCCACTAAGATACAAGCCTGCCTATCGATTCAGGTACGTGGAAAATGCTATGCTTTTCGAATCCGCGCACCCTGAGTACACTATTCTCTAACTCGTAACCTCGAGTTTGTTGCTATTCTTACGTATACGCGCAATGTGTTCCTTTTGAGGTTAGGTCTAAACTCGTCTATGCCAGGGACCTTAGAACTGATGATCTCAAGCTTCTCTTCCCTCTTTGCCACTGTTGGCCTTTACTGGTCCAGCAGATATTGATCAGAATGAAATTGTTTATGTATATTTTGTGCTAGTCTTGCATTGTGGCACCTTTGTTTGTTAAATGGAAATTATGATATGTGTGCATCATTTTCACCCACTATGTGCATCTTTTAGATTTTAGCCACGGACAGGTTGTCAACGCAGATATGTACACAGTGTGTTAGAAATGTGAATCAGTGGCATAATTATAAGGAAGCTTGCTTTCGGTCACAAGATAAATTACATCAATGGCTGGACAGACATCTACGATGCAGTCCAATGGTAAGCATTTTCTTGTTACCTTGCTGCCTGTTCTGAAAGATGTGAATAGCAGCGATGAACATAAGATTCGTGATTCTTGCAGGTTGTGACTATCAAAGATGAACCCGTCGATTTGGACTTCTGCGAAGACAATATTGAGGTCATTTCTGAATCTACCGTTGATTCAGATATAGTGAGTACTTTAATTTTATTGATAGATTGTACGAGTTTGGAATATATGAAAAATGTTGTGTATTGTTTCTAGGAGACTACTAATATCGAGGAAAGTCTTAACGACTCCATAAACACACTTCACATCCAAGAGACAACTGATGATGAAGCAGATCATGCAAAAGTTCCATCAACATTAGCAAAAGATTTAGATATCTGTATAAAGCCAGAGCCGGCAGAGGACTGTGACACAGACTGTACCATAGAAATAGAATCCGTTACTGGCACCGAACTGGTGTTAAACCCCCTTTCGAACAAGGAGGATAGAGTAATGGAGGCCGATTCTACGCAGAAGTCCAGAGCATCAACATCAGCAAGTAAAAAGAAAATGAGAAGAGGTCCTCATACTCATTACAGAGGAATACGTGCATTCAAGCAAAAGTGCGTGCACTGTCAAATCTTTTTACATTCTAAATATTCATATACTAAGCACATGGAAAGATTCCATACAGAGAAACAGAATGGTGATGCCGACGAACAGTTGAAAGATGAGGAAGAGGTTGAAGATCTGGAAGATGAGCTGATGAGTATGGAGAAAGACGCTCCGCTGACTCAAGTGCAGCAGAACATAATCAGTCAATTGAAAACGTTTTCGTGTTACTCCTGTCAGCAATCATTTGGCGATCGTAGAAGTACGCTTTCTCATATTCGTCAGCATATGCCGGATCTGAGACCGTACACATGTATCGCATGTTTAACAGAGTTCCCTGATCGCTCGATGTACAAGCTGCATTGCGGCGCGTCGTTCGAGTGTGCCATGAAAATTGCTCTGGTGATACCGAGCGAGGGCGAAGAGAAATATTTCACATGTAACATGTGTCTGCGTTCGATGCCAAATAGAAAAGAGTTGCTCAGCCATCTTTCCAAACACTCTGACAAACAGTATCAACAACTAGTTTCGCCATCGCGATCACCTCCTAAACTCAAACCAATTTCACCTCTGCCGTCGCCTAAACAAGAATCTCTTTCCAAGAACTTGTCGACGCCTAAACAAGAATCAAAGAAATCGATCGGAGGCGGTGTGGAAGTTCCCTTGCCTTACAAAAATGGCGATCCAGTACATAATCACATTTGCGATTTGTGCGGTATGATCTACAGATACAGGCCCAACATGCTGAAGCATAGAGATCTGTGTCAGCGTTTGCAGCCGGAGATTCGAACCTCCTACAAATGCATGCACTGTGGAATGACCTATCTGGTATTCAAAAAATTCCACAACCATATCACTATAGACCATAAAAAGAAAGACTTCTTCTGTTCCGAGTGTGGTGCTAAATTTAGATCTCCTAGCGAGTATTTAACGCATCACGAGACGCATCGTGGCAAACCGAAGAAGAAGACAGTGCTAGAAAGGAACGAACCATCTTCTAAAACTAATGCGCAAAACTTCTCGACGCCCATCAAGGACTGGGATACGTTCGAGGCTGAAATGAACGCTGGTAGACTATCTGACAGCAACCGGTACAGTTGTGCTTTGTGCAACTTAGAGTTTGCCACCAGAGCTGAATTAACAGAGCACAGGAACCTTCATCTGAAGGTCAAGATCTATTCCTGCGTGATCTGCCGCAGTATGTTCAGCAGTGCGGGCGCTTTGGAGATCCATATGAAGGACCATGGAATAGAGGACCCCAACGAAAGAAACGCGAACAGCTCGTGCGTAGAGTATGGAACTATGAATGACACTTCAGAGGATTGCAAACCTATGAACGTGAGCGCCACCTCAGACCCGGGTATGAAAAAGAACGAGTGTCGCGAATGCGGCAAGGTATTCTCGAACTATGCGAATGTCAGACGACACATACGTAACATTCATAAAACTAACAAGTATCGCGTCAGTTGCACTCAATGCTCCCGGAAGTTCAAGAGTAAGGAAGTCTTGGCCAGGCACATTGCGAGCGAGCACAAGACCACCAAGGCTGTTCGCCAGTGTCCTCAGTGTCCGAAGACTTTCGTCTTCCAAGCGAACTTGAACCTTCACTTCCAGACCGCTCACAAAAACAAGAAGAGTGGCGGTTACGAATGCGATATATGCGGCAAGGCGTTCATGGAGGAAGGATCCCTCAAAATACACCGAGGATGGCATAACAGAACGAACTCTCGGCTGAGCTTGCGAACAACGCCGAAAACGCCAGAAGATCGGAAACTGGCCAAGGATGCTCTCACCCCTAAACAGGAGAAGGAATTCAATACCAGTTCTGATAAGCCCGCTAGAGCCAGAAAGTCATTTCCCAATTCGCCACCCGTGAAACCCGAGGGTAAATTTCAGTGTCAGGTATGCAACGATAAGTTCAACGATGTCACCGAGTTGAGGAAACACTTGTGGGACGTCCACTGCTCCCACAAGACCGAGAAAACTTTCGCGGGCGAAGAATTCACGTGCGAGATCTGCAGCAATATCTACCCTGACAAAGAGACGCTGAACATGCACATGGAGTGGCACAAGTCGTATCCGAATTTGAGTCGCGTCAGAAGAGCTCGGAACCAGGGTAACTTCCCGTGCGAAGTTTGCGGGAAATTCTACAGCTCGAAGAAAGTGCTATGGAGACACAAGAAGCTTCATAAAGTGACCAACATCGGCGCCGTTAAGTTGCAATCGGTACTCAAGAAGCCGATGCTGGATCAGTACATGTGCAACATTTGCCACAAGATCTTCTGCAGCAACCAGTCCCTGCAACGTCACAGGATGAACCTGCACAGTGATTCATCCAACCAGCGGCTGCAGACGATGTTCTCTGGCACGAGGAGGATGCCCCAGGAGGGGCCTAGCTCGAAGAAGATGAAACTAGATGACAACAAAGGTGAGGTGGAGGAGGAGGAGGAATTGCAGGAGGAGGAGGTTTTGCGGAAACCCGCGGTAGTAGCAAATTCAATGAACGTCAGCAAGAAGCCGGTCATGTGTCACGTCTGCAGAAAGTTCTTCGCGAACATGAGCGTGCTGTATAAACACAAACAATTAATGCACAGCAAGTCTCGGCCTCCGAAGATCGCCGGGAAGGCGACCATGACCGCGATCGCGACCACGTCCTCGTCCTCGCAATGTATACCGTTGCCCGGAGACGATGGCAAAGTTTGCTGCAACGTCTGCTACAAGTCGTTCTCCGCCGTATCGAACCTGCGCCAGCACTTCACCATTAAGCACAAGAACAGCCCACCTAAGTTCGCATGTCCTGTCGACGGCTGCAAGGTAATGTTCCCGTCTCCGGCAGCTCTGAGGGCCCACGAGCTGTCCCACACCAGCATGATCTTCAACTGCAACCTGTGCGGTCGCCATGTGTTCAACAGGCAGGCGATGACCGACCATATGCTGACAGCTCACAACACCGTTTACGACGCTGGAAAGAGCAAGAACTTCCACAAAGAGACGGACCTGAGTCTCTACGTGGTGCAGAACGCGGTCGACGCAACTTGTCCCCACTGCAAGATCAAGTATCCCAACAACAAAGCCATGAAGATCCATTACTTTAAGTTCCACGACTACTTAGAATAAGCTCAGATCCCTGTCGTTTGAAGGCGGGAAAGTTCGAATGACTTTTCTGCGGTTAAAGCTCCCTGCGTGTCTAAGATGACTTGGACACCGAATGCACCGGTCCTAGGAGCAGCGAAGCTCTCCGACCTGGATGCACGTTGTGCTCTTAACTTTTCTACCATGTGACGAAGTATCACGTTCGACGATTGTCAGGTCCTAGGCACACACACGAATACAAACATATGACACACAGATGCATACGCGCGCACACAAACACACACACACACACACACCGCTATTCCTACTGTTGGTTGGTTTTAGTGGTACATTCTCATATCTCTGCCGGACCGACCTGTCTACTCGTCACGGATGACACTCATCAACGAGGACATCTGTACATAACCCACGATTATTGTAGAGTATCGATGAATGAGAGAGAAAGAGAGAGAGAGAGAGAGAGAGAGAGCGATCAAGCGAGAGCGAGAGAGGAGGAGGAGAGAATCTATCAATTTCGTAGTTTGACCGCGGTGATTACAGATTTCAAGAACGTTTTTTAACGTCGTTTAATAACAATAGCATTTGTCGGCGCGACGCGACACGGGCAAACTAATTAATGAATTGAACTTTCGTTATGGCCGATAGCGACTACTATTGATCATGTTTGTCCATTCTCAATCGCGTCGAACCACATGTTGCATTCATACGCATGGCATTATGTTGCATGATATCAACTACAAGAACGGTTATACAGTGATCCTTGTTTAATCTTTTTGTGTTTTCTTTTTTTCGTTAGTTAAGTACGAATCGTGGCAATGGCATTATGATCGAACCGGGCGCGTTTACCAGGGAAATACGTGTATTTCCATAAACTGGGCTGCGTGACTTTTGTACAGTAAAGGCGAGCGGCAGCGTGGATAAGGATGAAAGATGATTGGCATGCATCCCCGATGATGTCAAGGGTCGCACTTTAATTTAGCCGAACGTTGTTACTGGACGCTGGGATTATAAGAACTCTTTTTGTCTTGATTTTGTTATAACGCATATTTGTATATGCAATGTGTAAGCTGTAGCGTTTTGCATATAGTGAACAAATAAAGGGAGGACTAATATGTGTAGATCTTCGATTTTCCAAGCGCCATCACTGTTGCTCACGGCGGACACGCCACGTGGAGGACTTTGCTAGATTCGCCTCGTGATTATTCCTGCTTCGTATAATTAGCTGATCTATCGTAATTGATACAGAAAAATGCAATGAAATTTGTTGGAACGGTCCATCTGGTTTTTTCTTTGAAAAAGTTACGGTGGTTCTGAGAGAGTGTAACTTAACCTAAAAATGAATTCGATGAACCCTCAGCAGAAGATCTATTTCCTTATTTTGCATGAAATGTCCCGTAATCAGTAATTGCTTCTATATGTTGACGGTCCAAGCAATAATTGTTTTAGAAATATGATGATATATATATGATATATATATTTTATATATATATATACACAACATGTTGGTTACTTGGATAGGTTACACGATTAGGGTGATTAACCTAGAAACAAGCCATTTAAGTTTGCATCATTGTCTAAGTCAATTCTATTTAGGGATAAGTTTAACAAGAGTTGTTAGAGTGTATACGATTACTCGTTGATAGTAGTACCCTAGAAGACCATAAAATAATCAGTAATTAAGCTGTTCAAGTTATCTAAGATCAGAAAGCCTTTTATATTTGTAAACAGATGTTCATATCGTTTCCTATACGCTTAATCTTTCGTCCAGTCATCGTGCAATGTAGAAATGATGTCCTCCCTCGATTGATTAACAAAAGAGAAATGATCGTAGGTAGCTTCAGTGGTGGGTCTACCAACGAGGTTCAGACAGCAAGATACGTTTCCTTCTTCTTTCTCGCCATTTTTATACAAATCTTTACATAAACAGCAAGCGACAGTGGCGAAGGACAGTTTAAACATAACAATAATAATTTTAGCGTTTAATCATCTTTGTACGCAGTGCCTCTCAATGATTCTTGTCGTTACTAGGTCTGTGGGTTGCGTAACAATCGACGACATGGGCAGACCACAGTGAACAATCTCGATTAACCGAATCTCAATTTTCGCACGATCACCTGCTCTACTAACTGCATGACTCACTGGAACGCTTCGCAGCATATCAGACACCCTAACCCACTGAATGTCTCAGGGATCGATAGAATTTCGCCGCGCGATCCTCCATTTTGAACAGTGTATTTGAAACGCGAGTTTTCGTCGCGGATTTTACTACCGGAGTTTGCTTTTAGGAATCGATCGTGTGAGTACTTTGTAATCAACGTTGTCCGCAAGAGAGAGAAAGAAAGAGAGAGAGAGAGAGAGAGAGAGAGAGAGAGAGAGAGAGAGAGAGAGAGAGAGAGAGAGAGATAGAGTCCGGAATCCGACGAGTGCCAGTCCCCAGGAATCAACCCGAGATGCACCGGGGCTCGCACATGTCGAACCATTCCACCTACTTGTTAACTTTCTTACGGCTTGAAGGACTCTCCTGCCGTTTTTACCGAAACAGAAATAAGTAGATCGTATAAATATATATATGTATATATACATATATTTCTGTACACCGAACACCTTTTTGTATAATAATATTTTTAGACTGCGAGGATGAGACTCCGTGAATGTCAGTCTGTTGAAACGATACCTAGCGCACGCAACCGTTGCTCCTGTGTTTGTTGCGAACCGAAAACATATGTAGATTTTACTGGACACCTCGTAATACGTACATAAACGTGAGAATTATAGAATATGCGTGCAAGCAAACGCACGCACTTTTTACTTTCCCTCGACATGTCCGTGTATATTGTATCAATATATTCACTATTGTAAACTCGAAGATTTTCTTTCTTTCTAGGAGAGGGTTCCGTTCTTCTTTACCGAGCTGAAGATTTTCTCTATTTCATTTATGTCTGCAGAGTATTTGTCGTTCATCCTGATGTCTTCCTTGGCTGGCCATGTGCCGTCAACATGGCAGGTGTTGACTGTTCGGGATAAGGAATTAACAGGGAAGTTATTTTAAGGAATAACACAACTCCAACTTAACTTTTTGATGTAGTATGATGGTAACAAAACTGCTTCTCTAATTGACAGTGAAATACGATGCATAGAGTGCAAGGACTTTCATTTGAGGGGTGTAAATATACTTTCTTCGGAATTAGGTGGTTAAGGGGACATCTTAAGATTGATCAATACGGTACGCATTGTCCTGCACGGAGTGGCAAAGATAATAAAGGAGAAGGAGTATTTTATTTTTAATTCACCTTCTCTCGGGGTAGTTATATGTTTCAGAAGCCCTTTGTTTGTGTAAAATCACAATGGTTCGCGTCGGGGACGCGTTAATTGGAGGTCGAGGATGTTTCAAATGAAAGGTTGCCGAAATCGGGGCACGGTAGCGCTTCGCAGCCATTTTGAAGTCGGGCTCGGTGCGCGGCGGGTCCAGTGAAATTTTTCTGGAAAATCGCTTCTGTCCCTGGTCGGACGATCCTAGTTTTCTACGGGCACGGAATTAACAGCGTTGTGCTGGGTGCCAATGTTATTGATTATTCGAGGAGTCCGGGCGCAGAGTGGCACAACCCCCCGGCCAGTTTTTCGAGTCCGGACGCTGCTGGTGGATGCGTTTCTGGGTCTCGTTTAATTGATATCGAGGGGCGTTCAATTTATTTTTGTTGACCGCCGCGACAGAAGCGAGCCCGCGCGTCTATTTCTGTGTAATTAGAGCCGAGTGTAATCAATTAGAGTTGTCACTAAAACGAGCGACATCGAGGCTAGAAGGCCACGTGGACAGATCCATTTCAGTGTTGCGACATAATCGCGCACACGTTTCTCGCCTCGATGTACAACGCTGTTTAATAGTCCCACGGTGTCGTAAGATACACACCGGGCACGTAACGCTGATGAAACGCGGATTAGACGAAAGAGCTTTTGCCAACGTGTCCGCTTCTCGGTCCCCGTGGCTCGCTCCTTTTTGTAAACTGTTGCGTTGTTCATTAACACGGCACCGTGTCGGCACGCCGACGGAAACATTTTAGAAATCGAATCACGCCGAGCAGTTTCTGGATCGATTGTGATTAGCGTTGCGTCCCTGGCCGGTGTCGACCCGCCGAGTATGTTACGTCGAGTGACACTGCACCCGACTGACTTAGATTTCCTTAATTAAAAACGCTGGTATCTGTCACGTCGTTGATTATTCAGCGCACGGACGACGGTGGGTCAGAGGCTGCTTATCGATCGGATTTTTAACTAGCTATCCGTGCACGTTTGCCACCATATCTTGATCATCTGGGCTCCTAAAGAACCCGATGTCACCGTAAACGTCGGTGTCGAGCTGATCATGCACGAATTCGTTGGAAACCGAATTAATACTTTTAGGAGGTACAATGTGTCGATACAACAGGAATTATCGGGAAATTCAGCAACAACAAATGTAACTAATTGGCTCGCATATTAGATAAACTAATATAATATTCAGAAACTTCTAGAACGTGCAATTTAACAAGACAAGCCACAGTCTCGGTGTTCGTTCGATTCACCGAAATCAGCAGCAAACAAAATGAAATTTCTCTGTCGAGGAATTTTTCTATAAACTTTTTCAGAGGACAGTAATCGTTCAGGATAAGTCTTTAATAGTTCGTGCACCTCGTCACGCAACAGCAAACGCGCGTTTCCCCCGCATTCGTCATGGTTCCGCGTGTCTCGGAGGGCCCGGCCGCCATGCCGCGATCCAACGAGGGCTCTAGATCCGGCCGACATCCCCGATCAATTAATTAAGCGAGCGAACGGCGTGTTACTCGGGGGCGCCTAATTAATCGAGCAGACTCGAACAGCCCGGCTACACCTCGCACACTATCTTAACGGTTAAAGTACCATTGTATCGCGGGGAGAACGGTTACGCCTGCTCTTCGGAATGCCGAAAACGAGCGTCATGGCTGTCCAGCAGCGATCGTGCACGGTGGCGTTGATCGATGGATCATCGATCGCGGCGGTGGCAGCGTCCCGTTCCCATTCGGTCTCACCTCGACACGATCCACAATGACGTAATGGCTCGGTCAACGTAACCTAAATCGTTTCCTTGAGCGGTTTTTTTCGTCGAGGCGTGCGTCCGATTCCGATTTCGGAGCCATCCTTGTTGCGTGACGTTGCGTGACTTGACTCCTTTCTTTCAGGAAGACAGTTGCCATCTTTTTTTTTTTGGCTAGTTCCATCATCGCGAACGACCCTTTCATTCTGTTCGCAGAGGAGAAGGTCGACGATCTCTGCGAGACAACTTTATTGCTGGGAAGACAAAGTGAATGAACGATGAGGCGAAGCAAATCATTTTATTGTAAGAAACGTCAGTTCCTTTTAATAGAAAGTCAGTTTAATAGACAGTACATAGACGTGTTTGCATTTCTTGTATTTAGTATTAGGACTGCTATTGTTGTCATATTTTGTTGTTGATATTTATCTGGATGTCAAATAGTTGATGCCAATTTTATGTTGACATGGTTATCACAGCCATTTTCTCGCTTGTAAAAATATAATTTTTCTTGTTTCCATATTCTTTGGGCTTTCTTAGCGAATGAGTGTTGCATGTTGTGTATGGTGAAGTCTATTAGACTACATCATACATGTATCTAGTAGACTGCGGATTTTACGCATTTATAACAAGCTTGTTAAAACTTGAAATACAAGAAAAATTAAAAGAATGAAAGAAACGGTAATTTTCAGCCTCTTAATATTGTCGAAGAAAGAAAGAAAGGTATTTCTACTTGGCCCCTGTTTCCATTCATACAGACCTTTGGTTATTTCACGAAAAGATCCTCAGTTTAGTTGTTAATTTTCCTCGATACTGTTATTATTGTTGGCTTTATTGAGCAGCAGCGCATAAAGCGGTAAAACAATAAACGCCAGAATAAATGATCGATATTGTTAATGGCAAGAGGCGCCTGTGGAGATCGTATAAGAGCGACTTTCTGTCATTGATTGGATAACAGAAAACAGGAATAACCATTCCGCCGCTAGGAATTTTTCTTTCACGGGGATTGTATCTCGTTAGCCCGTCGGCGTTTGTTCTCCGGCGACGACGCCGGGATGCAAATGCGCGATTGATCAGTGATTTAAACAAGGAAAAAACGTCTGTCGCCCGAGGTGGGCAGTTTATTAGCGTCGAAACGGCTCCGTGGGTTTCGTAACGGGATTTGTCTCTCGCTCGGGTCCCGCGAAATATAATGCCCGGTTGCGTAATTACGATTTTAATAAGGAGGAGGAGCGCGCACTCGTGGGTTTCCAGTCCGCGGTTCTTTTATCCGCCCCGCCGTCAAGGCGGAATTAAATTAAAATGAAAATTAGGAAACGATCCGCCAGCCGCACGGACGTCCTTTCCTGTCTCGCGGAAAATTCGTGCCAAGGACTGCGAACCGTGACGATCTCCGCAACCTTTTTTCTGTTTAGAATACTTAAAACCCAACGAACCAATTGGCCTTTCAAAAAACTTTACAAAGATCATCGAACAACCCCTCAAAAACTTCGACGATATTTACAATATTTTTAATCTTCATACTTTTCTCTGGTCAAAATTTTCCTATTGACATTTAAGAAAACCTTGTGAAAGATAGAGACCCTCCAACTTCCCCGATCTAATGAGCCCAACAGAATAAAGAAAATAAAATTAAAAACTATTCGAAACTAAAGCTTTTCATCAGACGTAGTTATTAAAGAAATTATGTATAACTTTGCTTATAGAGTAATGGCAAAAATGGGATTCAATTTTGCCAAGAAAAGATCTAAAAGACATCTATAATTTTATATATTTTTGAAAGGCCCGGTAGTTGAATAAAATACAATTGATTAAATTAATGTGCAAGACAAAGCTGGATGAAACATCGGAACAGGACCTTTTGCAGAATCTCATTCGGGTTTCGCGACGTTTTTCTACAACAATTGCAACTCGAATGACAACCCCTGTCCACAACTGTGAGGTTCTGAAGCAGCATACTTTTGTCGCTATTGTAAGTCAGGTATTTTTACGTCCCTACGTCAAACCGACCGAAGATAGGCGATCTTAAGTGATGGATTTAGCATGTAAAGCATCGACGGTCAATAGGATTCTACATTTAGATCCAGGTTGGGTAGATTAACAATTCTCAGGTCTCCATTTCGGTTATCGAGAACTTCGGACGCTTTAGACATCGAGGATAAAGCGAACGATCGATGGACGGCGATTCTTTATATATCACGCTGACAATTTTCTGGATAGCTCTTGCGATGTTCGAACGTCCGAGACGTTTTCTTATGTATCTGCCTACAAACACCACCTACGAATTCATGTAAACGCGCCGGGTTGCGACAGCGCGACACAAATCGGCCGGTTTAGCTGGATGGATATCGTAAAACGATCTCGCCTCCGGGATCTCGGCTTACCCATCGATCGTTTCCGACCGGTGGATTAATTATTTCGAAAATCGAACTCGAGCCGCTGCGGGTGCAGAGACATGCGCGATAATGCTCGCATAAATTCGATTCTACTTTCGAAGAACGTTGCCCAACCTACCCTGCGATCTCGAGGAGATTTTGCAGAATTGTAAACCAGTCAAAAAATAAGGGTTTCATTATATATCCCTCGGTTAACCCTCAGTCGACGCGAAAATTTATGTAAAAGTGAAATGTGGAACACGATTAGATGTTCCATACTTTTAGGAAAATTTTTCTTAAAAAAATGCATTTAATTCGTGCTTCCTACTGTAAAAAGATGAAAGTGTAGGGGGTATAAATTAAAAATATAATTTCGATAGCAAAATTGCACGGCCCCCAATCATTTTCTAGTAAATTAAAAAATGTGAAAAATATAGGTAGCTGCTGGCCTCGTTTGAAATTCCATTCTTTTTCACCATAAAAATGTATTTCTGTGCGTGCGCGCGTGTGTGTGTGCACGCCATAAATCGCGTATATCAGGGTCGATGGAAAAGTTTCGAGAGGCTGTCGGTGCTCCCAGTTTGAAATTTCTGAAACTCCGGGACGTGAACAGAAAAAAAAAGAGAGAAGAAAGTTTGAACGGAAACTGAAACGATAGATTGGAGTGATGGTTCACAGTGGATCGAGCACGCCACCACGAGCAATGGGAAATGATCGTGCAATTACGAGGAGACTGAAGTGCATGTGTGCATCACGCGGTGATGCATTGAGAGCGAGGTCGTTGATGTGTCGATCTACGGACATGAAACTGCCGTAACGTTACTCGTTTCAGTGGTACGTTGATCAATTTTTTCCTGAGCTCTGATAACGCTGCGAACAGACGAGGAAAAAAAGAGAGAGAGAGAGGGAGTGGCTTGCAAACAAAGGTGAAAATTTGTTCCGGGAGAGCTACTCTAAACTGGCGATTCGACTGAAAAAAGCTCGAAAGAAGAAGCCGCGATTATATCGAACGACCACTGAAAATCTTCGCCGGATGGTTAAACATTAATGTCAGCGTTCTACCGTCACCGGCTTACTTGGCAGAAAAAGAAAAGGTCACTCGAGATGCGAGAATAGTATATTGGATTGGATTCCCGTTAAGACCAAAGATAATTCGGTTAGGACGCGGCGACCCTGACCAAGTTTTATCTTATAATTGCCGATCGCATTATCAAGTGTCAGAAGGTCTACCTCCTCCCTGCATCGGAAATCTATAGGTCACCGCGCGAATCTGCAATATGCTGGTTCGTGAAGGTGAAGTCCGGATACATTTTGATCCGGCTGTCGCAAAACGTCATGCAACTGCTTCAATTAGGTTTAATAAAAAGACCGACGCGCGTAGAAGAAGCTTCTTCAAAAATGTAAGGAAGAAATCTTGAGCGCTGTTTCTCAACAAGCATCCACTTTCCGAGGGTTAAACGAAGGTGAAATACATTTCACTAATTACCACCAATAAAAAGCTAATTGGATAGTCTATGCTCCAAGTAACGAGCCTTACATACTTTTATACAACATTGAAACAACTGGCACAAGGATAAGCTTTCAACGTTTTCTAAAATCTCAGAAAGGTATAGTACTCTAGGAACAACCCGGTCTTCATAAGAACTATTGCGGTTTCTCCGGGAGTTGAAAAGCTTCTAAACAGATCCTTAAGGATTCTAGAGGTCCTTAAAATTTTGTAAAAATCTCCAAAGTTTCCCCGAGGGCCTATAAACACATTAATTACCATATGGATTTCCTTAATTTGCAGAATGATAAGAAAGGATGTCACACATATCATCATAGTCCTCATAAGAACTATCGGAGTTTCCCTGAGAGTTTAAATGTTCCGAAACAGATCCTTAAGGATTCTAGAGGTTCCCAAAATCTTATAGAAGTCTCCAGGGTTCTCCCGAAGGCCTCCAAGCACATTAATTACCAGATGGATTTACTTAATTCGCAGAATGCTAAGGTAGTATGTAGTACAAATCATCCCAGTCCTCATAAGAACTATCAGGATTTCTCTGAGAGTTTGAAGGTTTCGAAACGGATTCTTGAGGATCCTAGAGGTCCTTAACGTCCTATAGAGATCTCCTAAGTTCCCCCGATGGCTCCAGAAACACAAATTCCCGGCAGGATTTCTCTCATCCGAGGAATCCGGAGAAAAAGGAAACCAACAGGTAGAAAAACTGCAGAAATCTGTACGGTGAACCGCGTGTTGGTGGCTCGTCCTTCGACGAGACTCGAGGCTTCCACGCAGGATACGTAAACGCCTGTGTCGCAAGCGGGGTTTCACGCTACGCTTGATCAACGGTCACCTTGTTACAGTATCATATGACAAATCGAAGAAAGGAAGGCGAAGAGACACACTGTAATGGTACAAACGGAATCACGTTCTGTTGATCAGATTACATTTTCGTCAGTATTCTGTTTTCCGAGCAGGTCCTGGAACGTCCCACCTTGCAAACGTGAACAAAAAAAAAGTTTCAAATTACTCTCCATATTCATATAAATAAATTAGTGTTACAACCTATAATATATTTTGCCAAAGGCACAGCGTCGTCAAATTAATTACGACTGAACTTTACACGCCATCTTGCCTCGTGACCTTTCGCTCGAACAGTAACTCAATGAAACGTGTCCTTTCTATCTGGATGAATGAACACGCGATTACTATTCAAGCTCGGAGTGAACTTTAAGCTGTTTTTTTTCGGGAAAATCAGCCGAACGAATTGCGTCAGAAAACACTGCGCGATTTATATTCATAAACTGGAAAACCCGGCGAAAGAGTTCATCGTTGCGTCTTTCCGCTCTTCTCACGCTCGAAGATGGCGTCCGGCATTCGCGTGGAAACCAGTGAAATATTATCGAAACGCCGCTGTTGCCAGAAATAAATCTCGGCTTGGATAATAAACAGTGGATTATTCGGTCGCGTGCTGCGAGGTTCGAAATAAATCGTGGATCAGCGGAGGAGGATCGAGCGAGGATGGTTCGCACGTGGCGAAAAACGCCGTACTTCGAGGGTATCGGTGAACCGGCAGCGGCGGCAATCCAATTGCGACGGAATCGGCTTTATGTAACGTGGTAAACAGGCGAAACCATAGAGGCGACCATAGTTGCAGGAGAGGTGTTGGCCGTCTCGCGTCGCGTCTTGCGTTCTCCAATTTCAAGGTCGCGTGTGTGCGCGCACGCGTTACATAAGCTAAATATCCTCGGGACACGGGAACGCGGAATCCCGGGGAACCGTTCCTCCGCGAACCCGCTCGGAAATCGCGACACACGATACGCCGCGACAAGGCTGCCGTTACGTGTCGCGAGCCGCGACGAAGCGGAAACGGATGAACGACCTCGACGTCCCCGCGACATCGATTATCGTCGCCGGGATGCGATATCGATGTCGCGTGACAGCTGCGTAAACCGGAGATGAACATTATTGTGCCTGAATAATGGGTAACCAACGATATCGCCCTCGAAGATATCTGACTCGATTGGGAATACGGTAAACCATCATGTCGGTCGTACACTCTTCGGGATTTTACAAGGTGCGACCCAGAAGTTCGGTCACATCGCGCGTGGAACATTAACATGCAATTTGATACACCAAATTGCATCAGTTGTGCACTTGGTCTATGTTGAGCATTGCAACGGATCGGAGAATCGGCGATTTTTAATCATGACGGATTTTAAATAAACTTTATCCATACTCACCTGGAATTGAACGGCCGAGTCTTCGAACGGCAGGACTTCACTTGGAGCCAGAGATACAAACGTGTCACTTAAATTCTAATTTTCTACTAGTATTGTATCGTGTTAAACAAGAAGATAATACTAAGTTAATCTCAAAGAAGCAGGTTAAAAAATGTATTATAAAAATGGATGCATCAGAATTTAAATGGATCTAACCACGACAGCCATGAAATCGTCGATGACATCTTATAAGGGTTAACACGTTGCCCATAAAAGATCAAAACAATTTGTTCGGTAATACAAGAATAAAAAAGACAATAGGAGCTCGAATAGCACTCGAGGGAAGAGGAAAAAACCAGTGAATACTAAGGGGTGTACGCTACGAAATAAGAAACGTTCCGCATCTTTTTATTCAGCAGCTTTTTTATTGTTTTAATTATAAAGAAGTAACAAAGAATAATAATTTCATGATATTACCATACTTTCTCTCTCTGTCGTTCGCGCGCGCATACTCTCCCTAAACACACTCTCTCTCTCTGTCTCTATGTATTTATATCAATATTATTTAATAGATATACTCATTCACGTATTGAATATCGTGGCAAATATATAGATAAAGGTTTCATCTAACGTTCACACGTCGTGAATAGCGACCGTGCAACAGAGACGCGCCTCTCTCTCTCTCTCTCTCTCTCTTACTCTCTTCATTCCTCCCGATCTTTGAGCCACCCCTGACCCGATCAACCCCCATTTTGTTCACTCGATCCAGAGTTCTCGATACGCAACCCTGGACGCCTCTCCTCGTCCCGCGTCTTTCTCTTATTTGATCCGTTGTTTATCCAACGTGAAATGACTATTATCGAGGGGACGACGGGGGTCGGGAGGGTGTGACCGGAAGTTGCTCGGATCACGCGGAGCGGATCGGCGGTCGCGTGCCAAACAAGGCGCTAAACGGAAGCTGTCTTGCGCTCGGTCCAGAGTCTTGGATCCGAAGCCGAAGATCTATCCCGAGCCGCGCAGACAACTCCGCACGGACCCTAAATGACTCGATATCGTCGCGACTAACCACACATCGATTCGCGGAGACGAGCCGCCGGGTCTCGGGGGAAACCGGAAGTCGGATCGGCCAAGTAGGTCGGCCATTCTGTTCTCGACACGTCCCTCATCCCCCTCGGAAACGAGTCACTGGCGAACGGTGATCTCGCTGGGATCGTTGCGAGGAACAACCTTCACCGGCCCCGACGTGGCCCAGTTTTCCTCCGGGGGATCAAAGTTGTCCCACAATTTCGACGAAACCGGCGAAAATCCTCGCAACGACGCTCTTCGTCTTTCGGTCCACCGACAGATAAACCCACGTCTCGTTCACGAACGAATCGCTGCCGTTTCGTTCAAAAACGACGGTGGACGTCGTCGAGATGCAACAGTTCGTCGAAACACCGTGGGTCACCTGTCGGGAGGAACACTCCGTCGAACTCATTTTTTCGCGGTAAACAGCGACGCAGACAACCCTTCTTTTTTCGTTTTTTTTTTCGAAGCTCGAGAGGAAAGAACACTTATTAACAACGGGTGGGGGGGATATCGAAGGGGTTGACTTGATCTTGCGCAGCTCGCATAGTGCCCGGCGGCCGTTCCCGATCGGCAGCTCTCTCGAGTCCAATGGGAAAGTAGCGACCGGACCGGTGGGGGGAGGGGAACTGTGTCGAGATCTATCAACGCGCGGCTTGAATCGGCCCTCGAGCGCGCTGCAATGCATTTCCGGTGATAATCGAGCTGCATTCAGGAACTAGATAGACTCTTTTCGCCAATAGAATCACGGCCGGGCCGTTCAACAGAAATTTGCTCGTACACGCTCGACACACACCGTCGCGTCGGACCGAGAGATCGATTCGAGGCTCGTCGATCTCGCGCAGAATCCCGACCGGAAGTGGATCGACACGACCCGTTTCCGGCGTGGGCGGACGCGCGACTCTCCGGTTTCCGGCGACGACCGCGCGCGTTCGCTCGCTCAACTAATAAAAACTCGACAACATTGAACTATATCGAGAATTATCGCCTAGACTACAGAATTCCAACAACTAATTGGGCGCCTCCTATCGAAGAAACTAATGTGTACTAATACCAGGCGCCCTCCCCTTGACCTCACCGACAGCTTCCTGGATCTCTCGCCCACTTTATCTTCCTCTTTCTCTCTTTCTGTTTCTCTCTCTCTCGAACCCTGTGTTCTAATTAATTTGCCTAAGGGGCAGAGTCTCCGATCGTATTTCTTCTCGATCTTCCTCGACGATGGAACATACATTTTCGCGTCGTCTCTGGCGACATTTTCGACCGAACGGAGCCGAGAGGAAATACGAAAGCCACGAAAATTCCGATTTCGTTTTCACGATCGTCCTCGAATTAGCTAATCGTCGCGCGCGGGACGTTGGATCCACGCTGGTAGAAATTTCGCTGGAGAGATTCGACTCTGGCCGGAGTTTGAAACGAGAGTCATTGCCGTCGGAACGGATCGATCGGTGCACGGGTGTTTCGATCCAGGAAGCGAGATTGATCGGCGCCACCCTCGTCCACCGTACTTGCATGAGAAACTATATAAGAAAGAACGTCCTCACGAGAAACGAAAAGTTCCCTCCGTTGACGCACCGCACACACTCACGCAAGCAAGCAGGAAACGTGCTCGTTCTCTCGGATTCATTCACTCTTACTCTTTCTCTTTCTCACTCTCTCTCTCTCTCTCTCTCTCTCTCTCTCTCTCTCTCTCTCTCTCTTTCTCGCTCGCTGTCATCTCGCTCCATGACATTCGCTCGGCATCGCGAGACGCGTGAAACGAAATTCTTTTGTTCGGGAAACCTCTCTCGCGCGGATCTTCGCAGCCAGCTCTACGGAAGCCGTGTGTGCCGACCTCGAGGATCGAGGCGAGGAACGGAAACGGCGCACGATTCGCAAATTCCAATCCGGCAATCGAGTCGTCGAGGAGGTGACGATCCCTGGTTTGACAAATTTTCTCTCTCTTTCTCTTTCTCTCTTTCTTTCTTTCTTACTCATTCTCTCTCTCTCTCTCTCTCTCTCTCTCTTTCTCTCTCGGTGGGAAGGAAAGTCGCCGGTTTTGTTTGGTGGGTTCTGCCGATCAAAACGACAGCGTGCGCGGACTTCGTGTCCCGCTCGATGAACAATGCTTCGAACAAAGAACCTGCGAGCTATGATATATTTCTATATGTATGTCTGTATATCAATATATATATAAATTTTTTTCGGTATTCTGAAACATCGACGGCTCAGAATCGACTGTCTTTCTTTTTCTATAAAATTATAAAAGATCTCTTGCGGTCTTACGAAAAAACGTTCACCCCCTCGATGAAAGACCGAACGCCGTCAACGTTTTTTTCTTTTCTCGTTCGCATACGCACGCACATACGCTCGCATACACGCGGGCACACACACATACACTCATTCTTTCTCTCTCTCTTTCACTCCCTCCCTCTCTCTCTCTCTCTCTCTCTTTCTCTCTCTCTCAGTAGACATTCTTTCTTGTCTCTGTTTCTCTCCCCGGAAGTGCGTGTCTCTCTCGCCCATGCCCACTGTCCCGGTTATATTAATCGAATTTAAAAAATAACAACACGCCGTTTACTTGCTCACTAAAATACGACTAAACTGTTTGTCGGTCGGTTGGTTGGTTGGTTGGTTTTTTGCGAGGTTTCCACCGTTTTCACACAGTCGGTTTGTTTTCTCTTTGGAGACGAACGATCGCGAGTCTACCGCGCTAATCAAGTAAAACATGGCTGCTCGTGAACGCGTTTTACAATCTAACGAGAGAACAAGAAAACAAACGGAAAGAAAATATAGTAATGAAAAGAGTGGTATAAAAACAAGGTCGGTACAATGTTGAAAATTCATAGCAGTACATAGTGGTATTAATAGTAATAGTAGTAGTAGTAAATAGTAGTAATAAACAAAGCACTGACAAGCTGCAGAATATACAATACAAAGGTACAAATAATAGGGAACAAAAATCCATTTCATTTCGGGGGTTGTTGCGTCGAATCAACACAATCTTTACATAGACGTGTTTGTACGTGAATGTGTGCTAGTGTACGTGTCCGTCTGTCTGCATCTCTATGTCTCCGAGTGTGTGGATATATGTGTGTGTGTGTGTGTTCGTGTAATGTGTACTTGTAGGTACACGGTTTCCTTTTTTTTTCACGTACGCTCGCATACAAACGCACATTAATTTCCTAAGATTGAACAGCATCATCCTGGCGCCGCTCTCGATCAACGAAAGGACGATCTCTTCTTCTTAATTAATTATCGATCGATTTAAGTATCGTAAGTGTTATCAATGCGTCACGAGGTTCTTGTGTTCGCAATCTCTTGCTTTCTTCACACACAGACACACAGACACACACACACACAATCACACACTCTCTTTTCTCTCTCCGTTCATCCTCATTTCATTTTCTATTGCGCCTGAGGTTCTTCGTAACTATTTCCGAAATTCGAATTTTCGCGCGCTTTTCCCATTGTTCGTTACCTTTCTCTCGTTCTCTCTCTCTCTCTCTCTCCCGATTCGTACGCACAAACACTGTTCTTCCGCTTTGTTTCATATGCTTCGATATTTTATATATATATATGTATATATATGTATATATAAAAATACAAAAAATAATTTACAAAATGATATTATAAGTATATTACACGCGAGTTTTCATATTTTTTTGTCATACTTTTTGTTTGTTTCTTCATTTGCTTCGTTCCCCGTAGTCGGTATATATCTCGATTGTTATCTCTCTCTCTCTCTCTTTCTCTCTTTCCCTTTCTTTCCTTCTCGGTCGCTCGCTCTCTTTCACTCTCTCTCTCTCTCTCTCTCTCTCTCTCTCTCTCAATCTCTCGTTTCCTAACTCTTGTTTGTTGTTTTAGTGTTTACTTTTTTATTTCGGGTCGAAGGGATGGTCCGGACGCCCGAAAGAATTTTGAGAAACGCTTCCCATGCCATCGCTCTCTTTCGTTAATATTTTCTGATTTTTTGTTTCGGCTCTTGTTTGAACATCACCACCCTCATCGTCATCGACGAGCACAACGCCGAAAACGCGACACTGTTCCCTCGCACTCTTTCACTCACTCTCTCTCTCTCTCTCGCTCTCTTTCTCTCTTTGTTTTGCACTACTCGTCGCATATCGTTCTCATCGTTTTCTTTTTCTCCGTTTGTCTATCTGCTCGTTAAACAAAATATAATGTAGCAGTGTGTACGTATATGTATATAATATATATATATATACATAATATATATATCATATATATTATATATATACACATATCAAACATACATGTATATATATAATCGATACTCCTACAAGTATGTATAATGCCTATCCATATATTCAATATTTTGTATATATGCACGAGTTCTATTCCGTCTTTGTTTTCCATTCGCGATTTCTTTTGGATTACGCATTCGCGGGCCATAATAGATAGAAACAAATCCGTTTACAACAGGATAATCACTGTAGTTTCTCAGCAAACCACTGTATTATTTAACAAAAATATATATATATGTATATGTATATGTATATATAATATAGCGGTATATAATATATTATCTGGAGGCGCGATACACGCTGGTATATAATCAAATATCATACAAAAAGAAAAAACAACAATAACAAACTATCAAAAAAATGGTTGAGGAAACAAGAGGAAAAAATATTTCAAAGGGTCAACTTAATCTCTAAAAAAAAATCGGGGCCGGGTCAAATCTGAACCGTCCGCGACGATCGACGATGGCCGATCTCGATCGTTAGTGTGTTTTCCCGGGATCCACGCGTGGCTCCGGGATCGACGGTAAGAAAAAAAAAAACGTTCTTAGCGTATACGCACACGTCCTAAGGTAAAATGGTTCTCGTACAAAAATAAAGGAACAAAATCTAAAGCCAACAGAAAATACATCTCGATTACAATAATATTAATAGTAATGATCATAAAAAAAGAAAAGAAAAAAAAATGTTAGAGAAGAAGAAGAAGGAGGATTACAGGAAACAACGGTACAACTCGCTGAAAAAGAACCTATATACAGATATACATATATAGGCGCACAGTGTTTCGCTGTTTGTCTCTCTCGCATGCGTCCGACGCACCCTCTTCTGCCTCTCTCGTTCACTCGCTCTCTTTCTCTCTCTCTCAAGCACACGTACTCGTTCGCTTTCTGTCTTTCTTTCTCCAGCAATCGCTCTTTCATTCGCGCCGCGACAAGTGTACAGCACAGTGTACACGTACACAATGTAAAAGGGCGCACGGTATGCGAAACGTAGGTGCGCGAAAAATCGTCAGCGAACAGAACTGAAATGGGAACGTGAAAAAAGGGGTGGGCTCTGGCCCCCGCCCCTCCGGGTTTTGCGAACAAACGAATCGAACTCACGCGGTCTCGCTCGCGGAAATTTCGTTTCTCCGCCATAGATCCACGCAGCCAGACAAGCAACCAAACAAACCACCCACTCGCACCCACACTCGCTCGCTCGTTCGTTCGTTCACACGCGCACATTGTGTGTGTTCTTTTATTATTTCTCTCACTCTCTCTCTTTCACTCTCTTGTTTCTACTCGAACGTGTCAATGATCACACTTTCGCATTTCTCTGCCGCTTTTTCATCCCTCTTGCTACGTACGAAACGATGAAGACTGGGGCCTGGGGTGGGGCTTCGGAGAAGGGGCATTTCGTAACAGTTTACATTTAGGATGCACTTACACGAGTAACATAGTTGCTTGTTTTTGTTTTTATCATTTCGACACCGAGAGTGTGACTTGGGTGGGGTACAAAAAGGTTCTTTCTCGCGCGTCGACCTATCCCCCGGTGCCAGGTGCAAAGGGGGCGGGGCCTGCGGGAGCAAGGCCCGCCTCCGCCCCGCCTACGCGCGATTCGAGTCGCGTTCGACGACTTCCGGTATCCCGAGCCGCTCCGAAACGTGATTTTTCGGCCAGATGTCAGCTGGTTCAGCGAGTTTTCATCCTCCCCTCCCCCCGAGAAATCGGAAGTTGACGAAGACCACCCCCTCGCCGCGCCGCCATCGGGGAACAGCTCTACGCGTTACGTGTGTGTATATATATAATATATATATAATATATATAATATATAATTGTATGTATATAGTTTACATTCAGCAAGTAGTTAAAGTATTGAAAAATATATATGTAATTAGTTACAAATCTAATTATCATCCTCTTGTTAATTCATTACTTGGTAGAATAATCGATAGGTATTTTTTGGGTCTTTTCTTCGTGTGCATATGTGTGCCTGTGTGTGTGTGTTTTGTATTCGTGTCTGTGTGTGTGTGTGTGTGTTTGTTTGCGAATGGTTTCGTGTCCGATACACAGAACGTATATAATATTGTTCTCATCCTTTCAGTTTCGTTTTGCATTTTCCCTTTGGTAGTTTTCTTCTCGTTTTTCTTTTATTTCATCGTGAAACGGCTTTTTCTCTTTGAATAGTGTACTCTGGAGATCGTACCCGCTTCCGGTCGTGACACGCATGCGCACAGCCGTCGCCCGCGTTTTTTCCTCGCGCCCCCTCTATGTATTTTTCCCGAAAAGCGAAACGAGTCACTTCGAACACTCGTTTCCGGTTTTTTCTATTTTTGCTCCCGTTCTCGCGTCTCTTTCTTCCCTTCACTTTTTTTCAGTCACTATTTTTCCATCGCTCCGGACTGTGCACATATTTCCGGTTTGTTTCTCTTCTATTTTCCCTTCCCTCATTTTCCCCTGACAAGTTCTCTCTCCCCTTTCTATAAATGTATGAATATATATTATATCTAATATTGCAGTGTTCGGTTATCGCTATGACATTATTTACGTTACCACTTGGTTACTTGGTTTTCGCCATTTACGGTTAAGGAGACAATATCGATCGCTATAGTTTATAGACACATGATACTTTAAAGAGACAGATTACCGTTTGTTAAACGTCGCCATTGTTACGTCACGTTTACTTATCATTGTTTCTTATCGTTTATGCTTTGTTTCATTTTTTTTATATTTTGTTCTTTTGTCGTTTGCGTCTTCATGATTGTGTCGTGTGCCCGAGGGTTGCTTTCGAACTTCGCTGTATATGTCTCTCTCTTTCGTTCTATCTTCGATTTTCTCTTTCTCTCTCACCCTGTCCTCGTGTGTATGAACGTATAACAGTCTGCATGTGTATGTGTGTTCGTGTGGTGGCGGTGATGTGTATGTGTGTGTGTGTGTGTATATATCTGATCATTGTTTCTTGTTTAATATTAACCTCCCTCCTCCATCTTCTCCCGTTTTAACGAATACATCCATTACAGATTATGGAAAACTATGCGTAATTCTTATCTTTTTTTTCTTGCTTCTTCACTTACAAAGTGTTTCGTTACAATTGTATTGTAATCGTATAATACTATATGTTTTTTGTTTTTGTGTATCTCAATGTATGCTCTATCAATATATCCCGTCATCGTTCCACCTTCCAATCCCCATCTCGCCCCTCTCGTCACGACTCGTTCCTCCCCTAACTTCCTCCCTCTCATCACCGTTAGTCGTCTCGAAATCACGCTCCTTTTCTTTTTCTTTTTTTTTTGGATTTTCTACAAGAGTATACATCGTGTGTTTGATTCTTCGCTGAGCTGAGCCTCTCGTCTCGAGCCGAGATCCATTTGATTCGCAATTTATTGCAACGCTTGCCCTCTCTCTCTCTCTCTCTCTCTCTCTCTCTCCCTGTTCTTCCCGTCAGCCATCGCGACGAAGCCCCGAGACGCCGAGACCGCGGTTGAAATCATCTTTCGAGTCGAATCGAGGATTTCGGGTGACTCGTGTGTGTGTCAATTCGATTACAAAGATTAGAAAAATAATCGGTTGTCGGTTGCGTCTCGTCGTCTCACGGCCGATCGCGATCCTTACCAGTGTCCGTCAACGCTCAACGCCGATCGGGATCGATCGGATCGTTCGCTGGTCCGTTGAAAGAAGCAAACGATCGTGGATCCAGAGGTCCAACCATGTTCAAGAGAACTTGGACCGTCTATCCCGTCGGTTTTCCCATTCAAAGTCGTGATTACTTTCGGTCACTCCTCGACTTTTTCTCTCATTCGCCCTTGATCTCTCTTTCTCTCTCTCTCTCCCTTTCTCTCTCTCTCACTCTCTCTTTAACAATAGCAGGTACTAGCATAGCTACCACAGTCGTACGTATCGTTAATAGTTACAATTAAGTTTAGATATTACTAAAGGGTACTGTTCTTTCGTCTTGACCCCTCTCGCCACCGCTCCCGCGCTTCTCACCCCCTTCTACCCTTATTAGTTCCGCAGTTAAAAACATGTTTAGCACCCCCCGCGCGACCGGAGACCAATTATTTACTGCCGGCTGGCTCGCTCGCGGCCTCGTTCGAGCGATCTATCAATTTCTGCCTAATAATTTCCCTAATCCGAAAGTGTCTGACCCTTTAAATGGACTTTTGTGGACCCGAGGAACGCGCCACCGAATTGAACTCGCGAGTCATCGTTACGACACTGATCGATAAAGTTTCTCACTTGTTTATTTGTATTTTCTTTTTTCTCGCAAATCGGGACGATCCAGACGATCGAGAGTGTCTCCCCATCGGTTGAGGCGCGAAGCCACGGATCGATTGAACACCGGACACCTTCGAACAAAAAAAAACAAAAGAAAAACAAAACGATTCTCGAACCGGGATCCGGACGGCGTCGATCGCGGGCCTCGATCCGCCGCGGTTCGACCGCGATCCGTCGTCGATCGCGGCCAGCAGTTCAGGAAGCTGCTGTGTGTCGATCATACAAAACGAGCTATATAAAAATTCGTACGAAAGAACGATGAACGATGTCACGCCTAAAAATTATGCTACACACTTACACGATACAAAGTCACGCTAAGGTAGAAACTAGTCTAAGGAGAGAGGTCGCGCGCGCCGGATCGAGCGGATCGACGGATGAAGGAAGCTTTTTTAATAACGCTTCTCTCGTTGTACACGCCTTCCTTACTTCCTTCGGACGAGTCTCGGGTTCTGTCGCGAGCACGTCGACAGTCTCCGACCGCGCGTATTCCGTACGTTTGTCCCACGACGACAAGATAAACACTTTTTAATACTTTTAGCACCTAGTGCCTGGCCCGCGGCTCACGGCACCTCCGCCGCCATTGCTGTTCTGCCGCTCGACGGACAGATCCGATCTCAACCCTTTCGTTCGAACACAGTTTGTTCTTTTGTTTGATTCGTCGATCGAGGCAAAACGCTTACGAAAATCGAGAATTACTTCGGAACTGATCGAGGACACCGGGGTCTCGGGGGGGATCGAACGATCCTTTCAAAATTCATCATTGATTCTCGTATACTTCACAAGTTCGCTGCTGTTTCGCTGTGTCGACAACACAAACATCCTTGGGCTTATCAAAATTCAGAACTCGAGTGTACAAACAATGTTCTTCGAAGTAAAACAGATCTGTGAATAATTTCTTTGAGAATTATTATCTCGCACTCGAACGACTTTCTAGACCCAGTGGACTTCTCTATGAGAAACGTTCGGAAGCAGAAATGAAATATATCGTCTCGTTCGCGATTCCGGCAGAGACCCCGTAAAGCAGGTGACTTTCAAGCGTGTGCGAGTCGAGCGCCATATCGTGGCCCATCCGTCGAGGACAGCAACGGCGGTCTTTAATAACGTAATCACCTAATTAATCTCGCGACCGCAGGCTGGTTGCCGGCTCCTCCTCGAGAACTGCGTCGCGCCGGAGTCCCCGGGACGACGTCGGGATCTTCGTTCAGGATCCCGAAGAACGCGAGGCGTCCCGGAAATCTTCGTGTCCAGAAGAAACGACGCGGAAGTTCGGACGGGCGGCCTCGGGATCGATGGGACAGCGAGAAATTGAAGCTCGCCGTTCGATAGCACGGAATTAGGAAAGTTCGCCAACTCTTGGGGAACTCTGACGAGCCGAGGATGTTGCCCGATAATATCGAACCGTCGGCGGCCATCTTAAGCCCGCGTCGAACGCCGGGGACGGGCAGAATTATCGTATAGATTAATTTTCACGGGATCGACCGTCGACCCTGCCTGCCATGCATCTCACAGCATCCCGCACAGTATCCCCGAAAAACGTATTTTGTGCAGAAAAGTTACCACAAAAGAACTCGAACTACTGGCGGTTAACGCGGTGATTGCCAAATGGGAACCCTACAAAATCTCACAGATTAATTAACAAAATCGAAACTCGATGGATATACCATTATCAAAATTAACCGTTTGCAAAGGAGGATTTTTTAAAATATTGGAAGTACTTCCCTCGGGAAGGTAAATCGTCGAAGTCTTCAGTTCCGGGAAAAATGTAACCCCATCTGATTTCACTAGAATAATTAAATTATTTGTTTGCAACTCGAATACGTGAACCTGATGTCGCCAAATGACTAATCCTCGGGGGGTTAATTTCTCTATAACGAAGAACTAGCTAGCGCTAACGCGTTAAGGCAACTTTGAAGGTTAACGAAACTGTGATCGAGGGAAGTAGTTTCTGATTATCGGAAGAATTTGCGGGGCGGTTGATTGGCTGTGAAAACAAGGTCGGAACAATGTTCCGCCCGTCCCAGTGAAATCAATCGAGGATTATCGTCCGGAGGAGTCGCAGCGCAGCCGGGATCGTTCATCCTACGAACACGCCGCCCGTCATCATAACCCCTCTACTCTCCTCCCCTCCGTTTTCTCTCCTACGCTCTACTGCATTTATTATAAAAATAAAATGTAAAATCGTACCGAGGACGAGTTATCCCGAACGGTATGGAACTGCGAGTGTCAGCGACTCGATCGGCAAACGAATCGTCCCCGTTGATCGGGGAAGGGGGCTCTCGCAACCGTTCCAGGTGCTCGTCCCCCCTCGATCCTTCAAGAAAGACGGTGTGTATCAACCCCGCTGGTCCTGGTCTGGTTCGCTGGTGGTTCCAAAGGGAACGAGTCGTCGCCTGTCTCTCCCACCCCCCGCCCCGCAATCTCTATCCCTTTTCCTTTTCATCCCCCATACCTAGCGCGTGGTCGACGTCGCTGCGTCTTAGGTTAACAAGTAGTTCCAAACCGTTTCGCTAGAACCCGTGAAGTGAGTGCATATTCTTGAATATAATACATAGGCTCTACAGATATATTCATTATCAATTCTCCGACTATACCAGTGAAAAAATAAATTATTACACGTTGGTAATATCTGTGTACGTGTTGGTGAAGTCGTGCGCGAAAGTGTCCAGTCCCCCCAGAGCGGTGTGGCCCCCGCATAGGGTGTCCTCTATGTACGTTAATGGTATCAGAATATGGTGTGTGCCTGTGTTTCCGTGTTTGTGTGTGTGTGTGACCGTGTCTGTGTGTATGTGTCACCAGGTTCTCTCTCGATCTAGCCAATCGGGTGTGTGTTCTTGGGCCGTGTGTGTCCGTGTGACTGTCTGTCTGTGTTCGCATGTGTGACTGTGGGTAAGTAGGTGGGTGTGCACGCGTGTGTTTGCTCTTGGCATTTTCTCGCTTTCGCGGGTGTGGGCGCAGTTGCGCGCCTGTGTCCTTCGATATTCTCTCGGACCTGAACGATACAAAGGAGACCTGGATGTATCCCATTCTGCGACCGGGGTCTGTGACCGTTGGTTGTGGGTCTCGGGTCTGACGAACGTGTTAGTACACTCTACGTTAGTCGATCGCTGCGCTTCCCTCGCGAATCACTGCGAAACTCGCTGGGTGTCGAAAACACTATCATCTCCTCTATCCGCTTCTCGTATCTCGTCAACGCGTTGCACACACGCTTCAGCACACAGGCGCACCGAACTATAGATTCTGTGTACACGTTCTTTCACTCTCATTCTCTCTCTAACTCTCTCTCTCTTTCTCACTCTTTCTCTCTTTTACTCTCTCTCTCATTCTCTCTCTCTCTTTCTCTCTCTCTCTCTCTCTCTCTCTCTCTCTGCCCTGTCTCACGAATCCGCTCGCATCTTCGTCGCCGAGTACTCTCTCGCAATTGCGGCGTCACTCGATGACGATGTCCGACGTCTTCTCCCGATTCGACGCGTTCCAGCCACCCCGCATCCCCTAACACGGGGGTCAGCCGTGGGACCAACCTCGACGAGAATCCTTCGAAACGATCGAGCGAACGTGAGTCGAGACGAGTTCTTTCTCCCGGTGGTGGTGGTTCTTCTGTGGGATGGCGACGCTGGATGGAGGTACGATGTATGATCTCGTCGTTGTGGGTTTTCCGGAGCTAGCCTGGCGACGGTGTGTTGTCGGTTACCTCTGGAGAGAGACAGAGCTGGGAACTAGGGTGAGCAGCAGGAGGGTGTCTACTCGCCTTCCTCAGGGTTGTCCGAGGTGGCCCCTCGTCGGATCGGATGGTGCAAGCGGATCGGGGTTCTGGTGTGTATCTGGGTTTACGCGGAACCTATTCCCTGGACGACGCCTCGACACATTGGAGAGACTGGTAATTCGTTTCCGTCTCTCTGATCCTCCACTCCTTCCTCTCTGACAAAGTAGCAGCGACAGCAGCGGCGCCGAGGATCGTGCGCGGCTCGAGCCGCGATGCTTTCTCGGCTTCGACGCGCGCGTTGTATTAGTTGGCGACGAGGAGGTGCTGGTACTGGCTGGCCGGATACGACGCGACCGAGCCGAGGCCGAAGTTGTTCAGGCCGTCGACCAGCGCGGTCTTGTCCTGTTGCTGAGCGGCGGCGTTCACGTTGCTGGTCGCCACGTTGCTGGAGCCGACCGGGCCCAGGCTGGCAGCACTCTGCGTGTTCCCGGTGGTGCCGGCCGCCGTGCTGGTGCCGTTCACGCTGCCACCGTAGAACTGGTGGCCGGCGATCGTTGTCGGGTCCAGGTACGAGGACGGGAAGTTCGCGCCCGTGTAGAGGTCGGCGGACAGGTAACCGCCGTGGCTCGACGACTCGAACATGCTGCGGTGTGGGAACTGAGGGTGGTACGCGGCCGGTCCGTGCTGGAAGAAGTACGCGCTCGGGTCCGTGTGTTGCTGGCCAGCACCCGCCACTATGCTGCCGGGCGACAGGCTGCGGCTGCGGGGAGAGCTCCGGGACACCGGCAACCCACCAGCCGCTGCCTGCTGCTGTTGCTGTTGTTGCTGCTGTTGCTGCTGCTGCTGGTGGTGGTGGTGATGGTGGATCTGCTGCTGCATTGCCCGCTGCTTGATGTAGTTCGAGAACTCGGTCGGCGACATTCTGCAACAAGACGAGAGGTAGCTGGTTAGCTGGTTAGCTGGTCTGTGTACAAGGTTAGAGATCGGGAGTGGGGGTTTGCTACTCAGGTCGTTGGAAGGTCGCTGTGGTTTCTTTTGGAACGTTTACCGGCTCCCAGGCTGCTTTCCTCCTGTTCGTCGATCACCTTGATCGCTTTCAAATGCGCCATGGCAAATCGTTCACACCGCTGAGCGGTACATTAAAGAATCTGTCCTCGAACTCAAGTTCTGGACAGTGTGGACCCAGCATTACAGTGTACAGTAGACTCCCGCGTAGCGCGACTTGTTTAAAAAGACTGTGCACAGGTATTTCATGTGGCAGTAAGCGTACGGTAAATGTACAAAGAATAGTTTGCACACTTATTGCCACAGAACAAATTTTCTGCGAACGATTCTTTGATCGCGGGAGTCAACTTTGACTGAGTAAAAATCGACGTCAGCCTTGAAGCACTAAGAAGTGCCGCCCTTCGATCGCGGCGCGTTTGAAAGTGAGGTTATCGAGGAACAGGAGAAAAACAAGCTGCGCGTATGTACAAGCCTGACAACCGGCTGCGATTAGATACATGCTGGCAAGAAAAAGGATCTGTTCTTCTGGAAGGGGACGCGATTAGATCATTGGGTGAGGCCGCAGGCGATCCGACGGACGCGTAACCGCGAAGGAAAGCAAGGTCGTTGGTGGCAAGAGAGATCGGTTTACCAACCTGTTGGCTCGTTTGCTGCTGGTTTTGAGCTTGGTGCTGCCGAACTTGGTCTGAGCGAAGGTGGCGGTGGTGAAAGTGAGCGGCGCGGTGGTGCGCGGTATGAAAGTTGGCACGGGGCTAGGCGAGCCCTTGAAGGAGCTGGTGATCGGCGTTGGGGAGGGCGCCGACGAAGAACCGGACCCGTGGCCGCTCTGCTGGTTGTTCGAGGAGCCGTTGCTGGCGTTGCTGCCGAGCGAGCTCGGGAACGGCGACGGGGACTTCGGGCTCAAACTTAGCCCGCCGAGGGACGTGCCCACCGCGTCGATGGGTCTGAAGCACTGAGCCTCAGGATTGAAGGTCTTGGTCACCTCGCGGTCCGCCGAGCTCTCGTCGTGTGGGTCTCCGGTCTCGGAGTAGAGGATCTTCACCGCGTTCATCTCGCCGATCCGGTAGCTAACCTCGCCGGGGTCCACCCAGACGGCCAACTCCGCCGGAAGGTTCTCCAGGATGTCCTGAATCGGCACGCCGCTCTCTCGCGCGGCACGTTCCAGCACAGGGTCCACCGGGTCCCCGGTCTTCAGGCATCTGAACGCCGAGCCCTTGAACGGCTTCTCCGGGTACCAGTGACCCTTGAACTTGTCCTTCAACGCCTTCTCGAGCTCCTCGCCGAAGAGGTTCACCCGTCTGCGAGGCAGCTTGTTGTAGAGGTACGATATCACGAAGTTGAGCGCCACCTGCACCTCGATGTGCATTTTGCCCTTTGCTGGGAGAATCTTCGGGCTGTTTCTGGTCGTGGCAGCCGCGGAATAGTACCGAGGGTGCTCACACGATCGGCCGTCTTGCTACCACCACCGGTTGGTCCGCTGAATCAAGGCCGCCGGGCTTTGACTGCAGACTAGTCGCAGTCAGGCGAGCTTCCGATCTCTTCTATGAACCTGCAACAGAACCACGTCGCTCTTTACATATTCGTCTTCGAACACTTTCCTCGTGCAGGCGGGATTAATGATAGGGTCTGACTATTTTTCTGAACGGATCGCAATGGGTGATCGATAATTATTCCCTTTGGGGGTTCTATCCGTTCCCTCAATCCGGTTACTTATTGGATAAAACTATCATAGCCTTTTGCTTCAGGCCTAGCAGAAACACCAACGTTAACCTCAGCGAAGTAGGTTCAAAAATAGGTACAGCGAATTCTCTATATATGTCAGCAACATGTATCGTCCAGCGGACATACCCGATACAAAACGAAACAAAGGAATAATATTTTTTCATTTGACGCCTAGTTTTCGAGAAAATTGAATTTAAAGATCCGTCGGGTTCGAGCGCTTTACTATATGTAGAAAGTAGAATTGGCTGGTCGTGATCATACACATCGGAGATCCAAACTGGATTTTCAGAAAAAATTCTGTTCTATATTTTTTTCTTATTTTCTCATAAGGTATCGCCTCGTGTCCGCTTGTAGAATAAAATTAGCTGCCACGAAATCGTCTAAAGCATCCGTTTTGCGAGGGTTAAAACAACTTATATTTCCAATAACAGTTGCCCAGCAGTTAGTTGTCATTGATTTGCATATGCTAACTTAGCAAGCGGCCGGTGCGCCGCGAACCAGGGGGATTCAATCGCATGATTTTCCGCGATCTGGAAGAAGTCTTAGTGAGTTTGGCTCAGGAAAGGGGAAACAAGCGGCGTCTATAATGACGTGCCCGACAAAGGCGGACCGAATAAAAATTCGCGAGTCACGCATAAAGAAGCCCTATCATTATTCTGGAAGGCGGCGGCGGCGGCAGCACGGTTCTCCCTCTTCCTCCGTCCCGTTTCTCTCTCGCGAACAGTGTGAAATCACATTAAAAGACGCCCGTGGAGTATCTTCGAAAGGGATTTGCTTTTACTCGGCGGCCGTGTTATCGGCTCCTTTCACTATCCCGCATTGAAACGGAACGCCGCTTCCGGTTACTCGAGGGGTGGCCCAGCCTTCGGGTTTCACCGTTGCCGAAGAAACGAAGAACGAGAGCCAATCGTTCCCGACGTATTCGCGGCGGCATAATGCTCTCCTCGGGCATCCGGCACTCTTCGACAAAGAGCTCTTATCCGCGCCCCCGGGTCCTCGGGAAAAGCTTACTCGCTCGTGCGCGGGCTCGCGCGCGCCTTCTCTTTCTCCTCGGTAATTTGGAACTCGATTATGCGCTGCATACATCTCAACTCGCCGGGTGTCAAGCCTCTCCAGACAGATTTACGCTTCGCCGTAAGTTTCCCCGTTCGCGAGGAAAGAATTGTTCGGGAAAATATGATCGACCGCTCTTTCAACGGACACGTCGCCGCTGGAACGCTTTAAACGATACTCGCCGCTCGAGCACAGTCGCGGTTACGTAATGGCTGCCCCTCGTACCGAGAATTGTTATTTATGTTTCGTACGACCTCCATTACCCGAACCAAACAGGCAAACACGACTCGTTCGAATATTAGAAATCACTTATCATTAGACAATTTTATGCATTTATGACGTGACTGAGTCAGTAAAATATAAAACTGTGAAAACAGTAAAAGAATTTGGGGGTCCTATCAGGCTAATGTTAGCTTATTCAAATTATTAGGACAGAAATTACAGTTATATTTGATTCCTGTTATCCTAGAATCCTTTGGTGCAAGTATTTGAATAATAGCGTGACAAATTGTGCGAAATTTCTCGCGACTGTGTAAACTAACACAATCCACACGTATTTAAGCATTTGTGGACACCACTGGCTACTCTGCGCGTCTTTTCACTGTTTCGGCGCTGCAGAGAGTTACTCTGTTAGGAGCAGAAATTTCCGAGAGCTCGGAATTAAAATAGCGGCCGCGATTTATTCCTCGATGTGGTAACCAGAGCCGAGAAAGCATTTTTTCCACGGGCGAAACCACAGGCCGGGGGTGCGAACGAGCCGCAGGGCGGCCACAAAGGTATACAGCAGTCGCGTAATTGAAAAATACCCGTGGCCACGTTGTCTGCTGCAATATTTGGCCGGCAAGGGGATGAAGTCGGTTCGCAGACGGAAACCAGACCCGGAGAGAGAAATAAAAAGAGAGAGGGAGAGAGAGAGAGTGAGAGAGAGAGAGAAAGAGAGAGAGAGAGAGAGAGAGAGAAGAAAGGAAACAGCAGCGAGTGTGTCCTCCCGCATCCTGTTACAAAATGGCTGCTGGTCCAGTGAACTCCTCGCCGGCTGCTCGCGCTCCCTGTGCTCCTTTCTCTGCCCTTTAGCCGGTAGATCACGGCGAAAAAGGGAGAAACGGGACGGAATTGAGTTCCGAGAGTGAGCCTAACTCGTAGGAATCCCCGAGAGGGGCGCGGGACGGGTAATCGTAGACGGTGTTAGAGGATAGCGGCGGTGTCGTGATGAGGAAAACGGGAGCCAAGGAAAACCGGGAGAAGTGGATGAAAAGAAAGGGAAAAAAGAAGGATTGAGGAACTGCCTCCTCCTCCTCCTCCTCCCCCCTGGTTGCGAGGAGGGAAAAAGAGCAAAGCTCTGCGGGGAAAAGCAAAGAGAAGGCTTTCCCTCTCGATGTCATTCGGGTTCAGGGAGCAACTTCCGCGACGCGGAGATGTCTCCGCAGAAAATAGCCACCGATGCTAAGCCGGGGGACCACGAAACCTTTATTGACGTTCGTTTCGACGATAATCGTTCAGCCACCAGCTGAAATATTCGTCGCTGCGTGCGAGACTCCGCTCAAGACGCGTTCCGAATCTAGAGCCAACATGCTCCAGACAGTTTTATCCGGTCGTTCGACCGGAAACGAGCACCTCCTGGAAGTTACCTGTCTGTTTGAGACTCTTTTTTCACGGACATGACGGATACGCTCACTTATCGCGGCATACCTCTGCATTTCCGGAAATGAAAGTTCTGAAGCTATAGATGTGTATCACTGGACGGTGGATTTTTATGCAAAATAACAAATTTGTCGCAATAATTGGCGTAAAATAATACAACTCTAGGTTCAACTTTTTACAATACAATACTTTTACTGCATAAAATTATATTTCATTATTTAAAATTATTTATAATCATTTCAGTGAATTGCAAATAATACAACACTATGTTGAACTTTTCAAAATATTTTTACTGCATAAAATCCGTCGTCTATCACAGAGAATGTTAGTTGCTATCGTGCTAAAAAGTAATCAATAATTGTCTTGCAAAAATGACGAGATTGAATTTATTTTAATTTTCTACGGTTTGTATTATAATACGAATACTCTAGTGAATATATTTATTTAACCGTTTACCGCGAAAGCATTTTTCTAATTTTAGTGATTGTAAAATAAAAAATCTGGAACCGGTCAGTTTGAAAGGCGATGGTAGATTTAAATAAACGCGGATTTGAGCAATATCAATTCGAATTGTATCTGTAACGGTGGAGGGTAGTCGGTGTAATTTTTCCGAGGTACTCGAAGCGCGTAATTTTCTTTTTCTTCAGCATCGTGCACCCTGATCACACTGAAAGGGTGAACTTTCTTCGTTCGAACAGCGATTTCCTATCACGTCCGCCGGCAACTTCCTCCAAGGGTAGCCCGATGCGTAAGCAACATAAAATTAATAAAGTTTCGTCATCGACCGGGATAAATAAAGCATGAAGAACATCCAAGCAACCCTTCATCCCACTTAATTCAACGCAAACTTTCGCCGGACGAACTTCGTAATGTCCGCTGATGCATCGAGCGAAACTTTCCCCCATTTTACCACCCCGATATCTTCTATCCGACGCAGTTCCCCGTGATTCGAAACTAATCCGATCGAGGGTGAGATCGAGCACACGGTATCTGTTCAACATTGACGGAGTGTGTTCAATTTTTACGGTGCTCCGACGCTATACTGCAAAAGGTTTGTTACTTCTACCGTAAATGAGAAAAGATTACGGTAGTACCTCGCTCGTTGCACGGAACTAAGACCAATGCGTTCTTAAGAGGTACCTTTAGAAATATATTAAAAAAAAAGAATTAATAATGAAGGCTGTAGACGGTCCTAAGCACCGATTATACAATCTCTATACAAATTCGGGGGTGGCGAAGCGAGAAACTTGAAAAGTTTGAAACTTGAAAATGGGAGAATACGATATGAGGGAATGTTATCGGTCGATTTCGGGGCGTCACGAAAGGGTGGGTGCGAGAAGGAGAAGGTTTAGGTTCGCGCATCGAGTTCCTCGGTCTGACGGCGCTGGATATGTAGGTTAACCCCGGTGCACCCTTTCCGCCTGCAACAGTAGTACACGACGACGGGGTGGCCGGAGGTATTGATCCCGGCCAGGGTTGCCGGAAGCTTCTCAAGTTAAAAATACACGGGCGGCCTTGCTGGTCGCGCGCGACTCCGAAACGTCCGCGTGCGTCTTCGCGACGGTCGTTTTTCCGCTCGCAGCGCCGATACGTCTTTACTACCCGTCGGCGATGAGACGCGGCAAGAAGAGCCAACAGGGCGAGCGGGTGGGGCGGGAAAGAAGAAGGGGGGAGGGACGGGAACGATTAACGGTGGCTCGATAATTACCGCGGAAGCGGCGGCCTGCCTCAAAGACCAAGTTCGGTCGGGTGTCCGTGTGCTTTACGACGCGACGCAGCCGGAGAACAACTATTAAACGACAGCGGGGCCCCCGCGCAACTATTAATTAAGGCGCGAGACGGGCTCCTACCAGGCAACTTACCCTCGAGGATAATTAAAAACGAATTGAACCGGGGAAATTGAGCCGGGTAAGAAAACCCCCGCTGGAGAGTGTCTCCTCGGCAGAGGAAGAAGAAGACGAAGACGAAGACGAAGAAGAAGACCGGAACCGTGGCCGGCTCGCTGCACCGAAAAGTTTCTTCTTTGCGCAGAAATGCTGCAGATTCTGTCGCAAGTTTCCATTCGTTCGTTGCACCGGCGATGCTCTTCGGATGCACGCGTGTCTGCGCGTGCGTGTTTCTTTGAATATACTCTTTGCCGGGAATGTTTCTTAATGTGCCGCCACGGCTCGGGGTTTCGAGCGTGCATCCTCCAGAATGGAGTAGAACTGTATACTGCGTGTACTATTACGGAAACGCGTGTGAAATTTAACATTTTTTATTGAATACGATTGCTATCATCGTCATAGATCAGATGGAAATAGGATTTAAAGATGGCCAGAAGCAGGTCGAACCAGAAGCGACGCGGAAGTGGCCTAAAAGTAGACTCGCTGAAAGCCGGGAGCAACCAGAAAGCATACTTAAAGGAAGCTAACAACGGACCGGAAATAGGCCCGCGTCTCTTCAAACTTAGACGGCTAAACACAGACCCGACCCACCCATCTTATCTGCGCGTTACTCTTCAATTTCCGGTGTGTTAGTCGTCGGAATCTCCGAAACAAGGTCTAAAACAACGTCCTAATCGTCTACGTTCACGACCACCAAACTTGTTGACCATTTCTTTTACTGAAGGTAGAAACTGTAATCTTAAGCCAACAACTCACCCTTACTAATATATTGTAATAATTTCGTTTAGGACTATTGAGTAAAAGATTTTCCAGGCTTCCATTTTGTACAGCAGAAGAATTGAAAAGGCTTCCTGTCGATAACTTTGGAATCTTTATCTCGTCAGAACTTGTGAGGCCATTTTTCTAGAATAGTTGCACGTCCCAAACAGAATCCATCGCGTAGTCCCATAACTTCTTCGATCCCTGGAGCTGTGTTCATCCCATCCGAGCTGATGCTCGTCTCGTTCTGGGTCCACCGGGAGCAGATCCTGGGGATTCGGTGAAAGAGGCGGTCGGTTCAAAAGGACAGCCCTTTCCCGAGGAAGTTTCGAGGTGAGAAGGTGGAGGGTTGGCTGCAGGTGCGCGTAAAGACCCACGAGTGCGCCCTTTCCCGTCCGCTGAATGGAGGCCACGTGGCAGAGGGGGCCGGTGAATGTGGGCCAGACAAGTGTTCTTCAACGAACCAAGTCAATGGAGCACGGGACTGCGTCGTTTTCGGGGTGTGTTCCCGGCTGGCGTTGCTTTTATGCTCTCCCCCTCCGTGTCACGTCGATACTAACGCAAACGACGACGACGACGACGGGGCAAGCGGAGACTGTCGATAATTATGCTACTCGATGTATCGAGTGGATGGCTGGCTGACTGGTATCGGCCTCGACAGGGATGGCGTCGTTTCGACTGACGACGCATAATTGCGCATCCGTGCATGGGGGACACCCTGTGGAACGTGGAACGTTCCACGTGGAGCTCGTCGACGGATCGATCGCGAGAGGCGAGGCTCTCTAGCTTCTTCTCGGCTTACCTCCTCCTACTTTCTTCTCTTTCAACAGCTTGGACATTCTCCAGAACACAAAAGATTTGTTGACAGTGTGAACCTTTCGAGCGACAGTGATTAATGTGACGTTTGTTTTCGGAGCCTCGTGTCCTCTTTTTTTTTTCATTTATTCCGTTCCTCGCTTTTATATCGTTGCTCGAGCCTTGGAACGTCGGATCGATGGTTGCAATACTGAATTAGACTTCGTTGTACTGTTCCAGCAAACTTTTAAATTTATTTGACATAATAATAGCACGTTTCGTATATTACAACTTCAGTTTGTTTCGCTAAAAGACGGCAAGCATTTTTTGAAAACGCGTTGCCTCGTGGATAGATAATTTCGTAGAAATTTTGCTATTGTACAGTACTCTAGTGATCAAATTTTGTACTCCACGAGAGAATTTCCGAAGCACACGACTAGACTGCGGATTTTTGTGCAAAATAAAATTTTTCTACTGTAAGATACAGGAGCAAAATAGAATTCGTTCTCTTAATCGTCTTAGAAAATTGGAAATAATTTATGGATCGTTCAAATTGCACGCGCCCAATTTGATCGCAAATGCATAAAATCCGCAATTTGTACATGACCTACCTCGTTCAAAATGGAGCCGGTCGATTAATTTTCCGAAATTTCGTGGCAGAATCGCGCACGGTTGCGAACAACGGCGTAACCCGAAACGAAGATAGGAAAACGGGTCAGGGGGCGTAGGAAACCGGGTTTACCGACGACTCGACCCGAATCGGGTCAAGACACGGGTGCTCGACCCGATCTGGTCGTCCCTGTCTGCCATTGCTCGAGTGGAAAGGTGTTTAAGTCGCGGCACTTGGCCACGCTCGCTCGTCATACGGCAGGCCAAACAGACCTAAATACTGTATTAACCCTAAACTGCCAATCGCAACCACCTTCGCAATGAACTTACCCGACCAATGAAAAAGTAATCAGATCGGGCTCGAGTCAACTTTCGTGGCGATTCGACGCGGAACCGATCCTCGGAACCAATTCAGCTCGATGGCCATCGGACCGAGACGTTTATGCAGATTTTCGATCGCAGGAGGTACTTTCGTGCGCTGATTTTGAAAGAAATTTTGCTGCCAGACAGAATGCAAATTTCCGCTTTGTTCTGATTATTTTTAGGAACGAGCACCGACAGAAACAATTGATCTGTTCGATGAAGAACCAAGAGCTGTTCAACGAGTGTAGATCATATTCGTTTCAGTTATTTTTCATATTATTTTCTGATTTAGTATTAGGGGTTAATTTAGTGTCAGGGTTAACCTGTGAATGTATAAATAATAATAATAAAATGTTGATTAGTACTCTATGATTTCAAGCACCCGGGACATAATGGGCATCCTTTATTTGCAAACAAATGCAAATTTAGGTGTACACAGTATTCGACATTCGTTCTTAGAAGGTTAAACGATTAATTCTGCTATATTTTTTGTATTAATTATTTTGTATGTCGCTTCTAATTTATTTTTTCTTTCTTCTTTTAGCTCGGTATCTTGCGATTTTGCCGTTCTACAGTTGGTAAAGAACACGCATTATGGAACAGTCTGTACAATGGCCTGCTCCGCGACAGTTTCCCAGTTTTCTCGGACAATGGCACGGCCTTTCAGGCGAGTAGCGCCGAACCAATCGGTGAATTAGCGAACGGTGTTTCCTCTCCAGCTTTCTCTCTCTCTCTCTCCCTCTCTCGTCCTCTCCTGCGACTGCCACTGGAAACTCTCTGATTACTCTATTCTGACAATGAATACATGGCGAACGGGAGGAAACCGTGCGGAATCGGGTTACGTAACGACCGGTTATACAACAAATCGCGGCGCTCACGTGCGCGGCGCGTCCATCATGGCGACTCGACGTTTTAAAGGTCGTCCCGTCGTCGTCGCATAAACAAATCCGTAACGTACACGAAACTCCGCGATCGATTCGCGGCGGGTTTCCGTCGACGGTGGCCTTCGGGGTCTACGAGTTTTGGCGCATCGTGCCACGTTGCGGCACACGATTTTCAGACACGCCGATCGATCGTGCGTTAAAAATTCAGACGACGGCTGCGCCCGCCGATACCACGCTTCCGGATTGTCCGCCATTCCTACGAACTGTTCCTAGCGCGCCCTTTCCCTTCGCCGATCCTCCAAAACTTCAGATAAATTCGTTTCGGCTAGCGATCCGCAAAAGTGTTTCTCCAAGCGGATGGAGTTCGCTAAATTTAATACTTTTCGATCTTAGTGTAAATAACCACTAGAACCGCGGACTGCTAGACTTCTTCATTAAAAAATTGTTCGCATCGATTACAAGAAAGGGGAGTTACCTACAAATTGATTTCCTCTATTAATAATTTCAATAGCTTGTCAATATCGTACAATATTTAATTCATCCTACAGTTCTTCTATTTCGTGCTTCGGCCACTCGTGTTTGCTATAAATGCATAAAATCCACGCTCCAGTAATTATATGCAAACTTCCTGCTTTTTGGATTAACCGGCGGTCCGCACAAGTGTTCGTACACGTGGTTGGAGTTCGTTAAACATAATTTTGTTGGTCTTCCGACAGTGCTTTCGTGTAAAGTAATTACATACATTCAAAGTTGTTAACCTTTGGATTAGTTAGCGGTCCACACGAGTGTTCATTTCGCGTAGTTGGAGTTTGTTAAATGTAATTTTGTTGGTCTTCCGATCGCGCTTTCGTGTAAAGTAATTTTAGAGTGATGCATGGAATGATGCAACCGCTCGAAGGGTTTCGATTACAATTCACAACACAACCGAATCCGTTTCCCGTGCTCCGGATATCAGTTTTCCGTGTCTCCTGACCCTTTCTTTTTGAAAGTGAAGTAACCTTAAACCCCCCCGGGTGCCTTCTCACGGCCGATCCACGAGCGAGACGAAACCTTTCTCGATTCGCGAAGACTATGCCCGTGACATTCGTTGGGGACACGTGCCGGACGAGTCGCGTGACATAGCGTCGATCTCGTTCCCCGAAACCGCACGGAGAATTAGCTGTTCGCTGACTTGCCCTGCGAGGAGTGGCTAAATACGCCGAGTAATTAAGAATTTCTGCACGTGTCGCTGCTCCGGCCTCGGCACGCACGATCGCTCCGTTTACACAGATGAAGAAGCATTCGCTGCTGACATGTGCCCGCTTGCGTCTTCGAGGTCTCATATCGAATAATCAAATTATCGGCGATAATTCAAAGCCAAAACTTTCCTATTTTATCGGCAATTGCAGCAAACCTCGTTCAGAATGTATACCGAGTGTCTCGGTATTGATGAAAATGAGTCGAAAGTACGGAATAAACTGTTTTCATTCGAGGCTTCGTTTTCGAGAAAATCAACTTTGAAAATGCGTCAAGCTCGCGTGCCTAGCATTTGCAGCAAGTGGAATCGATAGGTCGGGAAAAGACAAGTCGGACTCTTGCAGAACGTGACAACGAAGAGCCGGAAATCTTTGTTTTTCAGGTTTCTGTGATTTTTCAGAATTATTTAGGGCCGTGGGGATCGAAAAGTTATCGGATCGAACGTTTCGGAAACTTGGTGCAAACTCGGGTATCGCTGACATCGCGTGCTCCACTCCTGGGGATAGAGACTTCTGTAACGATCACGGGAGCATAACTGGCGAATTGAAGTTGTCGGTGTGGCGAGAGCGTGTTTCGGCCGGTCGAAGTTTCACAACGGCCGCGGTTGTTGATCATGACACAAATAGATAATCGAATTCACGACACGATCCCGACTTCGTACCAACTCGACGCGCTTACGACACCCTCGTTTCCAACGAGTTGCGCAATTCCCGGTCCCGTGACCTTGGATCTACGGCTGACTCAGATTCGGACAGTGAACTCCTCGATCACGTCGAGGTTGTTTGCCGACTCGTTGGAAATTTTTGTTTCTTCGTTCAGGAACGGACTTCTTTCGTCACCTTCTTCGAGCAGTCTTGGAGACTTGCTTTGGAGTTGGTGTTGTGGGAAATTATGGTGGCGATGTAACGCGAATATTAAGTACGAGTAGACTGGATTTTCCGCTTTTGTGACAAAAACGGATAGGCGAAATTTCAAACAGTAGAAAGTAGTTTTTTCACCGCGACCACGGTCAAAATGACCGGTTTTCTATTTCACAATTACTGAAATTATAAAAACGTTTCCACAGGAAATCGCTGAATTGACTTCTTTATTTAAGCACATATTATAATGAAAATCTTACAAAGTTTAACTAAACTTAATCCTCTCCCTTCTATAAGCCGTTTCACTTTTATATGTTTTGTGCTTGGTAGGTTTACCGTGTAGAATCTAATAGAAACAAATTTCTATTTTCCATAGAGATCTGTAGCACAATCAATAGAGGAGAATGACATTATGTTGCCATGGCCCCATTCAAAATGAAATCAACAGTTTTGTTACTCGCATCATCGTACAGTCGATCGGACAATCTGAACGATATAATGATACCTTTGAATTAGAATGAGCCCCCTTTATCCAGACAAAGATCATTTTCTGAGAACCCCAATGGAAGATTTAACTGTCCAAATTCATCTTGTTAATTTGCATCGATAATGGACGCCGTCGTAAAACCAGATCGTTATTAAGTAGAATAATAGCGCAGGTCGGACAGGTATAATTTCTTCATCTTATGATAGCTGGTACTACGTGTTCCACATATCTGATTATTCGCATTATGATCGAATAGAGCCGTGCTGGTAATGAATGATGTAATACCACTTTATTACTAAATCGAATAAGACTGTGTTACGCAGTTCAGTATAAATCTGTTCATCGTTAGCGATACGAGTGTCATTCCTTTTTATATCTCCGCGCAAGTTTTCTATCATCGGACAGAATCAAACTAACAGACAAATATTTTGCAGAATTGCTCGGCTATTTTTCTTAATATTTTCAATGCTAGGATTGTTTAAACGAATTACCCGCTTCTCCCGCAATAATCTAGAGCTACATGGACACAGATCTTTTTCATCTCCTCTTTTTCGTTTTTTACCGAATAAAGGAGTAAGAAGGCCAGAAGAGGCGACAAAAACATGTTCGATGGTTGCTTCAGTGTGAAGACAGCTTAAAAGTGATCGGTGCAAGACTCGACGAGAAGCTAATCAAGGTCGCCACTCAAGATCGGTATCGCATCCTATCTCGTGCCTTGTCTATCTCTGCTGACGCGTTGATCCCACGGAAGGACAATTTCTAAAAAAAAGGGGGGGAATCCCCAGCTGCTCGAGGATCGGTAGCGTCGTCGGATTACGTCGACCGGTCCCTAATTAGGCGGCCGGTTCCAATTAATCGTCGCGATGTTTCATCACGACCGATCGCACGTGACCGAATTAATATTTGAAAAGCGGCGAACGCCGAAGGGATGGAGAGACAGAGCGAGAGAGATAGACGGATAAAAAGCGAGAATGTGAGAGACGAAGAGTGGCGTCGCGGCGCGGAGCGTCGCGTCTTCGATTGGATTCGCCCGGAGGCGTCGCTCACGATTTCCAGTCGAACCCGTCGGTCGTCGCTGGTGGTGTGGGTCGCGATAAATTACCGGCCCCCTACTTTTCCCTCTCTTTCTTCAGCGTGTGCTGGCGAGCGAGCCGTCAGATCAATACGACACAGCCTCCGCAGACACGGGCGCCACTGCTCCAGATAACAAGCCGAGGGAGAGAGGATCTGCCCTATAAGCCTCTATTTAAATAGCGCCCCAAATCCGAACCGTGAAGAGCCTCCTCCTCCTCCTTCCACTCCCTCTCGGAGAAGATGAAGAACGAACAGAGGCCGAGAAAAAAGAGCCGAAACGAAGCCCCGACGGATCCGCGACCTGGGTCAATCTCTTCGGCTTTAAGCCTCCCTGGAAATTACACCCGGCTGGATCTCGTTTGCCGGATTCGAAGACACCGATCCTTCAGCCTCTCTTCCTCTTCGAACAACCTCGCCGAAAGGAAAACGCGGCGCAGACGCTTGTTCTCTGCTCCAGGCGCTCTTCAAGCCTGCCGGATTCTACCGATTGCCTGCACCCTGCGCTAGATGAGCAATCCGGTCTTGATGAGCAGTGTCTATTTGGAAATACAATTTTGCAGATCTTTATTTTCACCCATTAGTAGACTGCGGATTTCATCCCTTCGTGGCTGAAGCGAGGAGGTGTAGCGGAAAACAGTAACTTTTAAAGAATTTAAGAACGCTATTGTACTATTTTCACCTTCCTAACACCGTCCAGAGGAGAATTAAATGTCCATGTTGCGCCTATGTCTTGCAATTAATGCTATTTTTATTTTCCATAGATGTCTAGGTCTTTTCGTTTATCTTCATGCCTATTTCGATAAAATTTTCTGGTGCTTTTGTTTAAACTAGAAAATCTATTTCTTGAAGTTTCAGTATAAGTCCACATAAAAGTTTTAAAATACAGCTTTTAATGTTTTCTCACATGCCATTTTTTCCAAATTTTTCTCACGTCATGTAGTAAACTAATTGTTCCAATTTCTAGCAAAATCCAGGTCGTATGGTCCAATATTAATGAAGTTATCGCCCTTTTAAAACTGCCCGAATTAGACTGCGATTCATTATGTATCCTCACAGCTTAATTTATAGCAATACATCGTTTTGAACGCACATACACAGCTATTCCGATATGATTTTCTCTGAGTGAAAAAGGATAATTTGTTCTAATCCCACGACTTGTGTTGTCTTTTTCTAGCACGTGCTACAAAGCTACTTCATTGTTTAGAATTGTTGGAGCCACGTGTTTTGCTCCACGACGTGGTAGAAATGCTTCGATCATGTTTCTGAGGAGGCCATAAATTTGATGATTTAACTTATCTGAGTTATTGCTAGAGCATGGCTGGTAATTGTCGGACGATGTCTGGAAATTGTCCCAGCTGTCATGCTTTAGAATGTTTTATGGGTCATTAGCAGTATTAGAAAAGAAGAATCGATGAACATTAAAAGTGCTTTTATATTATTTTTGTTATAATAAAATATTTCTGTTGTAAGTACGAATTCATTCTCAAGGAATAGGCTGTCGAGTAACAATAAAAAATCATAAATACCGTACGATGTTTCTAAATTATATAGGCGTGGGTCGCACATTTCTACAATTATTAGCAATTTTATTTGCAATACACAAGCAGTGATCTTATGTCACTTTCTAATGCAAAAGATTAACTTGACTTATTTTCTTTTGAATGTTGATGTTTAGATATTACGCATAGCTTTCGATACAAGTCGGTCTCGTTTATAAATAATTCCAACTGTGATATCAGAGCATAAAAAAAAACGCAGCGAAGTGTTTATCACACTGTTAACATTTCTCACGCAATTTATATTTTTCATACAGATAAAAGAAATGGTATAACGCGATTCTGTCAATTGGAAAGAAGACACGTGGGAAATTAATACAAGTTAAATGCACAATAGCGTATTTCTTTCAAAGAAGCGGAAAGCAGATCGATCTGTTTGTTCAAGTGTACCACGCCTGGGTATTTTTAAGTAGAATATGTTCGTTACGATCAGATCTACGTAACACTCTCCGTCCTTGAGTAAACAATTTGACATTTCTCCACGTGTCTCTTCGAAACTGCGTTCTGAATTTGATATACCAACAATTACAACGAACAGTGCATTGAATCAATTTTTTCATATTCATATTTTTGACAATCTGTCAGCTTCCGATGATTAAGTTAACAATATGAGAATTGACTTTCCTGCTACGAGCACTTCTGACTAAAAATGATCACAAATGGAAAAATCCAATAAAATTGAGAAAAATTCTAAAATATGTAAGTGTTCATTTCGATTCCATTAATCTTTAGTAGTATCTGCATGAAGTTCTCATAGTCATCATTCCTCGTATAACTACGTTAACAGATTTAGTTCCGTAGTAGCTTACGTTCGTTCTTCCACGCGTCGGATGACGATCGCGGGATTTACGTATCACGAGGACTCCGAAAAGTCGCGCACGTTTCAAATATTTTAATCCCCGTTTAATATTTGCATAAATGTCCGCAGCCTACTAGTCACCACGATAATTCCGGGCCTCATAATCCTCGGTGTCGCTACGTCAACTATTTGATTTCGCAGCAGTTTTAGTTTGCTCGTTCGCGCGTTGAACATTCATCGTCGGATTAGCGTCTTGTCACCGTGTACGTGTGTCCAATAAACGCATAAAACAATTTATCGATGCTTTTCCCGCGAACCGTTCCTCCGGAACGATGACGTAAGGGAGTGAATCGTTTGAGATGCGCGTAGGCGCTGGCAGAGGCAGCAAGGTTTATTGGTGTTTTCACGTGTCGCTCGTACACGTCAGCCGTGACGCAAGCGGCGGAATAGTAAATTCGTCGCGAAGCACGGCGAGCAAATAAGGCGGCCCAGCGCAAAAGTTTCTCGATCTTTTTCTCGTTACGATCGCGCCGGTTTCGCTTCCAGCGAGAAAATACGCTCCCCGCCAAGGGAGGACAAACAATTACCAATCGGCGAAATAAGTGTAATATCGAGCTCTGCCGGCCATATTCCCGGGGATACCGTCGATTTACGACCGGGCGAGATTAATTCGAGACCGCGGATCCCGAGCCACAATTCACTGGAACACGTCGCTTTGTCTCCGGCGACGTTTTGATTGATTTATCGGGGCTTTTCTGCGTCGTATCGCAAAAATTTCTGATAACTTTAAGCTCCGCTTGCTCGAGCACCGTGCGCGCCGATTAATTCGCCCGCTCATTAAAAATGCCCCGGCAATCGCCGCCGGTTATTTTTTCACTTTTTCTGCAGACACAATCCCGCAAGATTTTTCGGTCGCAATTACTTTCGCGCGCAATTAGGTCGGCGCAAAAATGCGGCGTAATTTCATTAACAGCATATCTGGCCACCCGCTCCCCGGCAATTAATTTCCATTGGCAGTTATTTATCATTAATGCCTAAATGCAGCTTCACATTTACATTACTGCATAATTGCAGCTTTAAATGTTGATCAAAATAACAACCACTTAGACAGACTGAGCAATTCCTAAGTTTTAAAACGATATAGAAACATTTGCAACGAAATTCTTGGTTCAGGAAACCAGCCACCGTGTTACAGAAATATAAATTGTTGTAAATATCTTCTAGACAATAAACATGATATATTATCAATATCACCGAATAGTATTAAAAGGTCGGACGCCTCGACGAGAATCAAACAGCAATTACTGCCACGTTTGGTCTTCGCAGAATTAATTATTGGCCGAGATTGTGTCAGAAATGGCATCGAGGGGAGTATAGTGGCGGCGATCGAACCAGATCGATACGGATCGAACAAGACGATACAAATCTCGCCAGACATCGGTAATTACCGATCACCAGACAATACGACGTTGAACGCAGTCTAATAAAGGCGAAAACAGAATATAAATGTGATTCACCGTTTTCCGTGTTCCGCCCAAAGTTCATCGAGATAGCGATCCACGGCGAACAATGAGGATATCTATTCGGATCTTATCGACCCGAGGCGTCTTAGAGAAAATTATTTTCAATCCTGACGACACAAAGAGCGTAGAAAAGGGGGACAGGAGTGTCCCCGAAAGATCATCGGACCTCGGGTATTATTCCTAAGTGGAATAAGATTGTTCGGGCCAGACCGAAAGGACTCCGTCCAACATCAAACGCATTCTTCGACTTCTCTCTGCGTTTCCCCTTGATTCTCTCATTTCTGCCAAAGGATCCGCCATTCATCTTGCCTTCGCAAATAAGAATTGCCATCTCGCGTCAACAAAAGCAGTACAGCAAACCTGGTTTACTCAACGAATAACAATTTCACAGAGTTTAGGAATTCAATACGAGTTTGTGTTGGACACCGTGTACTTTATAAGGAGAACAAAACACATATTGGACAACAGCTTACGAACTTTGATAATATTAGGTCGTGAGCCGGGTTCTCGGCACTAATGTATTGACTCAGCAGTGATAATTACTGACCCAAAGAAGTTACGACACCGTTAGCCCTTAACGACGTTGCACGATGTTACAGATACTTCAATAATCTCTTGACGTTTTAGACTTTTTGATATTTGTCCCAGCTATCTTCAAATATTATCAAATTGTTGCACACGAAATGTCCAATTTATAACAGTAACTTCCCCTGGGGGTGCGGGAGAAGTTTCTACATTTTCGATGGGAAATATACTTTTCTATCAATTATCTTGCAGTAGATGTTCTTCTACTTCTTTCTAAATAAAGAAGTAGAAACACATTTTTCAAAGGGGTGGGAGAGGTAGATCACTGATAAATGTAGCAACCCCTAATTTAAACAAGCATGATTATCTCTAAACAAACTACTCGCAGAAGAAGAGTACACGACACTCGAGTCGACTGATATTGAAATAAACATTATTTTCAAGTAATTTTAAAATATTTCTCGGTACACCGATGTGGGATCCGTCGAATTTATTTCACGGAATACTTGTTCGGTTGAGGTTCGGTTGCGAAATAGCGGTAAACGGTTTAGATGTAACAGATGAAAGTCGCAACATCAAACAACGTAGACGTTCGCGACTGGATATTAGAAATGGAAGGAATGCACCCGTCTTTGAGGTGATAGTGTGACGAATTCGGAGGAAGACCGAGAACGATGATCAAGCATCGACGGCACACGGAAGCAAGAGCTCGCGCGCGGCCGCTCGATAATTTCGTCGTCTGCGGCGAACGTTTGAATCGGCGGCGGCGGCTGCAAACTTAATACCTAAAAAGAGAGTATCCGTCGACTGCCGGGGACAAAGGAGAAACGAAGAAAGCCAAGACCATTATCCGGGAAAATACGGCCGGTTGTCATCTTCAGAGGCCGCTGCAGACGATCCAAGATCCGACGGTCTATTCCGAGCCGTACCGTTGGCCCGACCACACTCGCCAGACGTGACACGATGCCATGATCGCGCGACAATCCCCGAAAAAATCTCCTCGAAATCCCGATCGAACCACCGACTTGCCAAATTCCCTAAAGTCACAGCGGACTCTGTCAACAGGCAAGAACCATGCAAACTTGCACGAAATTCGGGAAACAGCTTCCTCGAAATTCTTAGTCTTCAGGATTTTTGATAAAATATTAGGTCCTTCAAATGACCGACTTCAGTATGCAAATTTTATTAAATGTTTTGATCAAGGAATACTATTAGAATCTACGGGTTTGTTATGTATACCATTCGAAGGTAGAAATCTAATTTTTCAAGTCCACCCTTCAGATTCTATATCCGATTTTACTTTTAAATTAAACATATTGACGACAACATTATGCGATGGTTGGTCCAAATGAGGTAGTAAATAAACGCACTACCAGTCAATGATAGAAAACGCTCAAAAATATAGATAATAGATAATAGATAATAGATATAGAACCAAAAAATTCAATATTTACCATAGTATAATCGAAAAACTCGTCATTTTTTGACAGAATATGACGATTAAAATGTCGCTTACTTTAATCAATAAGTTTTATTTAGAGAAAATTATTTTTGTATGCAATCATTTTTGTTTGTATTACTTTTTCGTATGCAATGACCTAACAGAATATTTCTATCAATTAGCGGACGAAGCCGGTCGGAAGTAGATTTACTAGAAATTAGCATTAACGCCGTATTTACAACAAAAAGAATATTTTTGTCGGTTTCTCTTAGAAAGGACAGATTGCAGAAGATTTTAAATCCAGGGAACAATAAGTAACATTGTATAAAATGCTGGGAAATCCTAGCGCAAAAAAATTCGCGATTCAGTAAAAAAGGTTTGTTAAAATGAACGATGGTTCCAAGCGAACTGTCCACTAAATTTCGGGTTTGTTGATCCGGGCGTTTCGTTCGACATTTTGTTCAAGCGTTTGCGATAACGGAATACGTTCATAGAAAAGAATGTTTGCAGATTTCCGAGCGCATTTTGGAACAGTTTTGCCAACCGCTTCGGACGGTTGACAGGGTCCTGGTATTAATCTTTTCGAGCTTCGCGGTTTGGACTGCCTCGAGGCTACGGAACGGCCTGACAAATCGCCGGCAACGAAAATGTTTTTCTATCGGCGAGCAAATAGTGCGCCGCGATGATCGAGGAATTACGCTTGCGAAATCAAACGCTTCCGCTTGATCTCTCAGCAGAAAATGCTCGAAGATAAAGAGCGAATAACGCGCGAGTGCAGCAGCGAACAATCGTTTGCATTTCATAAAAAACTCTGTAAAATTCCGCTATCGATTTGAGACGCCTCGGACAATTTACCTTCGTATTCCGAGGCTGCAAATTGCTCGAGAAACAACATATGAAAAACTTTGATTTCACTCCTCAGTTCAGGCCTGGAACTTCTTCCAGTTTTATTTCTTCAAATAACGTTTCGAAACTGAAGCAATTTTTCAAATCTACAGCGACGCTTAAACGTTGAACTATGTCTGCAGTTGACGACGTTATCGATCATCGAGCCTAGTTTACGTGCCGCACAACTTAATCGAGCGGCTCGAGACACTCCCCGGCGGATGGTCCGTTCATAAACAACAAAACTCATCGCGCGTTTAATGCGTCATATTTCTTGTTGGATGCCTCCCGACGTGATATTTACAGATTTCCTGGCGTCATTACAGCAAACTAGTCCCGGCGTGTACTGGGCAAGCGGGCTGGAGGAATCATCGGGCAGACGCTGAACGTCCAATCCCGACGGTCCATAAAGATCGGGAGTCTCGGGAACGGTTGCGATAAAATAAAAGAATCCGGCGCGCTCGCACGGCCAATAAATTTTTCCGCGGTGTCGTCCTCCCCGGTCGTCGCTTTCTCCGCGCGCGGGAAGAGACGGACCGCGCCGCGGCGCAGCGTGGAACTCGCTATAAAATATTATCAATTACGTCCGGCGGGCATTACCGTTCCCTGAAACGGCTCCGCGAAATGAGGAACAGAGCGGCCGCAATCGAGAGAACACCGGAGACAGGACACTTGGGAAATCCCGAGCCGCCGAGAATTACTTCACCTTATCGTTCCTGGTTATTGCAGGAAGCGGTTGAGAAACGGCACCGTTCGCTCGATAATTGCCAGATAACGCTGCGGAGCCAGCGCGAAACAATTGATTTTCAACGAATGGAAAAACGCCGCGACGCCCGACTCCTAGTTCTCTCTCTCTCTCCTCTTTTCGCCGGCGGCTCCACGATTCTCCCGGCATCTTCGAGCACGATAAATAATGCAAAATATCCGCCCCCTCCTGCACCCCCGAACGCGGCATTCCGCTTGCGTCAACGGGATTGTTGTTTGTCCGACGGCGCGAGCCTTTTATCTCGATTCATTTACAATTAGTCACCAGCCGAGCTCCGGCGAATCGGTTCGCGGAATCTTGGTTAATGTTCCGGCTTAATCCCGCGGCACGGCCACCGTCGAATTCTCCTACCCTTTTGTCCAAAACAAAGGGAAGAGACAAAGGAGATTCTTCGATCTAGGTGCACGCCTTTTTCAGATCTCGCAATCAACACTTTCGGAATTAATTTTAATGAAATTAGAGGTGGCACAAACGTTTCCTTTTGCGCGATGTTTACTGCTCTCGCGTACTATGCACTAGATTTTTGTTAGGGGTGCAAGTGTACACGAGGCGGAGATACATGGCAATTCTTACGGATACTCCTTGGAGAACGTGGGAATGAGAGGGAGTGAAAGAAACAGATCGAGATTTTGCTAAAATATTATTAAAATAAATTGTAAATACGATCACTTACACCGAGTTCAGGTCACACTGGCACTCGTAAAGAGGAGGAAGAGAATGTCAGTTTTTCGACGAAGCAAACGGCGGAGAAAAAGATAAATATAATCAGCCATTTATCCTCAAATATAAGAATTTTTATGAAGTATTTATATTTGATATTTTTATAAATTATTTCTCTGTTTATTTTTATAGACTTCAGGCCTTAAACCTGTCAAAAATATTCGGAGGGTAGTAAGTACACGAAAGTATGGATAAATGTGTCGGATAAAGATAAATCACTGCAAAATATGTCTCATCGTGTAAACACTCAATCATCCTTGGAAAGATACACGCATGGAAGGTGCTGTTAATAATGGACGATTGTATCATTCGACAGCACATGTGTTATGTAAAAAGGAGGGAGCAAGGGTCCGCGAAAATCCGAGGAAGCAGGAAAAAGCCTCCAGCATCCGAGCGTCGCCGTTTTCCCGAGCGTCTCGCGCGAGCGTGCCTTAAAATTATCGACGAGAGCGTTGAACCGAGTCCTCGGGCGTAGCGACGGAACGTAAATTTTCGCGAGGTTTCCGAGCTGCGAAAGGAAAGCGGTACCCTGTCGGGGAACAAAGAAATTCTTCGTTCATCCGTGCGGAAACCGCGGCTCGCGGAAATCCTATCGGTGTTTGCTCTTCCGTATCGCGGTTTCGGGTACGGCCGACGACGCGGTTTCGACTGTTACTTCGAACCTTACTATTCCCCATCGAATAGTATCGTTTCGCGAAGTCGATGCACCGAGAGAGAGAGAGAGAGAGAGAGAGAGAGAGAGAGAGAGAGAGACAACGGACCTCCGAAAAATCGATGCTCCAAGAAAAGTTTCGGGATACAATCTTTTCAAATGGAAATTTTGGGACAATATTGTTCGCACGAAGTTTATTTGGATTTATATTTTTAATACACTGTTTTGGAAAGTACGCTTGGAAGGTTTGTTCCATTATTTATTATGAAATTAATTTATTATATAATAATATATAAAACCAAACAAATCGCCATCACACCGGCAGTAAACCTATTTTTACAGCTCGCTTTGTATAAGTAATTTTTATTTCCACTTATATGTGGAAATCTGTTGTTACCTTATCTGATTATCGTTTTATTAAAGAACTACAACTGATAATAGTGAAGAAGTGCTGCGGTAATTGTATTTAACTGTGCACACTTAAAAAGGAAGAAAAGTTATATCTTTTAAGAATATTCTTTTCATAAGAATGAAAAATTATATCTTTTCTCGAAGTTTCTCTTCTTTCGAAATACCTCTACGGATTAACAAATGCGCATGTAACATTACATCTCCCGGTACCGATGCAATAATCAGTTTTACATTCTTTACTTCACTGTTATTGAAATTATAGAGACATTTTTATGGTAAATGATCGAATAGATTCCATTTCGAGCACATTCCGTCAGAAAAATCGTGCTAAATTTAAAAAATATTCGGTTTTGTTATTCTGATAAAGCAATGCCCATCAGTAGACAGGAGATCGCAATGAAAAGTAAATTTTACAAATATTGCAAAATATTGATTGAATCAAATTCGTAAAATCTGATATTTCCACTGTTTTGTATCTCATTTTTGTATTGCATTCGCTGTTAAAAAATTCCACGAAATTGACAGCCGCGCATGAAATTGCAAACTTTAATAGAGAGAGATCAAACAGACTTCTTTTTTCAAGCACATCAGCAAAAATCGCGGAAAATCCGAGTAAATTCAATTTTATTTTCACAAATCATTTTTCCGAAAATCCCCCCCCCCCCCCGCGAAATTACCTAACGCTCGAATCGACCGTTCGCTCCTCGCGACAAATAATTCTCTGCTATCGGGCGGACGTTTTAGCAATTCAATCGAGCAAAAATTATTTCCCCGTGGCGAACTTTGCCGCGATTTATTTCCCGTAGGAAAACTCTTTCCTCGCCAATCTAAAACAGCGAGAGCGGGGAACAATGGAGGCGGGCGTCGGCGTCGACGTCGGCGAAAAAAGAACCATCGAGCGTAATTTCAATTACCGCGTTAAAGGGAGCTGCTCTCGAGCAGCTGACACGGACTGCATGGACGACGAAAAACAAGAAACAAAATAGAGAGAGAGAAGGAGAGAGAGAGAGAGAGAGAAAAAAAAAGGAAAGTAAGAAGTCGACGGTTGCGGGTACGGTGTTTGACGGACGGCAAAGGGTTGCGTCGCTCGCGGGAACCGTGAGCGGCTCCTTTGAGGGGTGTACAACCAATAAAAGAAGGCCGTTTCTGGGCTGACCGCGATTTCCATTCCGCCAGACCGGAAGGAAAAGGATGTGGGCGGGCTGATCGATCGGAAGCCGCGCCCGCACCACCGGAACAGAGAAAACCGGGCTGCTTCTTCTTCCATCGGAGGGTAAAGGGTTCCTCGAGGACCGATATCGAGCCCGGTCCCGATTCCGAGCACGAACCCTCGCTGATCGGACTCGAACGCGCAGCCAGGAAAAAAAAGCAATTTGCGACGATTTTACGCGGCGATCGAGAACGCTCCGGGGCCGGCCGGGAATTTGAAACTGTCTTCGGGGGATGATGATCGCTCGCGCGAACGACGTACGGGTTTTATTGCGGTTTGGAAATCGATAGTTGATGGCGCCGATTGAAGAACCGAGATATTGCGATTGTCGGGACCCAACGCGAGCATATCTCCGCCGGGCTAGCTGTTTGGAAACTTCGTAGACGTAATTAGAAACTTTTTCTTTTATCGTATGCATCCACTATATCCTCGTGGGGGGAGGGGGGTGAACACAGCGGGAGGAAAGTTTTCCACCCATTTAAATGAAAAAGTAACGAGAAGATACAGTAATTTCAGGAAATGAAAATGAAGCTTCGGTCTTCATTTTTGCTTTTACCCCTTGCGGTGTAATAATGAATCATATTTGGAGGACTTTCAATGGAATCTGTTAAATGCGAACGTTATGTCTTGTAGCCTTTTGTAACCATCGTTTAAGATTTAATACAAACATAGATGCTTTTCCTTTTCCGGTGAGATTATTAAAAATATCGTACGGCAAGGGATCAATATAACTTCGCTGATGTTTCACATTTTGAGATCGGTTCGCGAAATAATTTGTTCGCTGCAGACTGTGGATTTCATACATTTATGAGAAAAATAAGTAGGTGTGATGAAACAGTAAGAAGATTAGAGGAATTAAAGAATGTCGATATGTAATTTTTGACTTTTCGAAATCGGTAAAGGAAGAAGGAAGACCAGGGCAACTGGTGGCCCGCGAGCCATCTCTTTCCACTCCTGAGACCCCCCATCATGCTCCTATGGATTTTGGGAGAAGGGAGCGCGGGGTTATATAGGAGGTTGTCTTCAGGGGAGATAAAAGCACGGTAGGGTAATATGCAGTTGCCAGTGGTGGGGGAACCAGTGCACCGATGGTAGAGGTCGTGAAGCGACGGCGGGGAAGAAGTTGCCCAGGCCTGGTCTAGACATAGAAAATTGAAAAAAAGACACAGCTTGTATTACAGACTAAAAGTTTATATACTAACATTCAAGTTTCCATTGAAATTTTCTGTGTCTAGACATTGCGCAGTGTTGCGTAGCCAGACGCATTTCGTTTGTGTTTTAGAACCTTCAAAGAGAAAGTTGAGGTGTGTTCAAAAACGTCGAGTAAAAGTCATTATTATCTTAGGGTTTTTATTGCTGGCTAAAACTGAAGTCTTTCCTACACGGACGAAACCAAAAAAGGCATTTCAAGAAACTTGAAGAACAATATAAATGCAAGCGGACGAGCAAGGAATGATTATTCCAGGAAGGATCAACGCAGAAGAAAATTACGCGACTCGGCGAGTCGACGGGGAAACGAGTTTCAAGGCGAGTTTTCAGATTCCTCGGCTCCCAGAAGCGGATATTCCGTAGTTTGTACATTTTTCCCGCGTGGTGTCCCGGAAAACCGATTAACACGAAGTCGAACACGACGTTCGACGTCTGACAAAAGAATCGACGGACAGACCCGGTCGTCCGGTTCGTTCTCGCCGACCGGGTGAGTATGGGAATTATCGGCAACGGTAGATACTTGTTAAAGGCGGAAAACGAAAAGTTACGAGAGGAGAAGAATCTCGACACAGCCCGATATCCAGCCGATATCTTGATCCCAGACTCGTAAATCGAGATTTGTGGTGTTCACGACGCTATAACTTCGACACCGGGCACTGTGCGCTGCGGTTACTCTCGCGGAAATAGTGCAGTCTACGCGGAAAAATCCAAGAGGAATTCGAAAAGGTCAGAAAACTAAGAATCCGATAAATTCCAATTCCCGTCGCTATTAATGGGAAACAATCTTGGGCCACATCGCCGAGGAGAATGATGGAATTTTATTGCGATATTGGTATTTATTCTTAACCGTCTGCGCGGCCTTTAAGCCCTCGGCACATTTATATTCTCTTGTATAAGTATATTTTCAATTATGAATGAGATGCATGAAAGTATTGCATAAAAATGGAGCTTAACCTTTATACGTTCCTGGGATGAACCTGCGTCCATTTTGTATTGCTGAATGCTCTAAAATATCCAATTTACTGGCTTGTGTTGCAAATCGACGGTTTTTTTTTAAACTTAGAAAGTAACAGCCTTTTGAAAAATATGAAGATATTCAGTCAGATAAATTTTAAATGTGTACAAATTCAATTTGATTTCACGTGCTACATAAAATCGTGACGCATACGCGACGCCTGTAGCGAGCATGTTAAATTAAATATGAAGCGAAAAGAATTCATTGTGATCGAAGAATCGAACAGGTCATTTGTGGCGAGGGAACATATATAAAGCAGCGGCGAAATAGTGCGGCCAGCGCAAAGAAATAGTCGAGCGAGAACACAAAAACGAACCAATGATTCGAGTCAACGCCCTCGAGCCAATCCAATCAATAAATCGAATGCTATTAGAGTACGTCTGTGCGAGTATGAATCTTTCGAGGCGGGGGTGGTTCTCTATTCGAGAGGAGGAAAAATGGATTAATGCTGAGAGCCGGAGTCTTCGGGGAAGGATGCAGGAGGTTTCGCAGTTCGAACGCGTTGTTCCGAGTAAAAAATAGTCACGGGATCAATCCCGTCCACGCTCGTCGCCGCGGATACGAGTCGCCCAACGGGGAACGGAGGCAAGAGAAAAGGAAAATAAAAGGTTTCCAAGACACGGGGGCCCGATCGATACCTTCTTCTCATGCAACGGACGCACCCCTGCACCGAGAAGGCGCACCAACCACCTCTATGAACGCCAACTTTCGACCGCTTCCGCGATACCGATGTTCCCGCTATCGGTACCTCCCTTCTGGTCTAGAACCTTTGAAAAAATCGATCTTTTGCATTTCAACGTATTTCCGTCGAAAGAGTTTTGATAGATCTAATTACTCAATATCTAACTGTAGTATCGCAGTTATTCATGCTAACCTTGCCTGGCGTATATTTATAGTTTTAGTGCAGTTTTAGCGCTCTACCTGAGCACATATTTTTAGGGATCGAGCGTGGGGCCTGAATGGATCATAAAAATTAAAGCGTTTGGGACATTTGGCGGAAGTCGGGGGTGTTCGGGAAAGGTCGGTGTGGGCGGAAGGACTCATCGGAAAATGCCGATGTATCGGAAAGTGTCGTAGCGAGCAGAACATGTAACTATTCTACTATATTATTTTAACGCGTGTACCATTAGTTCGAATAAATTATTTTAAGTTCCCAACCGAATTCAAGTTTTAATCCTACATAACCTATAATTGTTATTACTCTACATATTAATATTTACAGTGTCACAAAAATGTATTTCCTTGGAAGGGGCGACTCCTGAAGTAATTCGAAGTAACTTTTTCTTTTGCGAAAATTTTCTCCGCGGCTTTATTAAGGAGTTATTAGCGAAAAATACGTAACAATCAGAACGCGGTTACAGCAGGGGGATCCCGGATTGGCTACAGCTCCCGCTAAGCGTGGCGTTGGCATTGGCTGAGTCAGAATCCGCCTACTGTATCCGCGCTCTGGTTGGTCTGTGTTTTTCGTTAATAACTCCGTAATGAAGCCGCGTAAGAACATTTTCGCAAAGGAAAAAGGAAGAATTACCCCTTTCAAGTTAGTACATCATTTTTGGAACACCTTGTACATTACGAGTTGAGTGTAACTTAACTTTCATTTAAAAATTGTCTGCTTTAATGTACCATTGTCCATTAAGCTTGTAAGTAGTTCTAAGACTCGTCTAGTGAACTTTTAGTGACAACATTAAAAAGACTGCAAACGTCTTTCGTGAAACATGTTTGCTACATCACTTTTCAAGTGAATATCCGTCACGGAAGTACTTGAATGCTTCCAAGTGAGGATTTCGGGGGTTATGAAAGGTTTTTGGAGACTGACTTGGGAAATTGGAACTTTTGTTTACAGTTTGCGATGGCAAGAATTTCTTGCGAGAACAGCGTAACCCTTTCTCAAGAGAAGATTGCTTAAAGCGACGCAAGCTCACCTCGAGCGACGCGTTCCCGAGACCTGTTTACGTAAGTGTGAATAAGACGTGCCGCATTCTAACTGTGATCTATTTGCGTCCCCTGCTCTCCGAGATCCCAGCCCGCACGCGGCCCGAACAGACCTAATTTTATATTCGGAGCAAAAACTCCGGCACCATTGCCAAGTGGAGCTCTAACAATCGGCACCTCGGCCCCTTACGCTGACGCCGCATCATCTAACCCGGATACCCGGTGCCATATCCGCGATTAACGCTTCGCCAATCGATCTGCGTGCCTCGAACATTACCCTAATTTCAATTCTTTTTACCGATCGCTCAACGATTACTTATTGGAATCGTCCAACAATTATCAAAAATTCTGGACGACAGTACTTGGCACAAATTGACATTTTTGTAAATCAATTCGGCAAGGAATTTTCGCAGAGAAGCTCAATTTGGTCTCGTTTGATACTGGCTATTGTGAATTAAAAATGAAAAGAAACCGTGCTCGTCCTTCTCGATTTCTTTCGTTAATGTACTCATCAAATTTGCTAGATTTTAGCATTTTTATTTGAAGTTGGTGGATAAAGAAACACCGTGTGCATTCCAAGTCCATATTTACTTCACAGTTTATTATATCGATACGAGACTTTTCAAGTTTTTATTTCCACACAATATTATTTTAGAAATTCCTGGTAATATTCCTTTCATTTCGCACAATCGACATTATCAAATTACCGAGTGAAAATTAACCCTGAAAAAGTCAACTCAACAAAGAATGACTGATCCCGAGGGCCGCATTAACTTTGATCTGCATGCGTGAACATCAATTTGCCCGTCTTATGAAATCGCACACTCGCTGCACAGCGAACGGGATTCGATGTTAGTGAGTGAACGAAAAGTTAACGAACTTTTTTATCCCCTATAGAAAAGTATGTTCGTTCGGTATTGCGGGACACAGCTCGTACGGGTCTGTCGTTGTTCGTCAGAGGGTGGGCGGCATTCAATTTAAAATTCTCGGACGTCCTCGCCGCAGGAACTCGCTGCCGGAAGACACTCGGAGTGGTTCGGGAAACCGAGTTGGCCGGCAAGCGGCGAAACAGAGGAATCGTCCGTTTCCTATGGTTTCCCATCGCGCTTTCGGCTTTAAGCTCTCCTTTGTAATTGGATCAGCGAAACAAAAGAACCGGGAGGCTAAAGTTTGGCGGTCGAGACAGGAGTAATGCACGCCGCCGAGGACAGCTTTGGAGGCTTTTGCGGCGGCGGAAATACGACAACGAGCTTTCAAGGATTTCCGTTCGCGGCGGGGGAATAGATCATTGGAGGTACACCGGCTGGCAAACGGCGCACTGTCACTCTTGACACCGACAGAGTTGCTGCTGATACATAGTGCGCGCAGCTGGTATACTGAAGTCCCAAGTCAAAAGCCAGTCTTGGTCAATATGCGAGCCATCGTCGACTCATTGGCTGATTCGAAAACGAAATTTCATTCGAAATCCATCAAAATACTAGGTGTCTCAGAAAAAGGTATACACACAGTTTGAGTGATTATAACTTGATTACTTCCGATCAATTAAATCCTGAAAAGATAGAAAACCCCTTTTTTGGGACACCCTGTATATAGGAAGCAGAATCCTAGCTCTGTCAGGAACTTGCATACGTTGCAATAAAGTCGTCTATTAATACAGACACAACAAAAATTCTTAAAACAATTTTCATATTTTAGCTTTCTGTCATAGTATTCTCATACTATTGTGTCTTAGTTGTTCATTGATGAACCACTTAGTTAAAAGACACTCTAACCCTTTCCAAAAGGTACGCTAACGTTGTTTGCCGTTTCTCTCCAGACGATTTCAACGATGTCATTCGACACTCACGGTGCATTATTAACACATAGTACGAGGAGCACATATTACAATAATTATTTAGTATTTTGTTGATTAAAGTGTTTCTATAACTGGTATTTTATAAAACGATTTTGAATTGGTGTGGTATCGTTGAGGGAACGTTTTATGGCGAGGAATGAAAGAAGATCAAACGAAAACGCACGGTATATTGGTAATTCGCTATTCATTGAAGAAACCGACGAATTTCGAAACTGTGGCAAAGCGCATCGTGCTCAAAACGGTGTCCCCGAGATCGCTATTCTGACCTAAACGGGCGAACAGTTGAAACGTTAATTGCTGCGCGCGGAAACGGGTCCCGAGAATAGATTAGGCTCTCTATACGATTTCGCAAAGCTCGTACACGTATGTACGTCGATCTCGGTGTTTCGTCCTCCGTCGATATTAATTCGTATCCGAACGATGACTAAACCGCGAGCGGGCGTGTGCGCGCGCATACCGGATCGCGCACGGCTGGCTCGTTCGTTAATATTAATTGCTACATCGAATTCGTGTTTCTGGCTCGAATTTGTCACCCGCCGATTATATATAGCGCGGCCGCGAGCATTCTATTTTCACGGGCCGATAAATAATTGCATTCAGATGCGTAACAACCGCGCGAGCCGCGCCTTGCCAACGGCCGATTCGACGCGTCGCTGACGACAACCGGTTATCGATAACATCGAAATTAATTTAAATCACGTCCAAGCGACGCCGGTCACACGCGAAACACGCCCCTGACGATCGCCTCCCCGACCGGTTGATATGGTAAACAACTTTGGAAAATTCATTGGCGAAACAGAGGGCACGAGACTGCTCCCGAAATATTTACGAACGAGGTCGACGCCCGCAATGTCGTGTGTCACCGGTACCGTGTCTCTTGACCATTAAAGAGAAATCGGAGGGCACGAAAACATTGATTTCACGTGGGTCCTCTAGGCGAATTATACGACTGTCGTGCACATGTCTCCCTTCAGTCAATATTATGGTTTGTCTTTCGCGAGAACATGCCTCTCAAGTCATAACAACTGTCCGCTTCGCTGTAAGTCCGAAATGATAGGAGCGGAAGACTATCTCTTCTCGAGAACATAATAGTAACAGGTTAGACTACGCAATTGATTAAATATGGACGTTACTCGCTCGTTCTACACGATCTATGTCACAGCACGATTGGGCTTAGATCAAGACTTTATGCAATCTTGTGGTTTCTATGAACCAGTAACTTATTAGTCGGTAGTTCCAGCGTTAACAAAAGAGAAGTAATTGACAGAAGGCATTGTTAATCGCGTGAAACCCACAGTCGAAAATGAACTTCAAGTTCCACGCGTAGCTAATAGGAAAACCGGTCTACCGATAACAGGGCCGTGTGAAAGCAGGAAAACCGCGACGCCCCATTTTGCATTCCCGTTTCGTCGGTCGACGAGGAAGTCGATTGGCCGTCGAATGAGCAAACATAGGTCGACACGTGCCGTACACGACGTCATAAAATGCGTGTATCGGCTGTCGGCCCGTACGCGTCGACGCGGCGCAACGGTGCAGTGGAAAATATTGACGCGCCGCGCAGTGGTCCCAAATCTCGATTTGCCAGTCCAAAATAAATATAACCAACTTTTTCTCAAAATTAAAAAGGAATATTAGACTTACAGAAACAACTTTCTTCTTCTTGTTTAAAAAACTACCTCGAATTCGCACTACTCGAAAATTGTCATTAATTGAGTGCGTCGAGATTAACATGTTCTCAAATTCTCGTTATCGTCACGAATGCCTAAAATCTAGTAACAATAACAATTGTATGTTAAGTCTTGTGAAAACTAATTTTTTATATTTCTTTGTATTTCGTTCCAATGCGTTCAATTCGTCTCTGCGCACACGTGAAACTCTCGACTAAATCGACGTTGCGAATCATTGCGCATCACGCTGTTCAGATCATTTTCATGAACTGTAAAAAGTTTATCTACCAGGATCTGGAGTCGCGATACCAACATTCTGCCACGCTAATCACACGTGACAATAAATCCTTCTTTCAGTGTTCCTCAGTGGATGCTTCGTGACCACGTGCATGTAATCCGAACAATTCTTTCCATCATAAATGACGTCGGTACTTGCAGCACGCTGAAGCCTAACGCTTCGAAAGTGACGAAAAGTTGTTTACTCACTCGTGGGAGGAATTTTATGATTTTGCCACTGCCTTCGACGATGGACGAAAAGAAAATTGCTTACCTGTAACAGAAAAGAGACGAAATAATTAGTAACGTTTCTCTTGACAGACATTGTAAATAATGAATAACGATGGATAAAGAATAGTATTTTATTAATATTTTAATATATTGAAGAATTTTTTAATATTGTTTCAGTATTTCCAGCTTCTTAAAATACCAGGAAAAATACATTTTCAGTGAATTTCTGTTCCTTGGAATTGACTTAAGAAATTTTGCACAAAAATCCACAGTCTATTCATCGCTTGAAAAATACTGCTTAAAAAGACAGTTACATGACAGTAAATGTTTAAGAAAATCGTACACTTACTACCACAAAAGACATGTACATGTAAAGTCGTTTTAATCGATTTTCTCGATCACGTTGTACGGGAGTCAACCGTAGAATGTACAACAGTAAATGTGGAGCCGGCTTTCGTGCCGCAAACGTTTCAATTCGCTAAAAACCAGAGGAAGGATGGTATTTGTTCCCGAGTAAAAGCAGCGAGCCCGTAATTACGTCTGCAACCCGCGGGGTAAAGTGCGAAATTGTTATTCGACTAAACGCGGAGAGGTTGGTACGTTAATGGTACTAGACAGACATGGATATCTATTCTCGTCGAGGTCGACTATGTTTAGATAATTCGAGAACGTTTACCGAATACAGAGCTATGGCGGTGTATCCCGCAGCTATCGACTGTACCAAATTTTGGCCGGACCGGCCGTTAAGCTCGGATTCTTTATTCCCCGGCCCTAATTGCGGTGCGATTCGCTTGGCAGCGGTGATTTCGGGGTTGGCCGGCGCTCAGGCTCCTCTTCAGCTTCTGCTCTTGAACGGGAACGTTCGAGCGCCGCCATTTCTGCAGCTGCATTCGCGGAAAATGAATCGACCTTTCGAGAGACACCGAGCAACCCTCCACACACGCGCACACAGTCGATTCGTTGCAAGATCGTGCCAACGGCTTAAGGTTGTTGGGCGGATATACTGCTATTTTTTACCATGCGAATATTATCGCCTCGTCACCTGTCCCGAATAAATAACGGTGCATTAAACGGTCCCGACCGTGAGTCATCGACGTTGAGTCGCCGATCGTCTGCAACAATATTAATTCGCGGATTTTTGCAGAAAGTTTATGTAATCTTATCGGGACCGAAGCCCGTCGTTTCAGTTTCGCTGAGCTGGCCTTAAACCTGTTCGAAGCCTTCGGCGAATTCGCGCGGCGATAAACCCGCTCATATTCTGCAAAACGAAATTTGCTTTCGACCCTGACGCGGTGTTCATTGTGTCGTACATTTTTGTAACGTAGACAGATTTTTCGAAGGATAAGAGCGCGAATAAATGAGAATGGTAATATACACTCGCATCGCTCGTTTGGAAACCCGAGTTTACATCGTAATATTAAATTTTTACAAAATCTGGCTACACTGAAGTCTTGCTACTTTTATAAAGAGTTTTACGGAGTATCAAAATGCAAAACGCACTTTTGACAATACTAGAGGCAACGTAGTTTGGCATATGTGTAATAAATAGACTTCTTGTGCAATATAGAAACTTTCTGCGTCGCTGTAAAATTTCTTTCTTCTTTGTAATAATTTTAATAAGCCACAAATAATACATTGGTATTCTTAAATCTTGCCACTCCTCTAAACTGCACCTATTCGTCCCTGTTATAAATGCATTTGCAGTCTATTGATCGGAAAGCGTGCAATAACATCGAGGAAATAATACTGTGACTGGCTCAAGAACAAGGCTTCAAGAACGCAGCAAGATTAATCAAGAGATTTCCCAAGCTCAACAAAGATCCAGAAAGCGCGAAGAATGATAAGGATCGACCCTGGTGCGTCGAAGTTAACGGATTAAATAATTTTTTTCCAAATCCACTCATAAAAATTGGAGCCCGAGCCGATAACGGTTCGTTCCTTTCCCATGACGCAACGGTTTCGAAAAGAGAAAAAAAGGAGACGAATTATCGTGGTCGGATAACGTTTCCAAGTAACGACATCCTCCCATGGAAACGTCTTTCCCCGACGGTTATCACCGAGCAACGAATTTTTATCACGTGTCTCGAGATAACGAAACGCACCGGTGCTACATAGCTAAGGGGGCCATGCTCGTTACGATTTATCGTGGCCGTGGGTTGCACAACTTCGCCTCAGACGATTGTTTGAGCAATAATCGTAACGAGTTCGAGGCTGTCGCGCGATGAGATTATGGTTGATTGCGGTGCGCCGCCGTGACAAACGGAATTTATTTCGCTGGGGTCGCGGGTGCAGCTGAAAGGGCGCGCGAGCGGATCCGAATTTGGTGGTATTCGATTATACGGTGAAATAGAGAGTATTTAAAAATTATATTCAAGTTTCTGTTGAATGAAGGGAAGTATACATCATTGCAAAATGAAAAGTACATGGGTGAGAAGAAAATTTGATTAAGAAGATGAGTAAAAAGTATTTAAATAAATAGAAAAATGCTGGTTAGTGAAAAATGTACCCCAGAGATGGTAAGACTGTATTTGTTTAGAGAAAGTAAGTATATTTGAGTGAAGAAAAAATTCAAGATTCATTTTAAAGAGGACAGAAATGTGGTTCAGTAAAAGAACAAGATATGAAAAAATATAAATAGACGAGTAGAAAAAGAAGAGTATGCGGGTAAGGTCAAAAGGACATCAGAATAGAAAGAAAAACGTGTAAAACAAGCAACAGAAAAGGCACTCGAGAAAGACTAGAAAAATAAGAGTACACTAGAGAAAAAGACTATCTCGCCCCGTTCTATTAACACCGCAAGTATAAATAAAGCACGCTTCTCTTTCATCCTGAATAGCGTCGCACATCATATTCTCCAGAAACCGATGAAACACGCAGACACCGTCAAAAAATTCCGAGCCAGCGAGTGATTCGTCGAGTCGCGAAGCCTGACATTCGCGAAAAGCCTCGCCGAGTTTACAGCCGACCATAAATTACCTTGTCTGCGCTGGGAAATAATTCCCGCGCGGAACGCGCGTAAACGTCGCGTCGGAGCTTCGATACGATCTCGCGTCGCGGTTTTTATCGATGATCGGGATGTCTCCTCGATCCGACGCGTCTTCGACTAGCGCGAATCGTTCACCGATAGCGGACGGTTCAACGATCGATACCCGGGATCCTGATTTTCTCGTTTGTTCCGCCGCGTTCAATCCGGGGGAGAGCCGCGCGCGGAATCCGTATCGATTCGCTGCGCGATTAAACCAGCATTCCGATGTGTACACCGAAATGGCCGATATTTGGCCAAGTTGGCCCGGCCGAAATGCTACTTTGCATTATCCACTTGGACTGCCAAGGTCCGCGTCGGAGCTTTCCATCTATTTCGCGGTTGAGTCTGTGTCAAGGCGGGCTCGAGACTCAATAAGAATCCTCCCCTCACCCCTCCTCCGATCTGTGACGCTGCGTTTGCCGAGGCTCGGCGGCTCTCAAACTTTAAACAGTGACTCATATGTTTGTTCCCACACTGCCTCTTAACGACAATTAAACGCAAAAATTGTTTTGCTGCTCGCGCGAGCAGCTCGCGCATCCTCGGCCACTTTCAGAACCCCAGACTTTGCTGAAACCTCAGCGAATTATAGCGAATTATACTTCGCAGAATGTGCGATACGTATTCGTTTTTATTGACGGCTGTTGTCAACAGCGACGGGACGAGATCAGCCCTTACTTTGCCTGCCAAACTAGACACCTCAAAAATTCCATCAAAGTAAGCTTTTATTTAGGAGGAATAAAAATTGAAAAGAAATAATAAATGCATGATATCGAGTAGTTCTCCAACTTTCTTGCAGTTCACAGATCCTGGTCAAATTTGGTACCATGAATATATTAATGTAAAAATTCATTTTAAAACCTGGACAAATAACGTGTTAAAGCTGGGGATTAGAAACATGTTGTTTGAAATATCTAGGTAACTTCCATTTTGTTTTAGTTTGGCTCAACAACTTCTGAGATGTACTCTTCTCGCGTCACCAAATTGTACAAGCCATTTTTCTTTAGCCATCGTATATTTAGAGAACACATTTTTTGTAATATCCTGGGTATTTTTATAATTTCGATTTTCTTGGCTCCATAATTGCAATCTTCTATATGCAACCTCCCCGTACACCTCCCCTCCCTGGCCAGAGATCGGCCAAAGTAAATGACAATAACAAGAAGCGAGCCAACGAGAATGACGGCTAGAAAATTTTCGCGGTTTCTGACAACGTTTTCCGCACAAAACGGTGCGAGTGGTAGCCGGTTTCCTTGAACGAGTTGTTCGTCAACGAGTGCTGCGGAGGACAATAGACGCGTTACACGCGTTCTTTCGAATGCCACCTTCTAATAGTTACGACTCCAATTTGCATGCAATTATTCGTAACAAGTTACCAATTGCGCAACTTGTTTGTGACAAAGACAATTCGTCGCACGCATTCGTTCCGCGCGGAGGCTGCGATGAGGGAATTAACGTCGGATGGTTTCTTTGCTTTGTCTCGAGCGGACGGGACGAGGAATTGTTAGGAGAACGTACGTATATGTGCTCTATTCAGTCTTTCGTTGACACGTTGTTTCTTTCTTCGTTTTGTACATTTCCACGCCTATGTTCCGATTTTCACGAATTTAGCGCCATGAATACGTTACGAATTATATCGGCTGAATGTTGTTATCGAATTAACGAAAAACATGTATATTAAACCAATTCATAATAAAATTTTCTGTAAATGACATTTTCTACAATTTTCTATAATTTTTTAAAATTTCTTACGAAATATTATTGAGAATAAATGTTTCGTTTGGAACTGAAAAAAGCAAATTTAATTTTGCTAATTTCTGGCTTTCACAGGGTAAGGGACCCAGTTACCGTGGAGGTACCAATTACTGTGTCTACAAGTAAAAAGGCGAGATATATGACATACATATCAGCCGATTTTAATGGTAAAAAATTTAATATCTGTTGTCTAATATTCCCTATGCTTTAAAAGTAAGTATCGTTGATACAGGCAATTGGTAGCCCCACAGTAATTGGGGGAGAAGTGGAGCTGCTGGCAACGGTCGGATTTTTTCACCGATCGTTCGAAGACCGAGCGGAACGTGCCACGAAACGGTGGAACTAGGAACCGAGCGTTTATCTCGGCGAATTTTATGAAACCCGACAAAACCGGTACACGCTTTGCGATACAGTAGGCGCCCGGCGATAACGCGCGCGACGAGCATACAAGTGACAAGTTGCGACAGATGTCAATTTCCACGGTGACGCGAGGTTCTCCCGATAACGACGCTAACAGGAACAACAATTATTCAGTTCCCTCGTTCACCTCTTTTATATATATATTCTTTTTTTCGTCTCTGAGGCGTGTCCCAATTAATTCGTGGCCGCGTGTCAATTAAAAGTAACGTTTTCGTTCACCGACTTCTAATTCGATCGCGTCCGCGCTTGACACCGACACCGTCAAGACAACGAGGCAAATAATGGAATCGGTGCACACACACACAGATAAATCTCACTTTGAGAAACATGTACACATATGGACTCTACCGTTTTCTCTATTTTTTCATGCAAGATGCTCATTAGCAGGAAAATGACACACTATTCTCTAAAAATTATAAAATGCAATAGTTGTCATTTTTGTGGACAATCACGAATAAAAATATATAAACAGTGTTAGGTGCAGAATCACTCGTCGTGGAGTGGTGGTGGGGAATGGAAATCCCGGAAACCTTCGAACGAGGGGCATTATCTGCGGTTTTATTGAAACTAACCCCTAAAACCCGGGCTCAGGGGTGTGCGGACGGGGGGGATGGCGTGGAAATTATCCGTTCGAGGTGAAGTTTATCGCGGCGTTTTACGCGCGTGCACGCACGCATATCGCGATATAACGGCTCTATCGCGATTAACGTCGTCGAGCGATATTACGCAGCCGCGATCACCCGCGGCAGAGAAGGACAGCCGGATGTACTGATATCACGGGAGGAGGACGCGGAGAGAGAGAGGGAGCCACGGGCGAAACGTTATCAGAGACGGGATCGCGCGCCCACGATCCCAATTTCGTGATAACATCGATCGTGAACCGCAACCCTTTAACCTGCCGGGGTTATCTCGTGCCACCGAATGCCCGAGCGTGTGTTCCTCTTTTGCTTTCGGCCGCAGGTTCGCTCTAGTTCTTGCGCCGCCCTTCTCCTACCACCTTTCTTCCCCCCTTCTTTCGCCTGGCAGTTCGAAACGGATTCGCTTTTTCCCCCGCCGAGATAATTGCACCCGAAAGCGTATCGCTTTAGATAACAGAGCGGCGAGATAACGTCGGTTCATACCGGGCCGGGGGAGGGGGGACCTGGAAATCACTATACTCGTGCTTTAACCCTCGACCGGACTCGTGCTCTCAGGTTGGTCACTTTCGGCGCTAATAGGAACACGGTGAAAGTATTGCATTTGAACTACAGTTAATTACCGATACATCAACAGACACAATTTCGTTTGATCCCACGTTTCTTCACAACTTTATTTGTTTCTCGGCGATAAATTGTCCCATTGTGACGGAAAGTTGAACAATTGACTTTGTAGATTCCTCCTTCGGCGATGAAAAATTTGTGTACAACGTTTACTCGATGTATGTCCAGAACACGGGTCTATCCAAGGACATATATCGGCCAGAAGATAGTATTCTTTGATCCACGCCGAACGTAGAAAAGAAAAACAACGAAGCTAGAGGCCTCGGTTCATGACTCCTCGCTGGGTATACTCCGCGGTAGTGGGGATAGTTCTGTGACTTCTATTGACTAGGTTTGTGGGACAAATACAGAATAAACACTGTATTCAGCTCGCTGAAGTTAAAAGGAAACGATTCGCGTCATTCGCAACTACAGTACTAAAATTAATTGTGGAACGTGAAGGAACACATTTGACCAGCGTTTTTGTATTGCGTAAAAATCCGCTGTCTAATGACGAGAAACGAAATTCGTTGTATCCGCGCCATACGAGACTGCAGCGTTTAATTATTCATTCGAAAAAATAGATCGCCAAGGTCTCCAAGTGTGGTGAACCTCGTAATGAACACCGTAATCGGCCGGGAAGAACTCTTCCCTCACTCGAAGATTAGATAAAGCATAAAGTGTTCTTAGTTGAAGTACAAAGTACTATCTTCCATCTTGGCTAGCAATTTTATTGTTAATACACAGTAGCCACGTGTTTATCCGATCCAAATATTTGAAGCCACTTATCGTTTTTTGGTAGATAAAAATCACCGTTACGCTAAACATTTAACCTCGTGCTATACACGATTTATATTGTGAACAGACATGCTAGTAAATTATACGCTTCCTATAAACGCAGGTTTGGAACGTTCAATTTTCATATGTTAAAAATACCGGTCTTCATCTTTCATACGTGCTGACAGCTATTAATATTCATCCAATTCACTTGAAGGCATTTGTAGCAAAACAGACATTATTATTAGACATGATCAGACCTATTTAAATTCTTGAGTGTCAATTATTTTTTACATAGTTCCCTCTGATCGATGTTCGTTCTTTTGATTGAATCTAATACCATTTAATGACTTAGCCTGATTGTTAACCGTGGGTCAAAATGGACCCAAGAAAGTCGAAACGATACGCAAAAAGCGAGACCATTGGACGGCCGAATGTTTACGAAACAACACGGAAACGTGAGCGGTTCACCTTTAAGGTGTTCGAATAAAGAACAGGGGAAGTCCGTGGGCGCGGCCCGCTAAAAGAGTCATACAATTTCGCGATCCGGCTCGTGCTTAAGGACTCCCGTTATCGGATCAAGGTTAATTATCATCACGCGAGATCGTCATAATCTTCCTGATAATTCTTTATGATTACCACGGCTCGGCCGTTCCGTGAGATAAGGGTGAACGCGCGCGGCCGCTTACGAAATTCACCACAGAAACGTGGAATTTTACCTAGCCAAGTCGACAACCTTTCACCAAACTTCACCGGACTTGCGACAGCCGCCCATTATGTTTTTCTACAATTCTCCTTCACAGGTTGTTCCTCTGTAGGAGTTTCAAAAGATCTATCTCTTTTTAGCATCTTTCGAAAGCATTTCAAACTGAGCGAGTTCCGAAGCAGTGCGGAGGACTTTAATACTTTAAACACGTTTCCAACAAAACGCCTTTCCTCTCTTTGTCACCGACGAATAGTAAACAGATTAGTCAATCGTTTCAAATGAAATATTCTGACCTTGCTCTAAAAATAACGGAACACTGCTGTCAGAAAATTTGAGTTTCCAAGTAGAAGATTTTGATTTATTTTTACTAAGGTGAGTATTGCTAAAGGAACTTTTAATTTCTTGTACTACCTGATCTCTGTATCATTATTCAAAACATTTTTTACAGTTTTAAATCTGTTTGTATTTAATAAATCACTGAACATTTCAGTATTGTACGAGCAAATTACACCATTTTCGTATGTATAATTTGAAAAAGAAAAATACATATAAATATTCTAGATCGGAAGAAACATTTCGTTTTGGCATTGAAATAGCTTCGAGTGAAAAAAGTTAAACGAGCTTGTGTACTCTGTTCTTTAGCGTTTCTTGTTTTTACATTTCAAAGGTGTAATTACATAATGCATCGTTTTTAAACGATTATGTCTAGTACGAAATCTTAGACAGTGCTCTTATTTTAGACTGATTAGAAACATTACCTCTGCATCAGTCTATGTGTACACATTCTTCAGCGACATGAACGTCTTAAGCATGTAATTATAGCACAGTTGGCATCTAATGCAGACAAATAATGTATCTGTATCTATATTTAAATTTGTATAAACCACAAGCTTATCTTTTAACCTCTTAGCTGTGCATGACGAATATTACACGTCATGGAATCGAACCGATGATTCGTAAACTGCTATTACAATTTTTATGAAAAGTGAAACATACTCTTAATTTTCATACAAATAAAGAAAATAGAGAAATTGAAATTTAAAAATCGAGCTAGAACTTTTGAGAGGTTAAAATTAGACTCTCGAACCACGCAGACAGTGCAGCGAACAACAATTGGAAAAATCGGTTCATCTCGCGTCTCTTCTTTCGGGAAAATGGGAGTGCAATTTCCCGGCAGCATGCGCGTTCCCCTAACAGTATCGAACCGTCGAGAAGTCTCGATAAACCAGCATCGAAAAATCGTTCGTTGTTAGCTAACGCCCTCGCCGTTAACGTCGCCGCGTGCCTGGTGTTTATGGTCGCGTTTTAATCCGGTCGGCGGGGTCATAATTCGTCCGTTCGCGAAATCGACCGCGAGCGGAACGGGACGGCATAGTCATCGAGCGGATAAACAAAGCTAGAAAACGAAACGCGTGCGCGCGTGTACACGCTCGACGATCGATGATCGCGAAAAAAAAACCGCCACGTTTCTCGGTGGTTGTTCGAGGCTCGCTTTGAAAACTGGAAAAAAAAAGCGGAATAAAAAAAGAAAAAACACGACGCCCGATAAGATCCGGAATCGACAGACTGTTCAAACAGACGGCTGCCGAAGTTATTTGGTGGAGAACGGCCGCCCTCGACTCGTTTCGACGGTATTTGCTATGCCGGCGCGTTTCTGCGCAGTTCCGGCGAAAACGCCGATAATCGCGGACCTTTCCCCCGCTCGCTTATCTGCATCGACTAGAAGATTCGGACTTTTCGACTGCGTTTAATGCCCGGGACACCGTCAGACCCGTGGGAACGTTCCCTGGCTGCGTCACGCAGCCCCCTCCCCACGACTATCCCGCTTTTTCGCGTTTCGAGCACCGACTCGCGAATTAGCGGCGTTTCACGAAAATATCAGTTACGCAAGCGTCGGGATCTCCATCGCGTTCGTAGCGTGTCCAATTGTTTCATAAAAATACTTTCAAAGACCTGGGCGATTTTTGCAGAAACTTTTGCCGTCCGCTTCATCCGTGCTTCCTCATCCGAGCTCTGAATATTTGGGAACAAGGGTGAACGTAGTTACAGAACGATACCCACGTGAAAAGAGTCAAACATAATTTTTACAATGTTCTGCGTAATTATTACGTTGCAGGGAGTCAAATTCTTCGATAATTTTAACGGGTCCAAAATAATGGATACCGTTCAATTTATTTAATCGGTGTCTACCGCTTCAAATTACAACTACTATTTGTAATTGCAATTTCCACAGACCATAGGAATAATTTTCTTAAGGGAACATTGCGATTGTAGAACAAACATCGTGCGTTCTGAAGAAACTTCCATTTTTATCGACCATTTTATAGAAATTGGCACAATGAGATATTTACCTCGTGGATGAAACGATTGATTGTACTAAAACATGTTAACATTGTGCGATAAAAAACAGATTTGCAACAAGTATAAACGGATAATTATAAATGGATATATTGGTTCGAAAAGTTTTTCAGAAAATCAAGACCAACAAACTCTGCGAAAATAATCGTACTGCAGCTTGAGCAACTAACGGTAACATAATTTCCAAAAAAAAAAATCGTTTTACCCAGCAGGGGTTGGTGATAAAATGGGGGGTGCTCGAAGTGTTCGCAGAAATGTCCGAATAGGGACGCTCCGGTTGAGCAATGCATTTCCACGTGGACGCCGAACAGATTGTCCCGTAATTAAAAGCAATTGCGTTCCTTCGGCGGAGAAATATTCGCCGGCAAGATGGCGGCGTACGATTACGGCGTCCACGCCGGTGGAAACCGTGCGTCGCGCGTTGCGCACATCGGATAATTATTGCCGAGTTTTTCAACGGCCTTCTTTGTAAGTCGTCTCGGGCCTGTCACGAGGCCATAGGGCAGAGAAAGGCTTCGTTTAGAACACGGACGCGAAGCACCTGCCTCTCTCGGCTATAGAGCCGATAATGCTTATGCACGACTTGCCTCAACCACTTTGAACTTGGAGGGTCGTGTAAATCGCATGGAAAACGGGCCACTGGGTCACTCGACGCCGCCAACTGACATTCCGCGATACCGTGTGTCGGGGGGGTTGTTCTTCCGAGAACTACCCTCGATCGTGTGTCCCGATCCACTTTTACTTTTCAGCGACAACCGTGGGAAACCACGTGAAACGCTATGACGCGACGGCCCCGTTCGAGCTCGTCACCCTCTTCGGCCGTCTCGACGCTGTTTTCACAGACCCGCGAGATTAGGGAGCGCGGCTGCGATAAAACTACAATTACCCTACGATAAACGTCCCACCGGGATCCTCTTCACGAAGTTTTCGTCGGCCCTATCTGCTCGAAGACGATTAGATAAGACGAAGTTGATCAGGTGTTTCAGATTGTCCCTTCTTTTGATCATATCCCCCTCCTCTTCTAAACATTTTGTGTATCCTGTCAGAACGTTTGATGTCGTCTAGAGCCTTGCCACCGACGACGATTTTATAGATTAGTCTTCTGGAGGATCGATAGGATCCTATAGGATCGAGTCAGACTCGTTACGAAGACTTCAAACAGAACCTATCACATGTGCACAGAATTCTTCCTATAGGTGAAAGCATATATACGTTATATCTTCTTATCTATCTATCTATCTATCTATCTATCTACCTATATATATATATATAGCTTATATCTTCTATTGAAAACTTTAGGATCGTCAGAAATAGCACAAAGGGTGCAAGGAACTAGCATTTTCTCTCAGCTACCAACAGAAGAACCAGTCTTACGGAGCCTCTTTTCAGGCACATGTTACCAGCCATAACTCCGCGAATTTTCAATCGCATCGCTCACAAAAAATTCTGGGCACTACCTGAAGATGGCCGAAACAATCGAGGAAAAGACAGAGCGTACGAAACTCGCAGTTTCCCTTAAATAAATTCGTAAAAATCGCGTCGAATCTCGGATGTCTCGGAACCACCGACGCGGGAGATTTAACGAGGCGAAACCGGTAGCCTGGTTGATCATCGGAGTTAGGTTCGCGGGTCAATATCGATGCCCGCGCTGTCTAACCTTACCGAAACACGTTGGACGCTCGTGCGAAACACCACGAACTCGTGTAATTTGGATCGCGGGCTAGAGCCGAGCGCGGTCGGCGCTGCGAAACGAGGCGAAATTGCCAAAGCAAACACGCGCGCGCGTTACGCGTCCGAGGGTTAAAATTACGCTGAACTACAGGGCAAACTCGAGATTCGTTTGGCAACCCCGTCATTTTCTCGAGGGCCCTTAACGAGCCCCGAGTCCTCCCCCACTCTCTCTTTCTCGTCCTGCGCCTCTCTTGGTCGCGCGCGCGCGGCGCCCTCGAAAAATGTGCAACCCCTTCTGGCCGACTCGGGCCAAGGTGAAATAAAAGCTGTTACGCTTGATAACGAGCTTGAAACAAGCAATAACGTGTCTCATGGGAATTTATTACGGTAAACACCGACGCATCAGTCCAACCCCCGTTCACATTGTGCCCGCGATCACGTCGCACAATACGTCCGAAATAATTGCTCGCAAATCCCAGTGTAACCTCTGTCTCTCCAGCCGCCCTTCCCCCCTCCCCACCGACACTCTTGACGAACACCACGGGACCGTGTAGAATGTATTTTTTTCCTTTCTTTTCTTTTCTTTTCTTTTTATCGTTGTTTCTTCCGCCATCCGTGAAACTGGCACGCGGAGATACCTTTTCAGTGAAACGGAAGGAGGCTGAGCCAAGATCTAATTATTTTTTCGGTCTGTTACCCCCGTGGATAATTTTTACCGGCTTCTTCGGTCTCGCAACTCTAGACGAGACTCTGAAGAAGGCAATATGTTAGTTGCAATTCCTTTTTCTCGGACCTTACTCGCAATAACTAATTTGTTGGGTTAAATTCGTTTCCAGTAAGCTCTCGAGTCTCGGAGGAACATTATAGAGTAAAAGATGTTAGTGTACACGTAAACAATTCTACTATGTAGACTGGTTTCATATTTCTATGACAAAAATGAATCGCTAAAATTATTGCAAGAAAGATACGTTTTCATTTAACTTCCTGTTCTGACAATTGGACAATTTTTATTTTGTACAAATAGTCTAGCATTAACAAAGAAAGTACGAAAAGTAAACTGATTTTATATTTCTATGACAAAAATGAATCATTAAAATTATTGTAAGAAAATTTACGTTTTCATTTAACTTCCTGTTCTCACAGTTGGGCAATTTTTATTTTGTACAAATAGTCTAGCATTAAGAAACAAAGTACGAAAAGTAAACAGATTTTATATTTCTATGACAAAAATGAATCATTAAAATTATTGCAAGAAAACTTACGTTTTCATTTAACTTCCTGTTCTCACAATTGGACAATTTTTATTTTCCACAAATAGTCTAGCATAAAGAAACAAAGTAAGAAAAGTTTGCAAGTCCTCGATCGTCCATTCAATCATACTTTGATACTATTATCTCCGTCATCAAGTCCCGTAAAAGTTGACGTCTCTCGTTTACTGTCGCTTTCAATGTTATGCAATATTATTCTTCCTAACCCCCGTGCGTTCCACACAGTAAACATTCGCCTACTTCCTTATTGCAGATTCCACAAAACTTTCAGTGCCCCTCTGCCGCAACACGCGTTTCTTCACGATACGACATCACAAACGAAACGTGTCGATCCAAGGCGCTCACAGCAAAAAAAAGAAACCCATCAATCGTAGGATCTTCCATGCAACTGTTCCCGAGAGGTAATTAATTGCATAACGCACCAATATTCGATACGAGGAGAAACCGTCATCGTGTCCTAAGGGTAGACTGCAGTTTTCGAGGAGCAATCCGCGCCGCGACGCCACGCGGCCCGGTGCGTAACGCCCAAGCGACATTCACGCGTTCCTCGGTTTCGCAATCGATTATGTAAATTCTTCGGCGCGTAAACGTCGATTTCGCGGAGGATTTCGTGGAATAGTTGCCGGCGAGCATGGTCACGATTCCGCGAAATATGGGACGCCGGGGATCGATCGTCGAACGCGACCTCAGACGACGATTTTTGCCAACAATACGTACGGCCTATAAAACCGCGGGCAGATACCCCTCTCTCCCGTGGTTGGCTTCGTTATATTGGATTCTGCGAATCAATAAACCCCGCTTGCGTCACGAGCACGCCGATCCTAACGCAACGGCGGTTGCAACGCGCGCTTAAACGCCGCCACGCGAAACCCAACACAGTCGCCGATTATTCCGATTTTCGTCTCGCAAAAACCCGACCCTCGACGCGCATTCCTGCGCTCCTCCTCTGTCGCGACGTGCATCACCGTATGCTGATCGACGTGACGTAGATGCTAGTTGTAGACAGACAGCGGTTCGTACCGACTAATTTTTCTCTCTCCGCGAACTAATTGCGGATCGATTTAATACAATTCGGAGCTCATTGTTAGGCGTGCGAGGTGGAGCACGTCGATAGGTGTTCGCGCATTAACGGCTTCATCATTTCGGCTGCTTGTACAGCGCCAACAATTATTTAAATCACGTTATTCAACGGAAACTCGGTTTCCTATTCGAGCGTAATGTAACGTGAATAATCGTTTAATTCAATGTTATACCGGAAGTGGTCGATACAAAGCGAGAGGTAGCGGCGCTCGAATGCTATCGCAGTATTTGTTAACCATCCCGAATTGCTTAGTTGCCGTATAAAAAGCGGCGATAATGATCGGCAGAGTGTGCGCCTGATTCTATCACTGTTTCGGGGAAGAGGAACACGAATCGGGGAAATACCCGTAGGATCGATGGAAACGTGCGATAAACGCTGTTTGCCTTTTTATACCTCTCCGCGAATTGAGTAACATTTTTAAGTGCCAATCTCGCGTATCATTTCCTGTAACTGTCTTGTCTTCGGTAGATGCACCTATGTTTCCGCCGCGAAAGAAATGTGAAAAGAGATTCATCCCTTGCCTATTTCCGCGGAACGACCGTTGCATGAATTTTGCAACATTTTCGCACATGAATTTCGATCTCGTGTACCATTTCCTCTGCATACCCGGTTTTCGAAAAAATGCTCTTCCATGCGAGGGAAATTTAAAAATGAAATTCGTCGATTGTCTATGTCTGTGGAACGTTTCCTTCATGAATTTTGCAACATTCCCGACTCAGGTGAACGGCGATCTCGCGTATAATTTCCTGTATGCATCTTATTTTTAAAAAGAAACTACTCCCGCCTGTTCTTTTCGCAAATTCCTTTGTCCGTTTCCGCGGCGCGTTTCGCGGAAGCTGCTTTCCGGGAAATGTGCGAAACGGTGAAATAGATATTACTTGTGTTTCTTTGAGTAATAGACATGGACGTCGAGGTGGTGGTAGCGATGACGAGCAGCCGAGCTAAGTTTGAGCTTCCGTTCGAAAGGTGACGGGCAACGTTACACACGCCGTATCTCTCGCTGGCGCGCACCGTTTGTTGTTGCTCGCGCAGTTTCAACAAACAGGGGAATGCGGGCGAGTAGTTCGGCCCGTACCGTTTTAATTAACGCCCGCACACGTTGCGCCGTCGCGACAATAGCTGCGCCGCGTATTATCGTGTTTGCCAACGAGATATTTATATTCGTCCGCGAACGGCCGATGTCGAAACGCGATGGCTCCAGCCAGCGTTCCGAAGCTTTTCCGATTTTCCAAAAAATTGAAACTGTTTCAATTTCTCGTCGCGTTTTAAAGCTCGAAGCATCCGTGCTTCCGCCGACTGCTCGTTTCCGTCTAAGATATTTTTGCATACCAGATGGAGAACTGCGAACAATTTGCGAATCGAAACGTTCCGAAAAACGTGAGAAAATTTGTCTCGCCCTTCTGTCCAGCACAGGTTCGAAGATTGTAGCTTCGTCTTTACAACGAGCCCCCGAAATTTGCAACACGAAATTTAGAAGCAACTTGAATTTTCTTTTCCTTCAACTGCCGACGCCGCGGCCATTGACACGATGCAAAGTCAAAGGGAGAAAGGAAAAGGTACTTTGCGTAAGTAGAGGGGTGAGTGTACATCATTGTGAGGATACAGGGTGCTCCGTAAAAAGGAACACTAAGAACACGTGTCATTTAAGAGACAATCTCAATTAGAACCGACTGCGACGAACTTTAAAACGTTCTCATCGCTCGGAGTGTTTCCATTCATCAATGTCTTTATGAAAACCGTTGCTCAGACTATGCCCTCTCGCCTGTGAACCTCGGATTCATAAACCGTTTTTTCTCTACGCTCTCCCCTCCCCCCTCCCCCTGGCGATTGTCATTCTTTCGTAATACGAAAGACGTTAATTTACGCGTCGGGTGATAGTGTGTATCTAGAAAATGCTGAGGGAGCTCGAGGTCCACGGAAGCTTTTTTTGGGTCAATTTCGATTAGCATGCTTGGTTGGATCAAGCGGAACGGAGACAACGGGAGAGAAGAAAGTCTTTTCTGGTGAAGAATCGTCCTCCGTCACGTTGTTCGACCGTCGCGAGAAGATTCATAGCGGAGGGAGTGGCCTTGACCGGCGCGCAGCGTGTTCCGGCAGCGGTGAACGCCGATCGCGCAAGAAATCATGGTTTTTCCAGCTTCTCTTGCACGTTAGCAGAAGTATCCTTCTACACGTGTTCCGAGCGCAAAAACTCGTCGAGACCGTGCAGATCGAAAAACCGATCGTAAATATTGAACCGCCGCGCGGTCGATCGGAAGGGTAGCGGATCCGAAAAAATCGACAAAAAGAAATTAGTGGAACGCGATCTACCCGCGAGGCTCGGCCGCCGCGTAAATCAACCGGGACGAAAAACGGCCAAGGGACGCGTACCTCGCGGAATTGCATCGTTTTCGAACGGCAGCTTTTCAATTACAGTGGCCAGGCGCAAAAAGTCGGCGAAACATTGTCTGTTCGCGAGCACGCCACACGATACAAATCGCCGCACGTGCGTCGCGTCGCCACGGGATTATAGAAACTCTCCGGCGCGGCGAGTAATTGAGCGATAATTCGTTTCCTCGGATTAATTAGGTCACGCCGCCGCGCCGCGGTACCGGGGAGAGCATTATTTTTAGCTTCGACTGTTTCACGCGCCTCGTTATTTCTGAATCGCTTTGTTCCTCAATGGGAACGCGCTATCACGCCGGCGAAAGCAATTACTTTCTCCCTACTTCACGGTTCTCTGTTTTAATCTGTGTTCCACGAGGGCAAATATTAACACCGGTGACGCACTCGACTCGCGCCACCCGTAATTTCCACTCTTTTCAAATGAAATCCTCCTGTTTCTCGGCAATATTCACAGTTGGTCCTCGCATTCAATTCGAACGGAAATTTGACACTTATATCCCACAGACCTTTCTCACAATTGCGTAATTGACTGTGCACCTGACGCGCTTACAACAGAAATTAGATCGAACGCAAAACTGTACGAACGTTTTTCTAGAGTCCGCCGAAAAAAAAAACGGATTTCCAGATTCTTTCTTCCACAATTACTGAAACTATACAAATATTTTCTACGCAATTTTTTAGTACGTGCTATAAAAATCGTACGAAATATGAATCAATACAACTCTGTTATTATAACACAGGGCTAAACTTTGCCTCGAGAAACCAGACATTTTTAACTTTCTTTTATGTAATCCTGTAGATTTTCGTCAAGCTTTGATCCCAGGAGATCAAAATTCCTAATAAAGAGAGAAATAGATGTTCATGTTGCTCCTGTATCTCGCAATCAACAGAGACAATTTTCGAAAAACGGTTCCAACAATCTGCGTCACTATTTCGGATTTAATGGTCGCAAGGAAGAGAAGAAAAAATCGTAGGAAGCAGACAGAAAATGTTTCGTCCAGGCACAGAAACATTTGAAACCGTAACAACTCTGCGAATGTTTTCAAGCGTTTCGCGAAATGGCCGACATTTAACCCGGCAGTTTCGCGGAAAAATTCGCGACAAATTTTCTTAATCTTCTTGCGTCTTTTCCTCGGAGGGAATTCGTTCGCCGTGATCGCTTTAGCGACGCGCGCTTCGCAGCGACATTAACGAAAAGGCGAATCTCGCGCGACCCGATAATTATCAGAGGACACTAATTACGACGGGGCGAGCCCGTCGTTGGTTCCCGAGCAAACGATTGATTTTATACCCGACTAAACGCAGCCCCGGGTTCTCCCGATTCTTCGTCGCAACCCTCGTTCCGCCAGAGCCCGTCCTCTTTTTTCCACGGTGACTACGTTTAATCTTGCTTTCGTCGCGTAGGAACCCGACACGGAAGCGGAATTTATTGCCGGGACGAAATTCCCTGGGCCTTCAATAACGGCATATTAATTTTCGGACGAGCGGAGCGGTGCGGAGCGGTGCGGAGCGGTGCGGAGCGGAGCGGGGAAGCGCGCGCACTCGCGTTAACTGCTCGCGTTTTCGCCGAATCGCGCCGCTATTAGAAACGAAGCGTTCTCGCAGCACCGGCGCGATAATTAAATCTCCGAGCGACAACGAGCGGAGCCTACCGAGTGCCATATTTTCGCGTCTCGAACGGGGAACAACCCCCATAGCAGCGGAAGTCGGACGGGAACCCTCGTCTTGATCCTCGATTGTAATTAATCGTTTTCCAAATCGCGCGTTACCTGCCGAAATTTTACTGTATATTAGAATCTACCCTTATTTTTCACATCATATCCCTTCAAAATTCCAGAAATTTCGTCGCTCGAAGTATTTTAATATTTTAATAATTCACGATACTTTTGACAAAACTTGTGCGAGGATCAGCGTGTGGGACAATGAGTTTTCAAACAAGACGGTTATTAAAAGTGGACAATATAATACAACTAGCAATTTCGAGAACACGGAAGCGGATCGATTTTTATTGAATCGTGGAAATGGCCCGTTAAACGAGAAGCAGTTCAAAATGAATTTCCACGCGGAACATTCGCAGCGGACATTGCGAGCCGATTTTTGATCGCGTCGTCCAATGTTTACCGATAAGTTGAATATAATTACGAGCGCGGCGACACCGACGCCGGAATCGTGTTTGCGCCGGGTTCAAACGCTTTATTTACCGAGTCAGATTTTCCAATTAAACCGTGATTAATCTGCGCGACGAATGCTTAGAGGGCTGAATGTTTACGGCACCGCCGGGGCCGGGGAAATAAGTTGCCGGTACATAGCCTCGAAAATCGATATATCGGGCGGAAAGGGGATGGTGGGGCAGAGGGATGAAGAGGAATCGACGATAATCCGATTTCGATGGACGGCACGAGTTGGATAATTCGTTTGCCTCGTGCCACTCAATGGCGGGCAGGTAGAGGGACGAATGAATGCGTATCTATCTCTCTCTCTCTCTTCGTTTTGCTCTATCGCTGTGTGTGTATTATATATATATATATATATATATATATATATATATATATATATCCTTCCAGCGTTGATGGTACTATTGAATTCCGTTTTCCTTGACTCGCGTGACTAAATCGTGGAAAAAATTGAAACTATGGAGCGAGAGGGGAAAAAAAGAGATTTACGAGCGACAATGTTGCCCGTTGAGGAACAATTTCATGTACGGACGGTGGTGGGGGACCACGGGGGCCTGATAAAACTGTTTACGCCGCGAGTTATTCATGAGCCGCATCATTGCGATTTTTAACGGTTAATTAAGTCGAAAATGCCGATTAATTGGCTCGCGATTCCATTCCTTTGGAAATACCATCGAAATAATTCGAGGATTCGCGCCAATCGCGTTTCGGGCGCGACTGTGTATTTACTGTGCAAATAACCGGGGGCCGATCGATGGGAGAAATGGGGTTTCGAAATTTCGAGCACACCGCGTGGCCCGTTTTTCCCCGGATGAAATTTGTCGGCATCCTCTGTCGATGCAAATGGGAAAAACCGTTGCAGGGAAAAATTGTGAGAACAATAGGGAAACTAATTGCACCTCGTAGTACAGCTTAATCACAGTGCAGAGTTCATTAAACGCTAATATTGCCGATCTACTTCCTGTAATTCCTTCGTAATCGACCTATATTTTTTCGATATTACGTGTAACTTGAGATATATTTACGTTTGGTTGAGATTTAGTAAAAAAGAGAACCAGTCGAGCTATATTTGTGCAATATTCATTTATCGATTCAAAAATCGATTGCGGATTTTATGCATTTATAAACAAAATTTGTGTTAAGACATTAACATCCACCCTACTCAAATTATTAAGCGAAGGACATTTCTAAGCGACTCCTGCATTTTGCAGTGAACGCAGGAATTTTTATTTTGCACAAAGATCCGCAGTCGATTTATCCCTGTAAAATATATTGATAAATTTCAATCGATAAATTCTGGAAAAGAGCATTCGAAAGATTCGTTAAGTTATCAACGGTTAATGTCCGTTTTAAAAACCTAACACATTCGAAACGGAGATACACAGAAGACGAACGAATGGTATTGGCTGGCGAAATATTCCAAGATGCACAAAAAATGGACACTGAACTCCATGAACGGAAGAATAATATCGTCACGAATTCTGATAACCTATCTGCACCACCGAGTGGAAAAGAACTTTGTTGGCAGTCTAATGCATAACTGGCGGCTGGGAAAATTAGAAATTTTAATGCCGACTGCTTGTAATTCAATTGAGAAAATTCATTTCGCAGGAAGAACAAGAGACACGGAAAAATCTAGATATGGAAAATTCATTCCGGAATGAGTACTTGAGCGTATAATGGCGTAAAGCGCGTAACTGTAACGTATACTATTATTCTATAATATTATTATATTTTTCGAATAATTACCGACACTTCGTAATCGCAGACAATTTGAAACAGGGGATGTGCATTTCCGATGCAACGCATCTATTGGTATCTCTCAGCGAAGGTGTTCGATTAAATTTCACCGTTTCACTTTTATGTTTCATACGATACGGAAATACAATGGAAATGAAAGAGAAACGACACACAGGAGTCAGCACTGTTATTTTCAAGGCGAGTATCCATCTCTATTTGCATATTCAATTAGCGTGTCTGTACGGGAAACTAGGCTGCAAACCTTTGTGCATTCATAGCTTGCAAAAAAGACTGAGGCAGAAAAGCGTCGATCATGTTCCCCCTTCTTATGTCATTCTTAATGAACTAGCTACAGTTTTCGTGGTGGATCAAAATATACCTAACACGCTGTTCTTCCTTGGAAGAAAAACAAACATTTTCTAGTTATTATACTGTACCGTTTTAAAATCAAAATTTTGACCACATCGACAAAGAAAAATTTCTGCTCCTAGGGACCAGAGGAAAGGGGTCCAACTCGAAAAATAAGGACCAACTTACAGTACGCTTTGCAGGATTACGAGTAAGAAAAGCGTCACCTTTCGGACGTTTTCAGAGTGACAAACGATCATGAACCGCGGAGAGAATTGGTACACGGCTCCCTTGACCCGGTTAGCCGATCGAATCTGTTAACCCGTTGAACGCGTTAACGTCCACGTGTACCCGAGGCGTCGATCCGCGAATGGAAATCGCCATTTCCCGCGTTAGGAAATGCTCGTTCCAGACGGTGTACGCGACCTTAACGTAATTTGTCGTAATAGGCATGTTTATTTGATGTAACGTTGACGAGGCTGAGTCACCGTTGTCGCTCCAGATCGCTTGCGCCGCGGCGACCTTGACGGAAAAACGAAACACGCCGGTTCTCCCGCCGCGATTTCTGGATCGCGATCGACGACCAACGGCACCGATCGCCGATTTAAAATGGGCCCGCATTCCCGAACGCTAGCTAACACCGCCTCCGATGACACCGCGCGCGCTCTCGCCTACTCGACTACTATTCCCCTCTCGTGACATCCCCCTGCGCCACCGCGAAACCTCAATTTGAATGCAGGCGCGCGCGCTCGATCGATAATTGCTCGCGTAAATACATCCAGAGCCAGTTTTCCATTCGCATACCCCGCTCCTACGGTATCCACTGTTCGCGATACCATTGCGCATCGTTACATTTTTTCAACGAGATGCTCGCGGAAAAAATGCGGTTCGGTTTTCCCACCGGATCGATGTTCTCCAATTTTACATCCGCGGAGGAACGGCTAGTATCGAAACGACGTTCGCGAAAGTATTCGAACAGGCTCGAGGGCATTTTGATTTCAAATGAAAAATATCGTAGTTCGAAGCAACAGTTTTCGAGGAATTTTTTCAGTTCGAATACATGTAAGAGAAGCCACGAGACCATGTGGTTATTGTACTATTGGTGTACCATACAGTTTTTTAATCCCTTCGTGATTCTCATTTTGAAAACAAAACAAGTTTTTACGAATTCAATTGTACCTTCACAATCACTACAGAAAAGAAAATCTACAAAGGAAACTGTGGAAAGTGCATTAAACTTGAAATGCCTGCAAGCAGCGTTGAAGGAAAATGATCGCTTGAGAGTGTAAACAATTGCCACGATGACGTATGCAGAGTCGGGAAAGTTCGTTGCATTGAAATATTGTTACGGAGAACCGACAAACACGCTCGATAACAGAATATATCAAAACAGCGCTGAAGAGATGATTAAAACACGCGATTGTACGGTGACCAATTAGGGGTAATTATCACGCAATACTTAGGGTTGCATGGCACGTTCAAAATGAAATGTCTTGATCGCATTCTTAACAGTTAACGAAAGCAACGATGAAGTAATTTAAAGAATTTTATGATGTATTATATTTTCTTGCGCCCAGTGCGCTTTATCTAAAAAAAATTGGTTCGTCTTTTGCGCATCTAGAATTAATTTAAGACTCCCAGGAGAAAGTCGATTCTTGATAATTTCTACTATATTCTGCAAGACCTCACCTTTCTCGTATAACACGATAAATTGTCACGAATCAGCTGAATGAATCGATAACACTGCGATATAAACAATTGCCTGCGCGAATCTATACTTTCCTAGATCTTTCGAAAAATCCCGGAATAACTTAAAAATATTATTTCTGGGACATTCCTCACTAATCACAGTGTTCAACATTTTTTCGCACCTCGCATATCCACAATCAAAACCTCGAATAAAATAAACCGCAATATTTTCAAATCAGCTGAGCAGTTCGTGCACACTGCGCATAACATTCATTGACATCGATGAATCATCAAACGTTGCTCTACGTACACGAACGCAACTGCACAATCGATTAACCCTCGCACGCTGCTCGGGAAATAGTTGCACCGAAGAGATCCTGCGATAATATTTCACCCACTTTCGCTGTACACTTCAACAATGTGCGTTGCAAGCGTCAGACGTATGAATTTTTTTACACACTTCCGACGATTTCGTGCTTCGTTCTTTAAATTGTTGTTGTTCAAGGCTACTTATATTTTTGTCTACATTAAAAAAGAGCATCATAGCGTATTACTGATCTGCGGACTGTGAAACACGAAACGCTAAAAAGAATTATTGATTAATATTTTATATAACCGTCAAGGTCGGCAATATACCTGATACACAACTAGGGACTTGCTAAATGTGTTAACAGCAACAAAAATTGATCGACCGATGTAAAGGTCAGCAAACAATTTCTTTCTGTAAAACAATCTTCCAAAGCTTTTTCCCAATACATTTAGAAGCTTTCTGGAAAGCGTTAATAAACTGTGTAAAATAAAAACGAGAAAATTTGATCGATGATGGTACACTTAGTGTCGAATCTCGATCACGACGGCAAAACCCGGAATATCTTCAGCCGCTTTAGGGTGGAAATCGCGAAGGGTTAGACGTTCCTGGAGAAACTGGGCGATCGCGTGACAAGTTATAGGATCGGTACGCGCGCATAAATTACCGCGAGAAGTGCGCGGCTGAACGTGTTCGTTGACGTTCAGGCGTGCTTACTTCGCGCGTGTATCTGGAGCGAGCGAGCGAGCGAGCAAGAAAGCAAGACGGTGAGCGAGCGCTGGATCCGATACTCACGTGTGTCTCGGTCGCGAGCACTATTCTCGTAGCTGGATCAAATCACGAAAGCACGTAGGCGACGTCGGCGGGTAGATCACTAGTTCCCGTAACAACCCCGGAATATCCTTGTATCCAACACTCGGTCTGCGTGGCCACCAGGTACAGCACTAAATTTTCCTCCTCGGGCACTGTTCGGCGATGCTGTCATCCGCGCGAACGACTCTCACCGTGAAAAACCGAGTGGGTCTGAACGGGTTTTGGTCCGTTTCGTATCAAAAAACTTGTATAAAAGTAAAAAAAAGAAAGATCTATATGTATATATATGAAGGGGGGATGATGGTGCGCGTCGGACACGTCCGGTCTCGGACAGGTGTTGTTGTCACTGGAGCAGCTCGAGGACTACTGGCCGTCACGGCGCTCGACCGTCTGGTCCGTCGGTTTTTCTAGGAGCTCTAGGTGTCTCTGTTGCGTGTCGGCGCAACGACGTTCGCGATCTGTCGTGTCGGCTCTCGAGCGTAGCACTGCCAGGAAAGAACTCGTCCTTTGCGCGCGCGCGCTAGTCAACTCTCCGGGCACACACACACACACACACATACACACTATATTGGGTTTCTCTACGTGATCTATATATTAACGGTAGTGTATGGGGTAGTATATATATATATATAATATATATATGTGGGTGCGTCTGTGTGTATTTTCTATATAGCACACACGTGTGTCCCTGCTGTAACGTCCTTCGCTGCGCGAGACCGATCCGTAACGGGAACTGTTACGCGAAATCCGCCACGAACAGTCACCCACGAGTGCCGCTGCCAGACTGGAACGCGGGGAAACATGTGCGGCCTCTTACATACCGTTGCAGGCGCAGAGGGAACGCAGAGCGGTGGGGGTTTGCCAGCGACCAGTGGAAACCGTGGTGGGGAGGAAAATCCCACTCCGGCGAGTACTACTACTCCGCGGTGGGGGTAACTGGCAAGGACGCGAGACCTCGACGTGTCACGAGTACTCGACGTACTACTTTTTTCCCCGAGACCGTCGCTCGCTTTTCACCGACCGTTCTTGATAAGGGATGATATCGCCGCTTCTCCCCGCCACGTAGCCCTGTTTGCCTCACCCCAGTCGACGCTGATTTCGCCACTTAATTTCTCCCTTATCCACTGACTTGCAATACGAGCTAACCCTGTTTGTACTCCCTTCATCTAGACAAAGTCATGCTTATTTATAAACCCGTGAAAATTGGTGACAGAGAGGGTGTATCCGTGCAACGTTCAAGGGGATGATTCTGTATGAGAAAATGAGTCGAAAGTGTGGAAACGAATTTTCTCATGCAAGCCTTCGTTTTTGAGATGCTCGAGTTTGAAAATTCCACAGCGCGCGTACATTGTACACGTCTGCATAGGGAAATCGCGTTACTAGAAACTCGGAATTAGTACGAATCAGGTGAAATTAAATTACGTTCGATACAAATCGCAATGTTTGCTCCGCGTTACAGGAGGGTTTACCGTATCAAGGTGAAGTAGAAACGTTCAGCCACGGACAGACGCATCGGCCGCCACCGATTTAATATCGCGCGTTCCTCGCGAACTTTCAATCCGTTTTTCCCGAAAACGAAACCTCGTGTGGAAGAACTTTGTTCAACGTTTTCGGATTAAATTTTTTATATACTCTCACCTCTCGCGTGCACGAATACATTCAGACGAATGTTCTATCGGAATGTATGTTCTCTTACATACTGATTATTTTCATCCGGAACAAGTTTTAAGGAAATCCATTTTTGGTCCGAGTTAGATTAGGCGAATATCCCACTTAGAATCGATAGGAAGTTGTGGGTTTAACTTCGGCAACGCCAACGGTCCCATAGACGGCGACACTATTTGTTTGCGTGGGCTCATTTGCTTATGCAATCGTTTCAAGCAAGGTTTCTTTTGTCGGGATCATTTATCCTTTAATTCTTCTACCCCGTTCTTTATATTAAATTGATACATATTTGCAGACAAGTTTTTTTAGTGCGCATCTTTCCGTTTTGTTGGTTATTTAAATTAGTTTGTTGCCTGACGGGTTAGACAAAAGGATGACGAACGTGTTCGAATAGAAACCCGGTTTATGACACGGTCGTTGTTTAGAGACCGTGGGACGATCACGACTAAATAAAATCCTTCCTGTTAGCGTCCCAACGAACAATAGCTATTGACGCATCGTAAACTTCTCGACTGCGCTTCCACCAGTCCGCTGCGATGACGGTAGTCGACGATAATTTTTTTAGTGGCAGCTTGTCGCTTTCAACGCGGGCATATAACTCGCCTTAATTTCGCAAACCGAGACGGATATCCCGAACAACCCCACCGCAAATTCTAGTTCCCAATAAACCGAGGCCGTTCCAAAGCCGAAACGATGGTTACGGTACAGTAAAACCGTAATTCGATTATCGGTTCGACGAAATTTCGCGATAACAAATGAAAAGACGTGAATAAATAATTTTAGTTCACATGAATGAAAATACACTACGATCTTCTATAGATCTAAAATCTAAAATTATAGGGGTTTATAGATTTAATAGTTCACTTCGCTATTGACCCCAACAGCTTCATTTATAATAAACGCAAAAGATTACAGTGGGCAATTGATTTTTGCCCTCGCAGTCACGTTTATTACTATCCCAAGGGAAAAGATATTTAGGGGTTGCGTAGATCGTAGAAATTCTGCACGCATATTATTGCGAATATTGCGACATATATTTTCCTAGCAGCAACAGGAATGTCGTGAAAGTAGGAAAAATTATTTTCTCCACAGCATTAATACATCGGGCTACTACATAAATAATGCAAACTTCCCCTTATATTCTTGGAAAGTCGAGTACAGAAGCATAATCACAATTTCATATATTCCCCTTAGTTTCTCCAGTTCATGGATTCCAACTTCCGTGAAAATACAAAAGAAAATTCCTGTTGCTTGTGATTCTAATATGTTATAAATTAATACGCTCTACGCTACCAACATCGCGTACGCTCACGTCCATAAATCACCGGACATTTATTTATTTTCAGCTTTGTAACTAGGACAAGAATACAAGTTTCGGGCTTGATTTTATTATATGCGATAATATTTAAACGCAAAATTAAAAATATACACATACAATTTGCATAACTGTTGGAAAAAAGAGATTGAGAATTGTGGCATGAAATCAAAACAGCGTTTATGGATACCTCTAGAATGCCAATTCGGAAAACAATTATCCAAAATCAAAATCTTTTTGTACATTTCGCTACTCAAAATAGTATTACAATCCACAGTATGCTGGCCGGAGAATTTCTAACTTTTCTGTGACAGTATTTTATTTTTACGTTCGGAGGATACACGGCAGATCGAATATTACAACTGTACAGGCTGTAGCAGGTTAGTGCAGCATAGAATTGCTGGAACGTATTAATGTACAAACATTTCTCACAGTTTTGAGAATTTTTCTACGGACACCTACTCCTTATTGTGCTCGATGTTACTGCTAAGTAGCGAAATCCGATCACTGATCAGACAATGGCTGAGAAAGGAACGACGCCGTTCGGCTGCCGTTTAATCGCGACTGGATCAATTAAACTCGACCTTGATTTACTTAGGCGAACGGGAGCCCGAACGTACAGGAAGCCCGCTATCTAAAGACGATCGCGACAAATCGCGAGGTAGATGGCTATCGCAATTTCCGCGGTGAGGTAACGCCGACGAAACGCAACCGCGATTGTAAACTGCCGGCCGTGTTCCACGATGGCGGAGTCCATCTTAACGCAACGAGAAGCAGTTTCGCGAAATGTCGTAAAAGACGGGGCAATCATGCGTCTTAGAGCCTATCGGTCAGCTCCCGGGACCAATTGAACAGCCACAGTGTGGGGGTATTGTTCGAAATGATCACTTTTCCGAGAGCCGTTGCGCAAGGGATCGGGGAACGCATCAATTAAAGAAAGTTATATAAAGCGTCGCGGCGGGACCACCTCGGTTACGTAAAATAATGAACAAAATAAAATGGCCCGATCAAGAGAGAAATAAACCGCACGGCAAGAACGTGTGGTAGCCGGTGTATATAAATTTTTCTTGCGCCACTGAAGTTCGTGGACCCTGTCGGCTCGCAATTAAGCTAAAAAGGAAACTGGGTCAGTCGATCGGAGCTGATCGCGCAATTAATTCAGGCAATTAATAGTAGCAACCACCGGCTCCTCGAAATTATATAAATAAACTCCGGCGGTCTGTTTTCATCTAATACGGAATTTAATCGCGGGAATAGTGGATTGCCTTCGTAAATTATTCTAACCTGGAAAGTGTTATTGTTACGCTAACAATAAGTTTGACTGAGTAAGAGGTATGAAATATTGATCTTGAGCTGTCGAGTGGGGTTTTATTTTCGTTTCATAGTTTCGTTTGCTTTACACGTCCGTGGAAAAACTTTCTTCGTTACGAGAAATAAAGGCTAAATAGATTCTCCGAAGAAACTCTAATTAATTCGTCGAATATAAAACGAAAATGACGGGTTCTAATATTTTTAATTTAAAATTATCAAGATTCTAAGGATGCACACATGAGGAATTATTTGGCAAATTCATTTCTTTGGGAATACATTGTTCTAAAAATATTGCTAAAAATGTGAATAGCACTTTCTTGTTATTTTGATAAAGTAATACCAAATTGTCGCTTTTAGTGCACCGTAAAGGAATATTGCAACTATAAAGACTGCTGCTGAAACGATTGCCGTTAGCGAATCTGTTAAACTCCATATCCACCCGCAATAAGCGCCTCCAGGTACTACACATATTCTGTCGGTCGGTCAGCAAGAACCAAGGTAGCAAAATCGACGCAAAAACGGATGATTATGCAAGCTACTCCCAAGGCTCAATTTTTTTTTAGTGTCCCAGCTGCATCGAAAAAAGTGCTCCGGTGTCCACGGATATAACTAAACCCTCGAGAGCGAGGCCGGCCTGTTTTTCTCCCCGAAGCCAAAGTATTTATATCAAAAGCGGCGCGTGCGTGCGTGCGTCTTTTAAGATCTCTCTGTATTTGCCTTTCGTGGTATCGAATAAAATATGCCACGCAGAGAGAGAGAGAGAGGGAGAGAGACAGAGAGAGAGGAGCGACGTCGACGACACGCACGAGCGAGCAGTTCAGGGTGCAGGGTTCGGGCATGCGGAAAGTTCAGCACGAAAAAAACGCGAGCACGAGCACGAGCGTGAGCGCGGACACCTCGCTCTGCTCTGTCACTCTTCTCTTCGCGCGTTTACCTTTTAAAGGTCCCACGGAAGGCAGCACGTGCACAATAAATAAAGGCCGAGGCACGTTGCACTGGTCGCCGACTCGTTTCTTCGTTTAACGACTCCGGCCCGGTCGTTGCTGCGTTATCTGCGGTCCCCGCTATCTTATAACGCTTCGTGCCATCCGGCTCGTCCTCCCTCGTTCAAAACCCACCCTCAAGCCGGCCGGTCCATTGAATTCGGTTTAGTTTCTTCCCGGTGTTATCGATCGTCCCCGCGCCCCCGTTTGTTCTTCCCTCTTATCGTTCCGCGCCCCTTCTTATCAATTTTTCTCTCCCCTCCGACTGCTCCTTTCGCTTTAGCCGCAATCCCTTTCCGCTCTCGTTTGCACGGCCTGCCCTCCGCCACTCCCCTGCCCCTCCGCCCCACCCTCCCGGCGTTGTTGACTTTCCTTTTAGTCGTATTTGCCGACCCTATCTCTTCTTCGCCACCCTCCCACCACCTTTTCGATACAACTTGATTTTTACTTGCAACACCACTTACCGTGTTTGCGCTTCTTCACAATAAATCCCTCGCTCCCTCCCCCCCTTTCGCCGTTGCCCCCTCCCCCCCCCCCCCCCCGTTCTCTCGTCTCTTCTGGCATTATGGTTCCCGAGATCGCCTATCGTCGAGGACTGCATCGATCTAACCAGAGGCTCGTTTCATAACGGCTCATTTTTTTCTTTCTTCCAACGAGGGAGACCCACCATCCTGCCCGCGTCCTTCGAGGCGTTTTCTCCATTTTTACTTGTAACCGCTCGGCGTGTTTGCGCCTCCCCGTAATCACTTATCTCCCGTTCCGACGAGCCCGTCTTGTTTACCGATGGCTTTGTTCTCGAAATCGCCGGTCGGAGCTGTGCCGATCAGGAAGCTTATTTTACTGGAACCTGCTCTTCAATTTTCTCGTCGGTACCTCGTTCTCGTCTCTTCGGACGCTGGGTGGTGCAAAACCGACGTTTACTGTGGACTGTTGAGGGGAGCACATTTTCAAAAATTTCTTTCTTTCTAGAAGAACAGTCGTCATCAGTAAATTTTTATGCAGAATAAAATGCTACATTCAGTTTTCATTTTGATCATTTTAATCGGCCGAAAGTGATGCAGTGTCTTGAAGTTCTTTAAATATTTCTACCATTCTGCCTCCTAATTCCCAACCTTTCCTTGTTGCACCCGTTTAAATCCATTTTCTAGTTCCTCTAAGTCTTTTTTCTAGATCTTCGCAACCCATACAAGCAAGATGGGACCGTGTTAAAATAAGAAACTGAATAATAAAGACAATAGGTACTACATAAAACTTTGTCATTTTTACTGATATGTTCTCCTCAGTTCCTTTTTTTCCGTCCGTGTTTTCCAAGATCGCCGATAGATAAGGGCCGAGGGAGCTGGAAAAGTTTGAGATCTCTGTGAGAGAGTCCTCGGGGAGAGAGAGAGAGGGAGGAACCGCAAGGAGGCCATCACCCCGCCACGAATTTCCCTGTCCCCGTCTGAAAAACGCTCTCGAGTTTCTAGGCTCGGGCTTCTAATCTCCGCTGGTTAAATATAACGCTTCCTCTCGCCCGAGGCTCCTCCCTTCCGGTCTCGCGGCAGCCTCTCGTTGCAGCGGGAGGCTCTCTCGCCCGGTTTTCCTTTCCTTTGTTGCATCAGTAAACAGGTTAGCCAATTTTTCTGGCGCAGGAAGCAGGAACGTGAGAGAAGCACTGGAATAAGAATGTAACGCGGCTCGCCGGGGCGACGGGGGGTCCGAGAGGTGAGGGCGCACACGGCTATCTTTAGGTGTGCAACTTTTACGCGTACAAAAGCGCTCGCGACCCGCACCAACATTATCGCGAGAAGGCTCTCTCGCGTGTACGTACGTGGACACCCGTATATGTGTATATATATATACGTAGAAGCGGACACACACGTGCCGTGCATATTGTTCGAGCAGGTTTTTCGACCGAGATTAAGAGCGAGCACGTACACCTCGCGATACTCGCGCACACGAGCCCGTCCGGCTAAGTATGCCAAGGATTACCGGTATGAACTTTTACGTACTGCCTACGAATGCAATAATCCGATAATACAACGAGCAGGAAACCGTTTCGTCGCCGCCCGCCGCGCGACAGATTAACGAGGATAGTTCGAAAGTCGCCGGTGTTGTATCCGCTGCGTCGCGCCGCGCCGCGCCGCGTCGCGTCGTCGCCGGCCGGAAGTTACTTCGCCGACGGGAAATACGACGCTTAGGGCAATTAGAGGATCGTGTGCCCGCACCGGCCGATTTGATCGCTTCTCGCCACCGTGAAACCTAACGCGGATTAACTCGACGACGCGAAATTCTCCGACTTTCTTAGCCTCGGGAGGAGAGGGGAGGGGAGGGGTGAGAGAGAGGGGGGTCTAACTAGGGGATTTGCGCAGGTGCGCGATGTTATTCCAGATGATGTGTGCTGCTCGACGATGTTGTTTCGGCGAGTGGAATTTTTCCGGGTCCACTCATCCCGATGCTGGTCCCGTTCTTCGACAAGGACGTCGATATCGTCGTTGTTGACGATTATTTTTAACTCGCCGCTGCTGACGGAACCGGGTCACTCAAGAACAGTTTTTATTTTCGTTGGTACAATGCTGCTCGCGAGCGCCGGGCCGCTTGGACCTTTTTCGAGAGAGTCGGATGTATCGATGTTCCGCTCGCAGCTTTTTAATTACCGGGGCTGGTTGGAACCGACAGTTCTGCCCGTCAGCTTTGAGTGATAGAGCATTTTGATATTATGAAAGGAATTCTGTCGAGTGTCGTTGTACCACGTCTATTTCATTTTCGGAATCTGTAGTCTCAATTGTAATATTGAATTGTGTCGAAGCTGCAGTCAGACATTTTTACTGAAACGATATTTGCAGCTTCATTACAGGAGGAGATTATTTCAAGTATTTCTGTACTATTCCCGCTTTATTTTCTGACTGTACATTCTTAATATCCAAATATTTTGAAGGTCCACCTTTTTTAATCCAGACGAAAGTGAAGAAAATTAGGTTAGCTCCTAATGTAGTCTCAGTTGCAAATTTGAGCTGTCCTCTTAATTCTACGAAGGGGAAAGTGTAGTTTTTAACAGACATCGCAAATATAACCTTTTACCAGAGATAAAAAAGTTATTACTGGACCGAGTGCTTTGACACTGAAATTTAAAATACTTCAAAAATTGGAGTTGATCGATTTGGCCTGGGAACAGTTCAAAGAAAGCTAACCTGTACGTTTGAATATAGATATTTTACGGTAAAAAGTACATTTTTTAACGAAGAAGAAAGACGTGAATATATAAAAGAGTGCAAAACATGTTCTAATCAGACGACCTTTCCATCGCGACCAATTAGAGCTGAAGTCGTCCTACAGTCGTTTAACTATCTAAAATGTCGTTTTAATGTCAGCAGTCGACTAATCGAACGCAAGGAAGTCCACGTTGCCGCGCGATTACGATTACACGGCCTCCGAGAGAAGTTTATCGATCGTGGGCGTGCTTTGTCGTCCGCGGGAAATTTATGCGATCGCCGGACCGCCGATAAATCGCGGCTTGATTAACAGCCACCGATACCCGGGCCCCGATAATCGTGTTTGTCCTTTGGCGAAGGCATCGCCTGAGCGTCAAGCCGGCACCCAAGTTTCTATTTTCCCGGGGAGCGTGCCGGCGCCCGCGCCGCTCCGCGCGCCGCCGCCGCTTCGTGGTCACGGCCAACCGGCTGAAAACGCTTGTAGTATTAGTATTCGCTCGCTTGCTCGCATGCTCGCTGGCTTCGCTCGGCCGTCATTTTGCGTAACAAGCTAACGTTCCTCCGTTTTACGAGCGACCTCGGGAGGGCACGTGGACGGACGAAATTCAGCCGCGGATTATCGCGATCGCGAATATTTCCGCACGGAAAACGCGCCGCGATTTCTCGCGTGACTTCCAGGTTCCCGGCTCGCACGTTCCGCTCGGAAACGTTCGATATTTTCCCTCGCGATAATCGTTTATGGTAATCGCAATATCTATGTAAAGTGAAAACGATAACGCCTGATGTCACAGTGTCCCGTTTTATTACCGTCATTCACGGTTTGATGCTGAAATGCGTGGAAATTCGAGCATTCACTTTTGCATTAGAATTTTAGAATCACGAGTCTTGAGGTACTAATTAAAGAAAACGATTACCCAGCTGAGGGTTCTATGCATTTATGACAAATACGGAGCGATACAGTTTAAAATGGTAAACAGATCATTATGACTGAAGGACGTCGATATACTAGTTTCAACTTGTTGAAATGATTAATGAATGAACGGAATTTGTACCTTGCTCCTGTATGTTAAGATCTTGTGTAACGATTAGACGACCTTCCTGAGTGCCGAAGAATATTTATCCTTTTGTTTTGTTACGATTTTTAGTTTGCTAGATTTTCTCAAATATCGAATGTCCGATGCTAGCGCGTTTCCTCTGTGCTGCACTGTTATTTTCCATAAGAATGCGGACAGGAATCTGCTATAATCGCTTCTGTAAACAATTGGAAACCTCCAGAAGGTTTCACATCCTCGTATGACACGTTTACACTACATGTAATTTTCCTTTGTATTCGTTGTAATGTGTGATAAGTAGATATTGTATCAAAGATTACTTTCTCTTTAAAAATAAAAACCAACAATAGCTGGACTCGTACAATATACAAACAGTTTTAGCAAGCACAACTTACGATTCATTTTTACGCAATGAACAAACATTTCTAATAAATAAACTCGTGATTTGTCATTACACAATTAGTGAACATTCCTGGCAAATGAAACACAGTCGACTGCGGATTACATGAATTTATGACGAAAATTTATAACTGAAATACAAGATGGTGAAAATATTAAACGAATTTAAAAAAATTGTTACACTATTTTCGACTCGTTAAAATTATTTAAAGACCGTTTAATTCCTGTTTCTCACGATTGGACAATGTTTTTCCGCTGTCTGCATATCAAGATTAATTAAGATTAATCAAGTCTAATTAAGAACACTGTTTTGCATTACTGAAGACAACGTGGTATAGTAAACTGTACGTATTTTTGTTGCAAGGAATCTCAATCGTCCCTATACAACGTGCTCGTCCCAATATTCTCGAATTCAAACAGTATCCAGCGATTCGATTCAGTATGGTAGAAGTTACATGAATTATGTATGTGATTGTGGCTCGCCGGACGATAGGTTCAGGGACTCATGACAGTCTTGTAGTGTTTATCAAGCTAGATAGCGAGCAGTAAAAAATTGAAGCGTAATTACATCACCTAGTTCACGCATGTGCTTCTCGGGAAAGCGGCCAACAATGAAGAAAGAACCCGTACCTGTAACGTAAAAAAATTCTTATCAGATAAGCTGTACTTCGATCAAAACAGACAACAACTAACTCTCGGTCAAATGGTTAGAGACTGGTCCAATTTTTTCGACGAATCCGCGTGACGGCATTTTTAACTTTTCAGCGGTGGCAAAAATACGTTCGTCAGAAAAAGAAAAAGGTTTTCGATGAGCGAGAAGGAGAGCGAGGGAGAAAGAGAGAGAGAGAGAGAGAGAGAGAGAGAGAGAGAGAGAGAGAAAAGCGAGGCTCGATTGAGCGAAGACAAATATTTGGGCGGAACCGGTGCGAGCCGGAATGAACGCAATTGCGTGAGCCTTGCGCGTATTTTCGAAGGTGGCAGTGACGCCGTTGGCGAAATAGAGTCGAAACGTCGCGAAAATAGAGCGTGATCCGAACAACGTGGCATTCGCTGGAACTTTTTCGAGCCCCGTGGTTCCCCCGCCACGCCCTCGCATTGTTGACCGCGATCCCGCCGGCTGTTTAGTAGCAATAAACTTGATGCTTCCAAGAGATCCCGAGTTTGACTCATCGCACGAACAGTGAAAACACCGATCCAGTCTGCCAGAAATTCGCTACACTGCGCGTCTTTACGCGAAATAATAATTACTGTGATTTCCCTAAATATGCGCCAATGTCCGGATGATAAACGTCGCGGAACTGTCCCCACTACCGCGGGGTATGCCCCGTGAGTCCCCTTCACGATACACGACGCTGGCCAGACCCGTGTTTTGGACATATAACGAGTAGACGCTTTATCTCAGTCGATTATAAGCAACGGAAGTTAACTGGTTCTCTCACGGGTCACGAAATACAAATATAATGAACTTTAAAATTTCTTTGAAGCTTGCAGAACAACAATGTAATAAATGTTTGCTTGTTTACTGTCTCCACGATCAACGTCGAAAAACTCGCGCGACTTGTCTCAGAAAATTTCCGGACGCCTCGGAACCGAAAGGATGATCCGTTGTGTGCGAGACGCGACACCGCCGCGCCCGAAACTTTGACGAAACAAACATCTTATCAGAAAGTTGTTTCGCGGAGTCCGCCGAGGTGATCGACAACCTTCCCCGGCAACAAGACTGCGTTGCTGAAGCGAGCTGCCGGGGTTTTCGCCGGGCTGAAAGCTGATCGAGCAAACACGGTCTCGCTTCGCAAACAGAGTCGCCGACGCCGAGGACCGTGAGGGACCGGCCGCGGAAGAATCCCCGAGCGATGGCAGAAAAATGCAGAATTGACTCACTCGTTGGCTGGTTCAGGCGTTCTCGCAGCGATAAGCGCGAAACGCGAGCGATAGCCGCCGCGCGTTATCTGCCGTGACGCCGCGAGTCGCCTGCGATCGCGGAATCGCGCGTGTATTCTGTACGAACAGCCGTGAAACGTACGATCCGATCGACCAACAGGAAAATTCTGGCATTTCCTCGTTCGAAACTTGTCCTTGGCCCGACGCGACGCTGGAACACGTTGGGAAAATATTTGCACGGTTTGTCCCGTGACGGGATTCCGAGAAAGATTGCTGGTAATTAGACCGCGGACTTTATGTACTCGTTCATGACAATTGTTCCATCCACAATAGGGAAAGCTACCAATTACTTCTAGTATTTCTGTTTGCGCAATTCTTTACAACCGGCCCGGGCAACTTCTTCCTCGCCGTCGCTTCACGACCCCCACCACTGGCCACTTCATGTTACCCTAGCGTGCTTCTATCTCTCCCGAAGACAACATTCTGTGTAGGTTCCTCGCCCTTTTCTCCCACTTTCCATGGGAGCATGGTGGGGGGTCCCAAGAGTGGGTAGAGGACTCGCATTTGGCTCGCGAGCCACCGGTTGCCCAGGCCTGCGAATTCTTACGGATTTATAATCTGTTTATCTGGAGTACGATAAAATGCAAATTTTGAGGAAGATTTTATCGCGCTCATCATCTTCCGATGCTTTTTACGAGAGGAGATAAATTGAATAATTTTAATGAGGGAGAGCTGTAATCTCCGGAGTCATTGTGTCGCAGCCGCTTTAGGTTGAAGACTAATTGCTCGCACGCTATTGATCGTTATTGGTCGCGTTAATAGTTCAGTAATTGCGGTTTCATTGTTATTCAGTGTTTTTGAGATTCTCCTTGCGTAATGGCGTCGCTCGTTATTTGCTTTTTTGCTAGAAAGACGTTTATCGACCTCCTCGAGCGTGCCGATAACTGACGGGATTTCTGTTGTCTACGAGATACATCGATGTTTACGAATTATGCAACGCAACCGTCGATAGCGGCAAATATAGTTCACGTGCGTATAAATATTATTGACGCGATCCGGGAAAAATGCTCCGCGTGATTCGAAATGATTCGAAGTCGGTCGATTGTTAGGCAGCTCGTTGCCGGGTTTCGATTCGCCGTCCCGAAAATCGCTGACTTAGGCTGCGCGGAGCGAGAAGATTATGAAACTCGGCTAGAGTCGGTCGCGTTCGGCTCGCAGCACTATTCACGTGCAGTTTCACGTGCGCCAGAAATGGACGTTTTCTAAAGTCAGAGGTCTAAGCAAAAGCATTCCCGAAGTCCATGCTAAGCATATTAATTTTCAGCCGCTGTGAATCAGTTTTCTGGTCTCGTATTCTGTGTACAACTGGGATCGTGTTTCATCAATTTCTTCTTCGTACAGAGTAACCGTCATTTCAATAATCTGCTGCATTAGCTGCACCCTGGGTTATCTTCATTAACTATTCTTTTTTTTCAGTTGCTACATCATAATTTACACTTCTACTTTTCTTTTTAATTATTACGAACAGACTGCGGATTTTATGCGTTTATAACAAAAACCAGTGGTTGAAACGTAAAACAGTAGACACATTTCACGAATTTAAACATTCCGTCGCATTATATCCAGCGTGTTACAATGATCGCGGAAAGAAATCAATTTATATGTGAAATTAATTTTTATTTTTCATAAAAGTCCCCCGTCTAGGTACGAACTTACGATTTACTTTTAATCGTTCCGAAGTGCCATTTTATCACCGAAGCGGAATAATATTGTGGATGGAGTGTTTATTTGTTCAAAGGAGCTAATGAGATTGAAGGTACACTTTCGAGCAAAGCTGTGTACCGTGTTTATTTGTGTAAGGGACTCTTTGAAACGGAACTACGCAAGCAATAAAGCTAGGTTAAGCTATCATCAAATACAGACGAAGTGCCCGTATCATTTCAAGCCAGTATCGTTTGTTACGTTCGCGGCGAAGAATGCGAGATCTGCTTTACGATAACATTATCGCTGTTGATAATTTGGAAATACACCATAAACCAATTAGTAACGTTTTAAACGACCCCATTGAATAAACCGCGAGACGAATTTGGTCCGCAAAAGGATGTATTTTCGCCGGAAAAAAAATCGGACAATTTGCGGGGTCCTAACGATCGCGCAACCTGCATAGTTAAGCGTGACAGCGTAATTCGCGGCGGAGCACACGAGCGTGGAACGCTCGGCACGGCCATTCACGAAGAAGTGGATCTGGTTTAAGGCGGATCCGCGGCGGACCGCGGCACCGGCTTGCGTACGCTAGCCACCGAGAGTGAACCGGTTCACTCGATTTCATTCATTTGCCGGATAATCGGCGTGTTCCTGTTTGCGGCTCAGGGACGTACGTAGCGGGCGCGCGAGTGTGCACGGCACTCAAGGTCCCCGGCACGTGGTTCCGCGCGGCGCTTTTACGCTTTTCCTCCCCTTCCGTCACGCTCGTCGTCGACGACGACGTAGACGTCGGCGGGCTGTGCTCGCCGAGACGCAGACGGGGGCCGAGAGGATTCGGTCCGCCTCGAAAGTGGTATGGGACGCGTGAAAGTCAGACGCCGTGCGTTCCTGACGCGTCAAGACGCCCGCGACTACTGCACCCGGCTTATGGAACCGACTTCCTCGTCACTTTGCCTTTTTCTTTTTTTTTCTGTCAGCGTCGCTTGCCTTGACAGACTCCAGCCGATTCTTAACCCCCCTCGAGAAGAGAGACGCGTCTTACGGAGTATGGCGGAGCCTCCTGTATCCGAATGCCGTTATTATGCTCGCTGAAGAGTGTTGCTTGGAGAAACGCGTTTAAGAGAAATTGTGATTGTCATTGTATTGCTGTCCTTTCATATTTTACTGGCTTGTTTGAATGTCGAACACCATGTTGCTTAATTCTTATCCGTCCCTCATTTTCGCAACTGACGTGTCCGATCGACAGATTCGCAGCAGTGCCCTTCTTTGTCGCAGAGTTTTTCTATTAAAAATCACAAACTTTCCGATCAATTGTTCTAGAAATGGCATAATCCTCTCTACGGGGCGAATGTGTCATATTTTATTATTGACAAAGATCGTTGTATACTCATATTGTTCTGTCGCATAGCGTATCGATTCGAGAACTTTCTATCTATACTGTCGTATCTATTTATGACTGCACACCTACATGCCAGTTCGTATCCAATTCCAATAAACGCACGTCTTTCATGAATCTATTCGGTGTTGTGCCAGTTACTTATACTATTATTATTATCATCGCTATATCGTCTTTTCTATGCATAATTGGCCTTGAACGCTATGAGGACGCAGCCATAGCTCTACGGAATTGCATAAGGGCGTGGTTCAGCCAGGAGACCGTTTTAGAACCGGACCAGAACATTCTGTTATTCGCATAATGTTTCGGAGAAGCACTCGCCTTCTCCTATCGCGCACTTCTTTCCAATCGATTAAACAAAATTGACAGCAAATCAAATGCAACCGGAATTTTCTTATACTTAAATTTCCTCGCTACTCTTTTTTCTGGTATCCCATAGAATTAATGGGATCACAACCCTTAGTCGCACAACCCTTAGAAATTCTAATAAAATTCGGTTAACTGAAGTACCTACGTGACAATAGAAATCAATTCTCAAACTCAGACAGAAAATTCTGTCAGAAATATATAGGTGTATAATCAGTGTAATAGTAACCGTATTAAGTAAATAATATTCTACCGACGGCTACAACCAAGTCATATAACTCATAGGAAGAGATTGAACGAAAGTACCCAACCGAATATTAACGTATATTCCACAGAAAAAATAAAATATTATTCCCAGTGGAAATTTCTTTAGCACCAACACCACCAAAAGTACAAAAGCGTCTCCAAGGTCTTCTAAACAAATATATTTAACATATTTTAGTATATTCAACGGTTCTTTTCCTCACAAACTGTCGAAACAGCCCGTTGCTGTTTATTCCACGCGAATTCAGGGCCACAGCACAATAATCAAGCGGCGCGGAATTACGAAATATTAATTATAAAATTACGAAATCAAAGGTTGCTTGTTTGAAAACCCGCTCGTTCTGCATGTATAATTTGTAACGCCGCTCGCTTGTACGTCCGCCGGTTACGAAACCGGACAACAAGTAAATTCGAGCGCAGCTTTTTGGCGATCGATTTACGGAGATCTCGCGCTGAAGATCGGAGGAATAAGCGGCTTGCATAAGGGGGAGCACGGTTATCGATCGCTGTGTTTCTGTACGAGCCGATTGCCCCGGGTCGCCCATCGTTTCTTTTGGCTCGGGTGTCGCTATTACGGGCGTCGCGACGACGCACGTTCCAAGTCGCATTCTTTCGCGCGTTTTTCGCTCGCCAGCCATAGAAAGCGTAGAATAGGAAGTCCGCGGGTTTCTTGATCGATTTATGTAACGCCCGGTGACAAGCCTGTCGCAAAGAAAAGCGTCTCGGGAACGGAACGTTTACGTAACGGTAAAAATATCGATTATGTCGGCCGATGGGCTCGTTCCGGGCCGCGTCGGAATTGATCTACTGCGCAGATACCGTGCGAATACGACGGCTATCCTCTCTTTTGAAGGGTCGTTCACTGTTCCAACATGAGAATCCTATTCACGTTCGCCGTCGAGTTATTAGCTGGCCAGCCGTCTTCGGTCTCTCGGAAAAATATTTTTCTATTTCACTTTAACCCATTTGCATCATAAGGAAATATGAAAAGAAGGCTGGTATTTTAAAATTATATTTAAGTACAAAAATGACTAGAAGTAAAAGGATTATAAGTATTTCAGCCTTATAAGAAAAAATAAATTGAGCGTATATACACGCTCCGGTGATAGTGACCAGGAAAATTGAGCGTATATATACGCTAATGATGCAAATGGGTTAATTTCATTGCATTGTATCGATCGATAAGTCTCAGCACCATTGTGCTACGGATATACTACTTTTAATGTTCATAATGTTCATAATTCTCTCGGTAACTTGTTGGTACTTGCATTTTTCGATTCCGAACGCTTACGAAGACCTGGCACACAATAACTGAGACTGACGTAACACAAACTCTGTCTTAATCAGCACAAATATCGTATAGTTGTGAAGGAATTATAGGCTAGATTAAAAAGAGAATGAGAAGTGACCGAATTATTTTAATAAAAACAATGATAAAAGTAATGCAATATTCTATTGCAATCACACTTCGCTTAGAAAAGAAGTAAGCATTACCCCACAAGTGTGTGAAGAATCAGTTTAGTCAGGATGTTGGATAATTTTGAACAGGGCTGATATTTTAATTACTAAATCATTCAGCTTCGTTGCACCGGTTGAAGCGACAGGCGTCACTCGGGCCGCGAAGGATGAAAGCACCCGGAAATCAGATTTACGACACCGTCGGGGAGCGTCTTCTGCGCAGCTGGCGTGTCGCCGACGTATTAATACGTTGTAAACAGAAAACTGTGTTGCACAAGTCGGCGTCGTCGGGATCTCGTTCGAAATGTCAACAAAGCGGCAGATGTTCGCGCCATTCGTTCGGCAAGGAGGCGAAAGAGACCGCGGAATAATACGGTGAGCGTAACACGCGGGTCGGGTCGGGTCGGGTCGGGTCGGGCCGCGGCCCGATTAATACACTGGGTGTTCCGGGACAAGCGTCCGTGAAATTAACAGACGTGTTTTAATTACGGGCTCGTTGTGTGTAGAATGGCGGGGAGGGTTTATGGGGAGGAGCTCAAAGGCGGCCTCCATTGCTATGCACGCAGCTGTACAGACCGGCTCTGGAAGGATCAAAAGCGGCGACGTGCCTTTTTAGCGACTCGAACTGTTGAGGAAATACCCTCTTCCCGCGAGAGCTATGGCGCCACTCGACTTTCAAGTAAATGGAGGTGAAAGATCAACATTTCGAAGCTTTTATCGCTCTAGATATTCGCGAAAAGCGGTCGAGAGTGTTCTGTCGTATAGATTCCTCGGGCTCTCCTCGTTGCGAAACACTTGACTAACCGAACCGACGTTTACTATAAACCGTTCTTCATAGTACGCTGCTCCGCGCTTTTTCCGAATTGAAAAACTTTCGTATACAGCGTGTCCCAGTAACGATGGCACAACCGGTAAGCGATTGTACCTACACACGAGAAAATAAGTCGAAAATAGGGAATCAATGTTTCTCAGACCTTTTTAAATGTATATTCTGTCTATTTTGTATAAAATATTCTATTTTTATATCTTTCACGTGTTTATGCGTATTTTTGATAATAACAGATATCTGTTGTAATCCTGATAGGAAGATACAAACCCGTAGAAATACCGGCACAGCTCATTACAATATTGGTCTACATAAACAGAATCGTTGTTGTTACGACATATTTTCATGTCGTCGAACACTGAATACAAATCAGCACTTACCTATTCTCCTTCGCGTAAACACTGGCGCACACGTGCTGTACGATCTTTGATCTTTTTTTTTATCTATACTTTCCATATGTGTTCAAACCGGGGATTATCGCATACTTGGTCGTACCATAGTTTTTACTGCATCCTGCGTATTTTGCTACTGGACGCTCTTGCTGCTCTTTAAGGGGGCGAATTTCTATCTCTTTCGACGAAGGATGTCAATATTTCAAAAATTTTTATTTATTGTACAGTTCGTACTGCCTGTGGGCTGGAGCGCTCTGGGAATTTATTTCACTGTGAAAGCGATACCTGTCTTCGAAACTGTCCGATATCAAAAATGTTTGTAACGTGTAACTATTGAAATTCAAATGTTCCACTTTACTCAACGAATTCTTGGAACTTCCGGTAGTTGGAGAAGAAGTACGCGTCCCATCGTCTGGCCGGTAGAAACAGGTAAATGGACTTGATAATACGCGGTCACAATTTCACGTTGATCGATCTAATACTTTCTTCCTAATCGTGTCAGCCAACTGCGGAAAAGTGGTTTCGAGGAAACCGCGTTTAAAGTTGTCAATGGGTATACCTATCCGCAACGGTACGTTATTGTTTCGCGAGCTGTATCTACACAACTACTTCGAATTTCTCTTTGAAACTTTCAGTGCATAATCTCCACGTGGAATAGAAAAAAAAGGATCGATTTTGTAAAATTACAAATGGGACTATCTCTTCGGATGACGCCACCTAAACGACTCGTGGTCTATTTGTGCAATCATTGGCACGCATTTATGGAACACCCTGTATAGTTTAGAGCAACAGAATCGAAACGTTCGGGAGAATCGTACGGAAACTTCGCATTCGCAATTATCCTACAACGTTAATTTTGACTCCGCTGGGGTCACGAAAGACCCGATTCGACTCCTGAATCGGAGAGAACGTGCGCAGTTGATTCGCGGCTCGTCCAGCTCGGCCACGGACGTCATGGGCCTTGTTCACGCAGCGAGCACGCATCGCGTTGCCATAACGCGTCACGATGGCTTATTGTTCCCTGTGGACGGAGTCAGCCGTTTACGACTGCGTTTTCGCGAACCGATTCCTCCCCTCCAGCGGAACGATGTGCGTCGGCGATGCAGGGTTCGACGGGCGCTCCGTTTAAATTGCAAATCGCAGGAGTTTTCTAGAAACCGGTCGTTGAGGGGCGCGATAAGCAGCTCGCCATTGGCGGGGCACGTGCACGCGCGGCGAAAGAAACCTCTGGAACCGTTTCTTTCCTGTGTTTTTGCGCTTCGTCGCTCCGCGCCGTGCCGGCCTCCTCATCACGGTTGCTTTTGTGTTGCTAATTACGCCCGGAAAAACGGTATTTCTTCCTCATCAATATTTTCTGCGATACCTACGCTTTTCAAATGAGCTCTCTCATTCTCTCTCTCTCTCTCTCTCTCTCTCTCTCTCTTTCTCTCTTTCTCTCTCTACGTTTCTCTTCCTCTCCCTTCTCTATCGGGCTCGACAACAATGCTCCCGCGTTCGACCATTAATTGGTCGATTTTCCGAGTCGGAAACGCCCGCCTCAGTTTCGCGAATCAATTTACTCTACGTGACGGCGGGGGTGGCGCGAGAGAGGGGGGTGTGGGGGTAACAGTCGAACGACATTCAACGAACAGCTTTTTGTTCGGGGCGAGTCGAGCACGGCCGGGAATTTAACGCGTTTCGCTAATCCGTTTCGCGGGCGCGTTTCATTGTGCCCCGGGAAACTTTGTGTAGATCTTCGTGCCGCGGACGCGCCCCTACACGGACCGCGCTATAAATCTATTTACCCGCGGCGAGCAATCGATCCGCCGGCGAAAGAATAGGGGGGACACGGGTGTCAGTTAGTTTAATTTGTATTTGCTCGCCGTAATTTGTCGGGACTTCGGTGAAGCTGCCGCGAATTGTTCTAGCGCGAATTTCCGTGGGCGAAGTCTAACCGAGTTTGCGTTTTGCGGGTCGTATTGTAATTGTGTTGGTTTTCGTGTAAATGTATTTTGCCGGGTGCGTACGGGTTCTCTTTTTACGTAGCACGGTTCTCTATGAATAATTTCGGTGTTCCAACATGTCTTATTTGGTTTTGGTACAGGTTTCCAAGCACGTTTTAATGAATTTTTCTTCAGCTGTTTAAGCATGTTTTTATTTACTTGTAAGTAACTTTTAAACATTTTTCTACCGTGTAAAAAAAGAATCAGATGGACTCGTGGTGGTATGCTAAACTTGTTTATTGATATATTTTCGCCGTTTCTAATTTTTACTTGTTATTTTCTACTTTCTATTTCCTACATCCGAAGCAGACAATTTTTCAACAGATCAATTTTCTTTAGTTTTATACCTGGATTGCGGATGTTTATGAAAAATAAGAATCGTTTGCAGTAATTGCAAGACATAGGGGATCAAATAGGAATTGATCTCTCTCTTTTTAGTGGTTTTATTCAGTTATCAGAAATGTATTGACAGTAATAAATTCTCGCAACATTTTCAATATTTGAAATTACACCGACCCATCTTTACCACAAGTGCATAAAATCCGCAGTCTATTTGTTACCTCGACATCGGCCACAAAGCAGGACAAATATCGTTCCTCGAACCCGGCCATCTGTCACGCTCGGCACGCTGGTCGCCTCGCGGCCCACACAAGAACACCTGTACACATCAGGTGCTAAAAATGCCCCGCCTTTTCACTTTCGACGCCCGACACAATAGAATCCTCCCCGCTTGCCGATTCCGTGTCACTGGGTCGCGAGTTCTCTCGCCGCTCATTTCGCAACGCGCGCGCGCTCGTCGCGTCGGCCGGCTCGCCAACAATTTTCCCGCAAACTCGCGTCCCTAAAAGATTCATGGATTTAATTGTGTACCATGCATAACCGACACCGGTCGTTCGTGTTCGTGTCCGCTCGACAACGTCCCCGTTAATTTTTCACCGTTCCGTCGAGAGGTTTCCGCGGATTGAAGGTCCGCCGATTCGAGCTTGTCGGACAGCTGCGAAGCACGATCGATGATCGTTCCATCCGCCTGGGTCATCGGTGACCCAGATGCCGGCGGATCGCGTCAGAGCACGGGAAACGGTATGCGAGACGCGCGTCGGCAGGTGCCCGTTCAGAAGTATGCGAACGCCAGCATCCTTGCCGTGTTGCAAAACGAGAATTCTTGCGTCCCACTCGTTAGAGAACCGGCGATTTGCATAATGGCTTTCCACAGAGCGACAAGCGATACTTCAAACCGACAGTGCCCGCGCGCGCCCGCGCGAGTATGTCTATTCGCGAGTCTTGCTTTTCGCGGCTACACGCACTTGAACTTCTCGAAATGTCACTGAGCGCGGAAATTTGCATATCGCATTATCGGGACCGCGAGCGTGGACGCACGGGAAATTCGCGCGGAAGACGCGCGGATATTTTCGCGTGTCCGATTGTTCGCCGCGATTCTTGCTGCGTTACGCCCCGTCGGCACAACCTCCTCGCTGCACGGAGAAAACAATGGGCCCGTTTCGCCAGCGCAACGTTCCCGCAAGCAATTCCGCGACCGGAAGCTGCCGTGCACCACCAATCGGCTGACCGCCGCGCCGCGGCCATTTGATTCGCATTTGTTACCTCGCTTTGATCCTTGCTCGCGGTTTTCGCGGCGATCCGCTCGCGCGGCAATGCGAGATTTGCGAAAATTGCACTTTTACTGCGGCTCCGAAACTACGTCCTAGGATCTTGGACTTTTCCCGAACAGACACCTGTACACGTATTCTTAACACTAGGTTTACGTGGCACTAAATATGCGTATTCTACATTACTTTATAAAACTAACGATAGTGTAAAAATCTAACATCTAGTCTAAAGTCTAATCTAAAATCTAAAATGTGTGAATCTATCAAAATTTCTAGCCATTTCTTTGACAATACATTCCCACAGAAATAAATTGTTCAATAATTTCCCGTTCGTGCATCTTCACAATTTCCATAATTGTGAATTAAGAGTACTAGGACCCGCCATTTTGTCGGATCCCGTAAACCTTGTGCTAAAACTTATTCGTTTTCTGCTGAGATAGTTGTGCACGTTTTGTGTTGAAAATTCTTCGCGAATTTGAGATTGAGACGTCTCTAAGAACATCGGAATCTTTTTTCCTTGGCTAGATCTATTGTAGTACAAACTTTTTTAAAAAATCTATTATTAAATCGGATCGTCCGTTTTACAACACGTTCCTGAAACTTGATGTATGATTTCTTTCAGTCGCTATGACTTATATCTTTAGTACTATCTCGACTTTACAGTCGTATCAGGCACAACATTAGGGTTTCACCAACAAGCTTATTTCCTTTTTATAAAACAGCATAAAAATTGTACATTAAGTACCAAGAGGTCGTTATCTGAACACACTGTGAATTATTTTTATTCACTAATACTCTCGCCCAAACTTTTCCTGCTCGTGATTAATCAAGATCGCTTGTTTCAATTTCTTTGCCTACTTCAACATTCACAGTACGCTGGAAACAGATTAGAATAACAAAGAGGAAGATCAAATTGACGCGGAAAATTTTTCGACCCTTCGTGGCATATATTTAGAATGGTTCTTTGAGTCATTTGTGATTCAAATTATACTCGGGTTTCCAGTCTATTGTATTTTGTCAGTATAATTAGTTCACGTATATATATATATATATATATATATATATATATATATATATAGCATTTTAGAACTACATTCATATGCAATACACGCCACATTTAGAAATAGGACGACGCGGAGGTATAACACATGATAATTCAATTCATCAGCATGAGTAAATTTGTAGCAGCTCACCGTTTCTTTAGCTGCCTTCTGTTATGCGTGTCGTCGCATTAGTAGTTCTTTCCACGATCATTGTTTACCCTCGTTATTATCCACTTGAATATTCTGTTCGTATTTTTCGAACTGAATTGCATCCTATTAAGGAAAATCATTTTCCTGCGTTTCTGTAATAATGTACAGTCTGTCTCACCTGAAGAAAGCCACCTAAATATTTTTCTCATTTATTAATGGAAGGCTTATTTAATATAGCTTATCAATGGTGTGTTTATTTTGCATTACATTCATTTGTCAACGATATGTTTATTTTTAGTGGTTATAAATGAGGAAAGAGTATCCAAGATCAAAACAGAGTAGGTGTAAAGAATTCCAATGTGTTCGACATAAAATATAACAAAGAAAAATAAATGACTAAAATGTTTTTAGTCTTCGAAGCATTTCAAATTGTAGATATTATATTAAAATCAAAGTTTTCTTTTTAGTGCAAATTATTTCTGAATGAATAGCAGGGTGCATTTTTCCCTCGACCCTTGGTAAAGTAAATTAATATGCAAGATAAACGAAATGGGTTTCAGTGAATTTTTCCAATAACGCACAGAGCGAAGGAGGATCCCCGAGGGACAATGTCGGCCACGGGGAAATAGTTTCGCCGCGTTGCTCGAATTTTCGCGATCACCCACCGCATTCTCGATCCCATCCCTAGCTGTTGCACAATGCGGGGTTTGCGTGGCCCCGGCCCAAGTACGGCGCAATGCCACGATGTTAAATGCACTGTCGGCGTTGCATCGTCGACGCGCGTTGCCTCGATAACAGCTTCGCCCACCAGGTGCGGCGTGCACGTGCGTGAAGGGTGCCGCAATTTAGCCGAGGGTGCACAAGGTAGCTGAGGGCGTGCCCCTGTAACCAGGATCCAGCAAGGCCCCCATTCATGCGGGAGGATTGAAGTATCACGCGAGAGATCGCTTCCCTGCCGAATAATAACCACTCCACAGATTTGACGCACTCGTAACACGAGCGAGTCCATAAAACACGATCAAACGCGGACGATTTTACGTCGCAAGATACGTTTTATATCGGCCCCGGGAAATTATTATGCAACCCTAGCTCTCCTGGATTTTCGCCCCGTAACGGCCGAAATTTACATAAGAATCCGCAGTCCAATAATAAAATTCTTTTCTTACCCAGTCATGCGATTAAACCGCGGGTTTTGTGCGTTTACAGTGACTTTCACATTTCTCGCACGTTTTGTGGACTACTGAACGTTGACATGATCCTTATTTATTTATTTCAACGATCTCCAGCCTCGAAGTGTTCTCTCGAGGAAAAAATTGATTTATGCATTTTACAGGAAGACGGAGGCTGTTATAAATAGTAGTCTGTTGTAATAAATCTCATGGAACAGAAGCATTGCATTTTGCAACTTCTTTCTCATCTTCTCGAAAGTGCATTTCACATTGCTCGCATTCACAGTTTCACATTTCTCGCGTGTTTTGCAGACGACTGGAAGTCAACATTGTTGCACGACTCCTATTAATTTATTTCTTTTAATAATTTCTAGCATTAGCGTTCTTTACTGGAGAAAATTGATTTATTCAATTTTCTAGGAAGACAGAGGTTATTGTAAGTGGTAGTGGATTTAATAAAAACGTAGCGATTTTTTGTCGTCATCTCTGAAGTGCTCAAGCGTTTCGCTGCATCGCGAGCATGATTTCGCAATTTCTCGCGGATGTTGATTTTTTGGTCACGATTCTCGCGGTTTTCTTCCTCGATTGTGTTGTATAATCGTTTGTCCAGTGTCTTTCGGTTGCGCAACCAACAATTAACACACCGAAATTGTCGAACCGCGGGCATTCGGCGGCTACAAGTGTCAATTAAGACTGTCTCGGTCCCGCCGTCTCGACTGCATTGAATCACGGGAAACCTGCGCGACGGTTTATCAATGGATCACTAATAACAATCATGCCGATCAATCTACAGTCCAAGAAACGTTTCGTATTCGACGTAGAATTATGGTGGTCTCGGGCACGTGCCGTGGGGAATTTCGGTCAAGGAATTGATAAGCTTCATTCTATCTACGTTTGCATCATGTTTGGCTCTATTAATCCGGCCAGCGAATTTGATACGTGCTAATATCTTGAGCTCTCGGCGTTCCATGGAAAATCCACTAATTCTTATCTGCAATTTAGCAAAGTTGAACAATCCTCACCTGTGGCTTTGACTTTTTTACTTAAGCATATATTATAGTGAAAATCGTACAAAGTTTAAGTAAATTCAATCTTCTCCGTTCTATAAGACATTTCATTTCTCTTGGTAGGTTTAGTGTTAAAAAGAAAGTTGAAAGTCTGATGTCAATTTCGACATTAAATTTCTGGAAACCTGTGAGCGATTTTGTACAATTATGAAAAATTGACATTGGACAGTACCAACACTAGAAGCGGCCGCAGTGAACGTGATTAATCTTCAATTTCTTAGAAAAATTAGAAAAGTTGCAGTGTTGACACTGTCCAATATAAATTTTTCAAAATTTCAGAGAAATCCTTTTATCCTCATCGCACTCAGAATTTTAATTTTAATCTCCAGACTTTCAACGTTTCTTCCAATTAGGTTTGAATTCGAAGAAATTTCTTGTATACATATCGTTCTTAGATCTCTTTAACACTATCGAAAGCATTTAACCTAAGCACATCTCTCGCTCGATTTTCAGTATTCTGGTTCGTTACATGAGACACAAGTCCCAGCAATGTCACGCGTCGCATCAGCTTTCTGTTTCGCTGAATTAACCGCTAGAACTGAAATCGGGCGAGTGCGTTGCCTGTAATTTATCACCGATAACGTTTATCGGACGATAGAAAATCATCCGATCAGCGGTAAACGGAAAACGCGTTGTTGACCCATTTAGATCAGATGAATAGAGGCTCCTCGGGAACCAAACAAATCGTTCTCTCGAGCAGAGGGAATTTTGCCGCTTCGTTTTATTTATGTTTTTTTTTGTCGCATTCGAGGCTGTTCCAGGAAACGTATCAGCAATGCTTGTCTGTTTACCAACTTCCGTAGCGTTCAAATAAATATTAAAATTCCACGAGACGTCGCGTCGTCTCCGATGATAGATGATTACCCGTGTTTACGGTCTTTTTCGATACCGTTCAATACTCTTGCGGACTTATTAATTCATAAAGCCGAAATTGTATCGAAAATCACAGATTAGTTATGATTATGAGCTTTACGGCCATCGTGTATCATTACATACAAATAATACTGAATAAGTTGATATACAAAAATTTCTCAGTTGCCAGAACAGGGGAACTGACTCGAATCGAGGGGAAACAGTTAACCTCTGTCTCTTCTAGTACCGGATTAGTCACGTGACATCGTGACGCATACGGAACGTGTCACGTGACCGGGCCGTGGCGCATGCGTGGGGGAATAGCTTCGTAGGAGGGGAAGCTAGAGTGGGGAGACAAGTCTCAATCTGACGACGCTGGTTTGCTCTTCCCGTTCTTCCGTTTGCTCTACCGATTATTATTATGTCAACTTGCATCACCATTATTTACGTAATAAACATAATGATCCCCATCTTTTTCACTATCTACACTCGCCAGAAAATACAACGTAACATTGTCACTAATCGATGGACGTTTCGAACGACACAGTGCGAAAGAAAAGTCGAAACTCCATCACGATTCGTCAGCCGGTTGCAATCCAGCCAATGACAACACCGATGAAACGTAACAGAGTTCGGTCGGTCGGCGATTATCATGAACGCCGAGTTTTCTGATTCGTTCTGGCGTCGGCCAGCAATCATCATGATCCGGATGAAAGGTCATTCTCGCCTTTCTCGCGTCATCTGCCGCGTCAATGAGCAGCGCGTGTTCGATTTCGTGGTTCGCCAGACAAAATATAAACAACATCGTGACAATTAGATCATCGGAGTGTTCTCGCCCCCGGATTACCGTATCGTTCGCAAATGACAGCCCCGTTTTGAGATTTACAGACACCCGTGGTCCCCGCGATTTATTGTTCGCATCGATCCCGGCGTCAGAGGTCGCGAATCGGAGAAAAAACGGGACCCGCGTTCACGAAAGTTCACCGATCACGAGCGACCCGGTCCAAGTCATCCGGATTGCTCAATGATCATCAGCCCGCAAGTAAACGGCCTCCGATCGAGTCCGTGAATATCGACGCCGCGCCGGGACACGTGAGTGATACGTGGATCGAAAATTTCCGTTGTTTCGAGAGCGGAACACGCGGTTTTAATTGAATCCGTGGTTTCTGTCGCGCGGGGCACTTGAACGACGGAATTCAGGTGCGAACGTGGACGCGACTCGCGCGACTTCTTACGTCGCGATCATGCTAATTGCCTCTCCTTAACACATTCCCCAAGCCAGACTCTGCAGCGCTAACCATTCGACGTTGTCGGCCAGCTTTTTTTCCCCCTCGAATAGGATTCTGGTGCTGGCGGTTCACTCGAATTTTTGCGAATTAAATAATTGCGCGTCGAGAAGCGAAACTTCGGCGCTTTAAAATTGAAGGAATGCGCGGAAATTATGCGCAGTTTCGAAATACGAAGTCCCGATACAATGTCCCGACATACTTTTGAAACACCGTTTTGCTGGTTCTACTGAAAATTATGCACAGTTTTGAGATACTGGTTTACCGATTGCAATATCTTTACACAAATAGTAATATTTTCTGTCCGACCGTTGGACCGTAGAACCAAATGCATATTAGTTTTCCCTGTTAACCGCGCTATCCAGTGTGAAACAATATAACAATCGCGGCGAACGTTATTCAGTATTATTGTATAGCAGAATATAGACAATCGCGGATACTGCGACTGCATAAAATCTGGTACACTAGTATCTGCATTTTCGAATTATTAATTTTATATTCGTCACGTTTTCTCATAAATACGTTAACAGGAGCGACTGAGTCACTACCGCGCAGTGAAAGTATCATTATGCAACTGGAACTGCGTCAAAGTCTCAAAGAATGCATGGAAAGGTCGCGATTAGACACAGAAATGCGAGAATGAGCAATTCCGCTGTGACTTCACAGATTCCAGCACACGCTTGACAGCGCTTATGCGTGGAAATCGTTCTGTGATTCATAGCTTTACACGTCTTCATTGCCATCGTCTTTCATATCCTTCTACGATACATTTTTCTTTCACTCCGGCGCGAAAGAGGTTCCGAGTAGAATTTCGAATTTCCAGAATCTTTTGTGCGCAATCATTCGTGAGTCAGTGGTAATTTTAATTTGAAGAACCTCTCTCAAAATTTCGACGCAGTCGATGGGTCCTCGAAATGTGATTCATCATCCGTGTCGAGTAATGTGTCTGGAGAGCCTCGTTTGACGCATGATTATCAACAACGGTGAATTATCAGATGTGCTACTGCACGTGTCTCCAGTCTGATCAAAAATGTTTCCTTGGAATCGTTGTTACCTGACTGAGTACTGACGCGGTATACCTCGCGGTAGTGTGTACAATTCCGCGACGTTTATCATCGAAGCCTTCGCGACATATATAGAGAAATCACTGTACTTATGAATTTCCCTTGTTCCTCGAATTTTGCTAGCCGGGGACAAACTTGAGAGCTTTTCTCTTTTAAATATAAATTCTCGTAAAGAAATTGTTTATGTTTTCAATGGAAAAATGCCCTCTAAAGGTTCCTCGAGCGTTTCAACTTCGGAACTACCGAATCGGTAGTATACCGATCTAGCCAAGTCAAATCGATTCGCCTCTAATCCCTCATAAAAGTTGCAGAAGTGTATTTCCCTAGACGTTTAAGCTCTCCGACGATTTCTTCTAATTGCTTGCGGTCGCGTCGGTACGTTCGCCACGTAAATGATTAATCGGAGCCGCGGCGAAATTACACGATCGAATGGAGTTGCGAAAAATCGAACGGATGTTACACCGGCTCCCTAATGAAACGGTGGAAGTCGGAGAGTGGGTAGTCGGAATAAGAAAGACGGATCAAACTGTGCACGCGATCGAACAATGAAGCGGGAATAGGGCTATCGATTGGCGCGTGCTTATCAGAAATCAAGCCACGCTCTCGTTCAGCGATCGCAGCGAAACCTATTACACGATCGTTACGTAAGGAGCGACCGTGATTTTGAATAATGCAATACGATTCTCGCGCTGCAGACGACCGGTCTCGTTCGCCGATATTATCGCCGAAAACTCTCATCAACCCCTTGCCACACGATTTTCTTCATGGTTAGAACGATTAGACCTTCTTCCATTACAGAAACTTGATATTAACAATTATCGTACAGTACAGTAGCAAAAGCTAGTGTACAGAAATTTTGTTGGGAACGTGAGAGGCCCCAGTGTACAAGTTCAGTAATTATAACCATTGCAATACTCTCATAACGACGACGTTGTGTGTGCGTGATAAGAAAGTCAAATTATTTTAATCTCCATTATTATATTATATTATGTTCGTCTCGTGGTCTCCATTGCGCACATCTGTGTACATTGAAATACGCATTAATTGGACGATACGAGTCCAAGAAGCAATTAGCGGAATGAGATTTTGCAGTTATCAGTGTACAATTCATTTTACGGAAGGTTAATCGGCCAACAGACGATTAAGAATTAATTAGCGCATTCCAGTATGAGTCCCGTCCGAACGAGCACGACAAGGAAATCGAATTTACAAAAACTGATTTCACATCATGCGAGGGAGCATCGTTAGTCATTTTTTCGCAAATGTTTTGTCCAGCCATAGACAGTGTCTATTTCGAATGTCCGTGCATCGTGTCACTCGTGACACGTGTTACTCACGATCGTCGGTCACCGCCGCGCAAAGTTCACTAAGTACAGCGTCGCGATTAACATGATCGAAAAATCGAGCAACAGCCGCCGATGAGACAATGGAGGTAACCGAGCAGAAACCGCGATCGTTCGCCTCGTTTCCTACGGTAACGAGGAGAAACTGCGGATTTTTCAAATTGAACACGGCCAAGAGACGACGACGATCGGCGTCGATCTTGTTTCTCGCTGGCATAATTCGTTCCTGCCCGCTTTGGCCGTCTCCGACGGGCAGCGATTGTCAGCCTAACCCTGGCCGGTAATCGATCGTCGATCGTCCGGCCTTCGAGCGATGAAATATTGCGCGCTGCACACTCACGGCCGTCCAAGACATCAATATTAGTGGGTCAGTTAGCGCCAATAAGACTGCGACTTCCTCGGTCACGTCGTAAACAGTTGCGACGGATTTCTTTCTTTTTTTCCTCGTTTCCGCGGCCCTGATCTTTTATTCGACGACGCTGCACCTCCGTGGGAATCGCGTTTCGCGCGTCCTTTGTTCCCCGAACCGCGGAAAAGAAAGAACCGAATCGCAACGTTTCCTTCAGCGGAAAGAACTGTTCGACTGCTCGAACAATTTTTAATTGTCAGTAAGGACACATTCGCGGGTGACAGTGAAAGTCGCCGCCGCGGATCTTTATGCAAAATTGACCCGTCGCCTTACAATTTAATTCCAAGGTTTCCGATCGAAGCCTACTATTTCATCTCGTCTGACGCCCTAGACGGAAAATAAGATAATTTTTATTTCTTCGTAATTAATGTTAAATGGCCACTATTACACACGTTAATTTACGATGGAAAGTTAAAGATAACCAAGTATCTCGAGCCCGAAACATATCACGTCCCTGAGACGTCGTTTTAATGCAAGAATTGTTTGAATGAGTTGCAAAATCATCCATCAGCGTCACTATTAAGCATGAAATAAATATTGAATTAAACATTCGAAATGATGGGGAGTAGCGGAGAACGGAATCGAGTGTAATCGGTAACCAAAATTGTTTAAAATTAGAACCAATCGGAGAACTGTCTTTTGAAGTACATTTTAAATGAAACACTTAAAATGATTAACTGTTCCGAACAAAGTTGGGTAACAAGAGATTGGAATAAAATTAAGGACAATCAAGAAACCGTAAGTAATTTTCAAATAGAACGCTTAGAATAAGGAATTGATGGGAACAGAGTTAACTAATTAAATAATACAATTGTATAAAACAGGGACGGATTGAGAGACTGTCGCTTGAAGCACATTTCAAGTAAACCGCTTAAAATTGAATAAGTAAATCCTTCAGTGCCGAACTGGAAACCTGGAAAATTCCATAAAATCAAAGTAAATTATTTAAGAAATAAAAAGTGCAATAAATTAAATGTATGATATTGTCTAGTCTCCTAACTTTCTTACATTTTACTGATCCTGATCAAATTTGGTACAACATATACATTAACATAAAAATTCATTTTAAAACCTTGACAAACACTTCCGTCACCCACATAGGGGTGGCATGGCGGTCAACGCGTTAATCGGCAAAATTACACGAAATTAGAACCAGTAGAGGAATCATCTCTCGAAATACATTTTAAACGAAATTCGTGAAATAATAAGGAGTCGTAGGGAACGAAATTGAAAAAAGAATTCGGAGTGCGGAGCTGCGCAAAAATTGAATTCCAGCCATCAGAGTACATTTCATCGGGCGAGCAGGTTCCCCGGCAGGGTTGTCAGGCGTCGGCTCGCATTTTTCCATAAAATTCCATCAGAGTCAGGTGCAAGAAGTCACGAAGGCTCTATCTCGGCGCAGTATAAATGGTTCCGTCGCGACGACGAGAACTTAATGGAAATCGTCCCGCCAGCCAATAACAACTCGCTAATCAATTCCGCGGGTCGGAATCGTCGTGAGAGTCGAGCGCGCGAGCCCCGCGAAAAATCGGATTCAATTAATTCTTCGCGATCGGTCACACCGCCGGTTCGTACTCTCCCGTTTTGCGCGTTTATCGTTCATCGACAGCCGGCACAGATTGACTGGAGATTTCCACCGGGCTACGGGGAAATTCCCTCGATTTTATTGGTTATTTCGCGCGACCGTTATCGATAGTGAAGCGACGTCAAACAATGACGGATGACTCACGACGCTTTATGCCTAAGAACTTTCGTGAACGCACCCTCCTCCTCCGTCACGAGCTTACCGATGCTTATTTCGAGGATTTGTCGAAACCAGATTACATTAACCCTTAGCACTCGGATGGAGACTGTAAGGCGCCACTAAAAATTGCTGTATCATTATTGAAAGTATTTTTAACATTATTAACCCCCAAGTGTGCCTCTCAAGCACACCGATGTGCGGCGTTCTACTTAAGTATGTAATCAATATTGTAATCAAAATTATATTACTTCTGAGATGAATAAAGATTGTTTTGCATGACTTTAATATTATTATTTACACGTCGTTGTAGCATTTTAAATCTAACACTTAAAAACTTGCATGTCGAAATATGACGAGAATAAATTGGAGTTGCCGTTCGATATTCACAATTTAAAGTCGGAGCGTTAAGGGTTAAATTTGTTTAGAATTAATAGATTCCTGAACATTTCGGTATTGTGCGAGTAAATTGCACCATTTTCGTGTGTACGACATGAAACAGAAAATTTATAGAAGGAAAGTATTCTGGGTCGGAAGAAATATTTCGTTTTGGAGATAAAATAGCTTCGAGTGCAGAGGGTTAAACATTTCAGATCCGATCGACGGAGTCTTTGAATGAAAAAATACATCATACTGTTCGTTCGGAGCGGTGGAAATGCTTGAAAACGGTTCACGGTGATTGGAATCATGATTGAATTGTTAGGACCGTTCGTACGCATTGAAACGATCAATTTTCGAATGAAAACCTTGTTACACTGAATTCCCATTCTTCCACGAAGCATCGGGGAATTGCGAATTTATACAATTAGCAACACTGCCGGTAATATTATTCGCCGTGTGGATAGGAAATATGGTTTCCGTGCTGTGACTCCGATAATGTGATCACCAACTGCATATGTTAAATTCCTCCGAGGAACTTTTGCATACGTTCGCAATACGGTCGTTTTGTGCCGTCGTTCTCGGATAGTGAAGTGACGTCAATACATGATGAATGACCGACGATGTTTTATGGCTGCGAACCCCGAAAATGTCAACGCAGCCGTAGACGGTATTCGTTCGAGTTCACTTTCGAGGATTTATCGAAACCGCACCACATTAACCCATTAACGCCCAAGAATTTTTTTTTTTAAATTTTAGCAAACGATGTCAATCTTAGATGGCGCTAGAAGCAAACAATTATAATCTTGTTATCGTGTACTCAAGCGAGTACAATGGGCGTTAATGGGTTAAACACTTTACATGCGGTCAATGGAGTCCTTGAATGGGGAAATATATCATAGTGCTCGTTTGGTGCTTCGAAAATACTTGAAAGTGCGATTTATAGTGATTGGAATCGGAAATTTGCTTTTAGTGGGTTAGATTCTTTCTTCGGACATATCAATTTTTAAATGAAAATTTTGGAACACATTCTATTAGTCTTTGATGAACCTTTGATGCCTGGTAATTGCACATTTATACATTTATCAACACTGTAGGTAATAATATTTGCTACGTAGATAGGAAACATGGGCTTCGTGCTGTGGCTCCGATAATGTGATCGCCAACTGCATATATTAATATCTTTCGAGAATGTTTAGCATATTTTTGCAATACCATCGAACACGTGCTTCATAAATTTCATTTTTAGTTGAATGAAATTTTGCAGAATATTATCCAGAATATTTAGCCGAGACCATTCTGTCGAAAATGAATTTTATTTTTTGCTAGTTCGAGAAGTGAATTTTTAAGCAATTGCTAATTATAATTCGAAGGAAAGGTTTGCACACGGAAGGAAAATCTAGAACGGCTTGTTTAGCGTGCTCTTGGCAAATTTGTTGTTTCTTATCTGTTTTATATTTAGTTCTGAGAGAGTGACGATGTTCTTCTTATTTAATTCCGTTTTCTACGCGATAACCGACACGTAATAGCGAGCGAACGGTTCAGATTGTATGTTAAAGTTAAATTAAAAATTTAACGCTTCAGGTAACGTACATGTTAATGCAATCTTTATGTAAACATTGTGCGATAAAAATGGGTACACGTTTTAACAACAGAGATTTCTTTTTACGTCTTTCAGAATGGTGCATTCTAAAAGAAAAGGATTTGACAAGTTGCTGAATGTGTTTCTACCAAAAAATGAATGTACAATGCAGAAACAAATGCAATTGTTGGCTCTACTAAAAAGTTGGCTCTACCATTCGATGCGGTCGTAGAAACGTAAATATTATTGGACTGCAAATTTTATCTTTTTATGACAAGAGTATCGACATACTAAAATGTTTACAGAGTTGCAACCGAGGCGGAAAATTATTATTTCGCGTAAAGATCTCAAGGTTAAATATTCTCTGCACAAGCAGTACGTAATCCAAAAGGAACTATAATAAGCGTAAGAGCTATAACAGTCGAATCTTCCAGAACACGAGGAAAACACGAGCATAAAAATCGAGGTATATAGAGTAATAGAGTTGTTGTTACTGGTCAGACCACCTGTACGCGTTCTAGAATTTTCCGTAAACAGTATTACATAAAAGAAAGCCGTGCGCAGTAAGTGAAACGCAGAGTGCAAAAACGCATCGTTCCGAAACGATTCATTATTGATAATGCGGTCGTCGATTATTATTCGAATCGTTATAGCTTTTTATCATGCCAATAAATTTCAGCATAAGATATTCTGAAAGTTAATATCGCGGAGTACTAAAAGTGTCAAGAAAGTGTCTATCCAAATTTTTAATTACTATAATATTGATACATCCGCAGAAACAAATTTATTGAATAATCCCTAACACTAGATTTTCGGAACCCGACAAAATGACGGATTCTAATATTTTTAATTTATGAATATTGAGATTGTAGACTGTGAGCATATTAAAAAAATGGGTACAAATTTTGATAAATACGCGTGCGTACTTCTGCATAAAGCAATGTAAAATAGTCATTTCAAGTGCTCGGCAAACCTAGCGTTAATGGATGCACTTTTACAATCTCAGTAATTAAGAATATTAAATAATTATAAATATTAGAGCTCGCCGTTTTCACAGGTACCGTAAGCCTAATGTTGAAGGTCGGCAGGACTGTGCATAACAAGGCCTACTTCACGCCTCGTCACCGGCGACGAAAGAATCCGGTGTGGACGCCGATATCACCTGACACGCGATCGATGCTGTTGCTCGCAAGTAGGGTACTCGACGGTACTATGACCCGTGACAGTATAATTAGTTCGCTCGACGGTCCCCAATTATGGCGAACGGTCCAGGGTCTCGTGTTCCAGCGACCTTGGAGTGGAACGTGTCCGGCACCGGCCGACGATTATTTAACCCGACGTCGCATAATCGTCGGCTACGTAACGACAGCATAATTCAACGATGTTACGTTACCGGGAGCCAGCCAGTCCTCCCCCCACCCTCCCTCTCTTCTTCTTCGAGCACACGATTCGCCGTGAACCGACGTCCTTGAATTTCACTTCCCGGCACGTCCAATAAAATTCGATCGTGCGGGGATACGCGTCGCGATGATGTTTTCATTCGATTAATCCCACCGTCGCCGGGATAAACATTGGTGGGAGGGGGAGGGGAGGGCGCTCCGCGAAAGCTTTCCAAGCTTGTTTCAACGAGCCTTCGAAGCCGATTAGGCTTCCCGCTGAACGCATCCTTTGCCGACGCCGACGAGGACTCGCTTCTGTCAGTTAACACTCTGAAATTGCTTGGCGATCCCGCCGAGGAGCCACGTTGATCGAGAAACTTTCTCATCGGTGAGATTTTAGCTGGCAGATAATTTCCGGGGGATGATCACGCGTGGAAGAAAAAGTTGTTACATATAATGACCTTGATAACGAAGTGGCATAGGAAATCGATGAAAATTTCTTGCACAGTGTGTCCCGGCTACCTTGAACACCTCAAATACCTTGTGGCAGGCTAGAAGTTTTAGTTTTCTTTTCAAGTTCACAATTTTCGACGTTTCAAGGTCATTCGTTCTAACAGCAGCGTAAACGTTCATCGCGTGACGGTCAAGGTTGAAACGATTGTGACGACTAGACTGCGGGTATTTGCATTAAAAGTTCCATTAACTTTTTTTTATTCTTCTTATCTGTTTTAATAAATTAACAGCGATCCAATATTCTATTATTTTATTTTTCACATTTTTTTTTACTTATCAGCAATACTTGAGGGGGGTTTAAGTAAGTTAGTTGAAGTTAATTAACCCTCATAAGCTCCTCAGGTTAATCGACTTGTTGTTTCTAAACGCTGTAAATTGCTTGATTTTGCATGAACAAGATTGATTGAAGTATCAAAATATCTTGGGAGAATTTAAATATTTGACGATGAAAATGTAAAGTCCGCGTCGAGTGTTATGTATCTCTCGTGAACCTTAATTTGTTTTCCACATGCAATTAGACAGCCATAACCGTAAGAAATATTTACGCGTTTGACCTACTTGCTACTGGAACAGTCATAAGAATCTGAAATAAAGATAGCAGTGAGAGACACAAAGCGGCGGCGCCAGGATCGATTTTGACCTAGCATTTCGAGGGTTTCGTTTAACTTCTGAGCTCCTTTGTTAACGTAACACGTCAGTTGTTTTTAATAGATCTAATGAGATGTTCTCAGGCTGTCTCGGAGAAGCAGTTTCAGAATTGCATTTAAAAGAGGTGATAGATCAAGCCACCAATATATCTGGACACTGTCACTTACGAGACAAAAAGGGTCTCGACTTTCAGAGGTTAATAATTCATCGGTTCTGAGAAAGTGAAACTACTTATGTAAATTGATAAAATACTCTCGCCAAACAAGACTCTCAACGAACACACAGGTGATTGTTCTGAAATTTTCCTTTTAAGATTGATAAACGTTACTCGATTTTACATTGCACAATGATGATTCACTGATACTTAAACTAATGGAACAGATAAAGTGGGATACATAATCAGACAATTATCCTTAAACGTCCGTCGATAGCCATAAACATAAATCGAAGATCTTTATGAGGAATCTAACATTCTCGAAATTATTTACAATGACAATGAATGTTTCGCATATACCATTGCTATTCATTAGTTTTACTAGACTACTCAGAACAGAGTTTACCAATGATATCATTCAATACTATTTCTTTTTCTTTTCGATGTCGATGAACTTTCTAGTGGTTGTAATTCAGCGATCAACGTGTCGAACGCTTATCATCTGAACTTTACAAGAACGTTAAGAAAAATCTTAAGCAACTGTTGTCCGAACAACAGTAATTTAGTGTAGGTAAAGAACGATCGACGAGGTTGGATAAGAGTATCTCAGGGCGGCAACAAAAAATTTCTATTTCGCCGAAGAACGCTTGATAAAATTCGCGACGACCGCACCTGCGCTTACAGTGCAATAATTATTATCATGGTCGCGGCGAAGTTCCAGCCGAAGTCCTTGGTTCGGTCGCAGTGAACCGGTGCTAAAGATAAGAAGCACGCGTCGTTTCTCGCGGACACCGCGCTCGTAAAAATCCGCGGAAACGCGCGCGTGCGCGCGGGACAGGATTCGCGATGGCGTCTCAAATTAAAAATAATCGGACGGTTTCGAAAGGAAAACGAGGGGGAAAAAAATGGACGGCGGAGAACAGCGGCAAAAATATCGAAGCCTGCCGGCAGATCGACGATGGGTTAATTGTACATAACGCGCGAGCACGGCCGAGCGGCTCGGCGCGGAGTAAACGGAGACGAAGAGGAAAAAGGCGACAGAGGCAAATGAGGAGCGTTCGAGAACGGCCACTGCCAAAAAGTCGATGTGGCAATCGCCGCCGCGTTCTTTCGCTCGGCCTGCCAGCTCAGCACCTCTGTGCCATCGTTTTAATTTAAGACACCCCTTCAAATGTCACGAATACGCATTCCGTTTCGCGCCGTGTCTCGCCGACGACGGCTCGAAAACACGCCGCGCGCCGCCGCGCCGTTTCCTACCGCGTTTTCCTCGTCCTCGACGAACCCCGCTGCCTCGTGACTCATTTTTCGGGCTCACGGAAACGATCTTATGCAAGACGGAGCCACCGACGCCAGAATAAATCCTGGTAAAAATATGCGCCCGGGTACATCGATCTTTTTCCATCATGTGAACGGTCTCCGCGATTCAGAACCGCGTTTAGATCATTAGTGGACTGCGGATTTTATGCATTCGCGACGAAAATGCGTAAACACAATTTAAACCCGTGGACATATTAAAAAGATTTAAGCGCGCCAGCGTTATGGTTCCAGCTTAATAACATAATTAAAAGAAGAAAGAAATTATTATTTCGCTCCTGTCTTGAAGTCAATGTAAATATTTTTTATTTTTCATAAAGATCCGCAGTCCAATCACTAGCTAGGCCAAGGAAAGAATGTTCTATGGGGCATTAGATGTTTCTTCAATTATTTCTCCTATCTCCAAAATTTTTGCAGAAATACTTAAAGTTTATCAAAACATAAAAATAACAAAAACTACGCAGTTTTCTTAAAAATAGACCACGACTAGCTGCAGCAGCCTCTACTTCTCCCGACGGTGAGTCAACGATGATCGGATTTCGAGATGAACCATGAGCGAACAACGACGGAGAGATTCCGTTTTCTTTTTCCTACCGTTTTTCCGGGGCGGCTTATAATATTAGCCGTGGGCTTGAATCATCGCGTTTGCTCTGGCATGCTCGCGTGTCCCGCGCGCGTCTGGCCACGTCCGCGTGGAGAAACACATCGTCGCCGTGGTGCGCGCATTTTTGTTTCGCCGACTGTAGATGGAAGTGAAAAATACGGTCTGGAGCCAGGCCAATGAAACTATTCCCAGAGCAAGTGGCATAAATAGCGTTGTTGTGGTGAACGGGCCGCCGCTCTGGTGCTGGCTGGTTGGCTGGCTGGCTTGCTGGATCCTCTTCGTGAAACAGGAGGCCACTTTCCGCGAAAAGAAAAAGCGAACGAGCAACAGCGGACTCGCGGTGCCAGCACAGCTACCGCACCGACTGACTGTTTTCACGGAAACTCGATCCGACTTCGTTGCCGGGCAACGAATATTTATTTACTGGCAGAAACTCGTCGATATTACACAAGAACACCGTCCACGCCGGCCGCAACAAATCGCGGAATCGACGGCGGACTTCAAGGATTCCTCGCCTGCGAACGACTTCTCCCGCCGAGAACAAAAACTTCTTCCGCCGTTATCCTCTTCCAGCAGTTTCTCTTCTTTTCGCGTGTCTATCCTTGTACATTGATTGTCGATTAGCTCCCCGGTTTTTGCAACATGCCTCGCTTCTCGCGAATCGCTACACGGTTCCGTCATTTTGTAACCGTTTCCACCGCAAAACCCTTAACATATTTTGCTCGAATGTCACGCGAAAGATCCCTTCGCGATTCTCTCACATTCTCATCTTTATACGACCGATTGTGGTTTATTTCCAATGAACGAACATCTCAAATTACAGTTATAGAGAAATCGAAGATTTTGCAGCGTCTACAAGAAGAAATGGTTGAATTTTCTCCTGAGATATTTTATGCACTTATGGCATAAAATTAGTGAAAAACACCAAAAGAATTTAACAATATTCTGACATCATCCTCGGACGTGTTAACAGGATCTGCAACGGAATTTTTGCGAACTGCTCTCAATTCCCGGAAAGAATTCCTCCGATTTGCTAAATTAATTAGCGACCGTCCGAGCAAGTTCTGCTTACACAGTGCCGCGTTCCTGCCACTTTTAGCAAGTCGGAAGTATTAAGCCAGCAAGTGTTAATATCCCAAGCTGCTGGACAATCGGTTGCACGACAGATTATTATTCGAGAAATCAGTGTCCACAGCGCCAGGGAAATATTCTCAGAATTTTAAACAATCCTCTTCCACAAAAAATTTAAGACGTCCGCTCTCTCTTTTTAACCGTTCAAAATGTTAAAAATAAAGTATATTGTTGTATTTCAGAGAGTCTACGGAATTGTCTCCGCAAGAATCGTTCGTATAACTGCGCCACGAGCCGCAATCTAATGATGACAACTTACTGCGTGACCAGACACAAAACTGGCAAGAGATAACAGCTTTGTTATCGCTCTATCATCTGCGAAGAGACGCCATGTGCGACGGAGGAACCGATAAAATTAAAATCCCGAAATTGACTGAAAGAATCAGATTCGGATAACAATTTTTAAACTGGGTAAAGCATTGTCATTTCTCTTTTATCTCTAGAGAGACGCCATATGCAACGGAGGAGCGGATAGAATTAAAATCCCGAAATTGACTAAACAAATTGGATGCGGATAGCAATTTTTAAACTGGGTAGCGGACTATCATTTCCCTATTATTTTTCTATTATTTCGGAAGAGGCGCCATACGCATTAGGAGGCGACAGAATTAAAATCCCGAAATTGACTAAAAGAATCGGATCGGGATAGCAATTTTTAAACTGGGTAGAGCAAGGTCATTTCCCTATTATTTCTCTATTATCTGCGAAGAGACGCTATACGCAACGGAGGAGCCGACAAAATTAAAATCCGGAAATTGACTAAAAGAATCGGATCCGGATAACAATTTTTAAACTAGGTACAGCATTGTCATTTCTCTTTTATCTCTAGAGAGACGCCATATGCAACGGAGGAGTGGGTAGAATAAAAATCCCGAAATTGACTAAACAAATTGGATCGGGATAGCAATTTTGAAACTGGGTAGAGCACTGTCATTTCTCTATCATTTTTCTACTATCTCTGAAGAGACGCCATACGCAACAAAAGGCGACATAATTAAGATCCGGAAATTGACTAAAAGAATCGGATCGGGATAGCAATTTTTAAACTGGGTAGAGGACTATCATTTCCCTATTATTTTTCTGTTATCTGCGAAGAGACGCCATACGCAACAGGAGGCATCAGAATTAAGATCCGGAAATTGACTAATAGAATCGGATCGGGGCAGCAATTTCTAATCTCGGTACAGTACAATACCGCGCAAAATAGAGCAGAACCGAGCTGGCTAGCGGACTGGTACCGAACGCGATCGGTGTGGCGTCGCGTCGCGGGATCGACCGGTCTCTATTTCTATCGTAAAATTCGGCCTTGGCAGGCCTTCGAGCGGCGCGCACACCAGTTCAGCCGAGGGAGCAAGTTTTACGAGCAGTTTTCCCCGATGATTTTCCGAACGGCAGACGAGCGAGGAACGCTTGAAGGCCCATTCACACCGAGCCGGCCGGTCACTCGGTCGACCGTGGTATTCCTGGGGTGACACACGACGCGCACCTTCGCTCCGATGGAGATGAGGCCTCTCTATTTATAAATGTGGGTCGACGTGGCTGCGAGCAGCCGGCGCGTTTCGTCGTTATTACGAGTCTCTCATACTCGTCTCCGAATCCGCGTCCGCGAAACGTGCTGCGATTACGCGGAGTCCGATCATCACGTTTCGCAAGAATTGTTAGAAATATTCGGGACCGAAGTGTCACTCGTACCCTGTATTGACACGATTGCATGATTACTCTTACCTCCAGCATCGAACGTGGAAAAGTATAATAAACAGAACGTTGACATCAGCCATTTTGTGTTTGATTTATTTTTCATACGGAAGTTACACTGGCATATTCGTGACATTTTTCTAATTAAAATGAGTCCAAACACGGTTTTGGATCCGAATTGTACCGTGTCGAACTCGTCTCAGTCAGAAAAATGTCACCGATATGCAAGTTTCATAAAAAATAATGAAAAACAAAATGGCTCGTGTGAACACTGCGTTACTACACTCGCCGACATGTCAAAAACTAAAACAGTTTTCATTTTCACTGTGGATCCGCGTTTAACATCGAAATTGCAAAAGCATAAATTCAGCTGCAACCCGATAATTTCCGGACTGTCTTGTAATTGCGTGCTTTGGCATATTAGCGGGAAGTGGAACACGCAAAACAAAGTTGCACGAGATTCGCGGGCGTGCAGATTCCGGCCAGATTTCGCGCGTCATTCGTTTCTTCCGCGTGTTTCGCGTTCGCGTGATTTAACGTGATTATTATCATTATTTGTTGGTTGTGGTACCCTGAGCATTTTCCAATTTCCTCGGTCGCGCGTAATATAAGGGTAACGCGTGCCAGCTCCTCCGCGGCGTCGGGGACGCTGATTTATCGCCGCATCGCGAGGACATTAAGGGTCGGTTCGCGGGCGGCGCTCTGAAAATTTAAATCAGCAGAATGTGTCGTAACGGCCGGCAACGCCGGGCACTCATGGTACATCGGGAAGAACGGCCTTGCTACAATATTAGACGCGACATTAAGCGCGCAACAAAGCGGCGTGCTTGCGGTTCTATCGCTAGGCGGCCCATTCTGCCAGACGCTGCTGCTTTATTTTCGCCGATCGCTGCCGATCGCCGCTTCATTGTCGATCGATCCTTCTCTACGAAGCTCTTAGATCGATCCGGGTGACCCTATTCGGATCTCGTGCGCAGGAGAAATTTGCCTTGTTTAATTAACGCGGTGACCAGTAATCGTACGAGTCGCAAGAAAACTAGTTACAGTCTTCATCTAAGCACAATCCTCGAGACCGTGCTGTGACATAGATCGTGTAGGCCTACTATTTTCTTGTAACCACAGCGACCGAGGCAGCACGAGCTTCTTGGCCCCTCGGGGTATGCTAGTGGAGGGGATAGGCCAACCATTCTTATGATTATAATGAACTTTTTAAAACATATTCTTGGAGGTACTCCTTATAGACATGTTAATCTTTCTGTCGTTTGTAATAATAGCATCTGTTCATTTAGTTAATTCGTTTATGATTAAATGGCGATTATGATATACTGGATCAAAATCGACCCAGACTCCGCTGTTGGAGGGTTCTAATATTCGAACTTCTTTATTGAAGCATATGTTACAATAATAATTGTGTGAAGTCGTTATTATGAAGTAATATACGTAAGTGTTAAATATATGTAAGTGATAATTCCGTTCAAATGGACAACATAAGATTTACTATAGCTGGACTAGGGATTTTTTGAATTTATGATACAAATAAGTAGACGAAATGTTAAACAGTGGAAAGATAAAAAGAATTTAAGTGGTTTCGACACATTATCATCAACTTATTAACACCATTGAAGGAAGAAGCTTTGTATCTGATTTCAATACCTTGCCAGTGACAAATGGCGTGGAAAATGGCGTGGTGTAGAAAATGGAGCTCGTAATTTTAAGCCTGGTCCACACTAGGAAATATTGTTTTGCACGATAATGGCGCGTGCAACGTGTTAGCATGCAACATCACCGACGTTGTAACATGAACATTGAAAAAGTGAATTGAGCAATCGAACGTGAACCGTTTAGCGGACGCGTTATAATTAAAGTGCGGATGTTTGTGAAGAATTTTATTTTTAGAGATGCGAAAAGTTCCGTCAAGAAGAGTTCCAATTATCTTTGCGGCTTAAAACAAACGAGGCCGTCATCAAGATTGATTTTTCTGTGTACGTCTCTTAATATTCTGTTTGAGGGACGACCGTTTCCTGCCGATGGCCAGCCGTTCGTAGCCGATAAAAACGTGCAGGTCGTTGCGTAATTGAATATTCTTTAATTAGTAATAAGAACAACACAACCGTTCCCTGTCAATTGTTCTAATTCGTCGTTCGTAATGGCGTGCGCGTATCGCCACGAATTATCAAAGAGCCTGTCAAGCATGCCTGATAGATCTTTCTGTGTCCTGGCTGCGCTAACAGATGGTCGGTGACTTTTATTAAAGTTATTTATTACATCGGTCAAGAGATCTTTTGGCAACGGGAGGCGCTCGGGCGTAACGTGTACCTAACTATATACTCGCTACGGATCACGAGACATTGATTCTTTTGGATCATGTGAACAAATCGAGAAACAGGCCGCGAACAAATGGAGAAACTTCACGTTACACGCCCCTGTCGATGACTGGTTCTCAAATTGCCTTCATTAGACCATTTAATCATTTATTTGAGACAAACTTAACTTTTCTGATTACGGCTTGATTTTACTTTATGAATTACAAAACCGTAGTCACTGGGATTTGATTCACATTTATTGTAACACGAATGTATACTAAACCACTTTTATAATTGTAAAACTATTAAAGAAATCTAAAATGAATTATTTTGAAGAAATGATTTCTCTGATGGTTTTAATGATGGTTATACTATTAGTAATATTATACAAAATTAAATAGTAATATAAAATAATATTAATTATAAAAATATAATAACAGTAATGATGATTATATTATAATATTATGTAATATCAGTAAAATGACATAAAAAGTGTGTTCAAGTTCACCGGTCAGTGATAGAGTACATAACAGTCTTTCTGTCCCTCTCGGTTCGGTTTTTATGTCACAATGGACCTCGCTTAAAAAAAAAAAGATGCGTCGCGTAACGCTGTGCGCCCGGCGTCTCATGGCTTCAAAATTGACAACGCCTCGCGATTAACCTTTACCACCGGCCACGCAAAGGTTGTTTATTACTTGTTACTTAATATTAATCACAGAAAAGAAGAGGCATTCGTGATCCGACACGAGGAGAACCGCGGGAACAGATTGATTTATTGTCTTGAGAGAAACGCGCGACGCGCTCAATCGCCGGCGCGCGAAAGTCCGAGCAGATTATTAGCTGGCAGTGATCACGATTAATTTCACGGGAAGCGGCAGTTAACGCGCGTGTCACGCTCCCGTTTCGTTAATTATCCAGTGATTTATTACTTGGGGACCAGCTGTTTCGGAAAACTCTCGCCGATCTGCTGCGCTTCCCGAATCGATTGCCGAATTAATTCCCCGTGCATTCGAGAGGCTCTCAATTCCTTCAAATTATAATTTCCTTTGCCACTACCATACATTCACACTACAAGTGTACAGTACAAAATGTAATTACCTAAAGATATAAATATAATACAAGGTAAAGCAACGGAATAAGTACTCACTGTAATCGAATCGAATGTTGAGGCTGTGTATAGGAAATTGTTAAAAATTTAATATCAATAGTAATTCTTGCTGTCCTATATCGTTAACAATGACAGTAGAGAAGACTTTTAACGTCATTGTTTGAACCCGACCGTGTCTAAATTAATCTGTTAACCAAAAATACCCAAAAAAGAAAAGTATCATCGATATCAATTAAAGGCCCTATTTTAGTCGATAGTGCGCATTACGAACTAATGAACGTCCGCCTAAATACCCTACTTACAACTGCCAGCGAGTCGGGACTCCCCCTGGAGGGCGCAAAATCATCCGCGTTCCAATCACAAGGAAGTTCTCGAGCCGATTCCCGCCGATTCATCAACGTCTATTAAATTGATGAATTACTTTCGTGGCTAATGCACAGGGCCCGAATATTTACCGAATGTATTATCGACTATGGAGGGCCGGAATGAATGGAGGAAAGCCGAGCACGCGCGCGCACCAGCAATGGAATATTAAGCTAACGCGACCGGAAGTGAGTCAGCGTTACGCGATATTACGCCACACGCAATTATGATGTAACGGGCCTCGATAGCCGAAACTTGTTTCAGCTTTTGTTGTCTGCGGGTCCCCACCACCTTCGACCGGACATCCTACTGTTATGAATCTCCTTTAACGATGCCGATTCATTCAGCTCGGACCGCCAGGTTTCCCGTGGATCGTTAAGGTGGTCTTCTGGTCTTAGAGCGTCATTGTGCGGGCCTCGTTCCGAAATTTTTGTAAACAAATCAAACGAGTGTTTACTATCGAGCTTTTGCACACGTATTTCACATTATTTCGACTGTACAATAGAATTTTTTTAAGTCGAAATACCTAAAATTATAGGAATTATGGTTCCTTGAAGAGGGGCGTGTAGAAAAAGCGTCTTATTGGCTGACAGATTATTGCTTCCAGCCGACCTATTGGTCAGAAATAAAAAGATGAAGTAGCATTTCAATTAATGCAGTGATATCTCGTTTCTTAACAAAATGGCGATATTTTGCATGTCGAATTTTGATTTCTCCGGCTTTTTCTCCACAATTAACGATAATGAATGTTCACGTATTTTTTTAACAGAAATGTGTACGCGCACTTCTTCCTGCCGGAAGAAGCGGAATCGTGTGTTTATCGAAAACCACAAGTCATTCAGGAAATGTACGTACACTTGCATATTTTTGTTGTTTATGTAACAAAGATTGAGATAAGGTTCACTTAAATTACCGTACGCGGAGTCTTCTACGTAGAGACAACAATGGGTTCGTACATACGTGTGGTAAGTAGATTTTAACAACATGTTAAACGTGTATCGTAATGCCGTGCTATTATGCGTCACGTGTATATACGTGAATGACGAACGGTACTCGTTAGGTTCGCACGAGGCACAAGTTCGTGAACCTATTTAGTGATTGAAATAGTGTGAGAACTAATAAGAAATTTTAGAAGAAATTATTGGGGCCTTAATGAATAGGAAGACAATAGCTTAGTGTGTATGCGTGTGTGTCTATGTTAAGCTGTTTTTACTAACATGTTCATCACGTGAACAAATAAACCAAGAAAAACCAGACTGATTTTATTCAGAGAATTTCCAGAATAAGAGTGATCGTTTCAAGAAAACATCAAGCATTTTGAATCTTTGGCTGGATACAGTGCTAAAAAATTTGATGAAACGCAGACGATCGTCGCGTATACATTGCAAAACAAGGTAGAGATTGTGGTTATTCAAACAGGGTCGCAAATAAGGTGAAAGCAACGTTACCTTGCGTGGTTTTGCCGTGGTTCTGCGCCGTCTCGTGTCCGCCCGTTGCTCCGACCTGGAAAACCAAGAAGAACGAACTGCATTAGCTTCATCTCGTATTTCTAATAGTTATCTGTCAACCCTTTTTAAGGCTCACTTCCCGCGACACAATCTTTTCAATTCTTTTAATCTTTCCCCTGTCTCCAATTGCGGTTACCAAGTTTTGTCATAATTTTACTCACAAACCTCAAGTCAAGGAAAAATATTTGTGAGCACCCATCGTTGACAGAAAAATTTAATCAATATTCTACAGTTTATTTTACAAGCCCCAAGTCAAGGAAAAATATTTCTGAGCACCCATCGTTGACAGAAAAATTTAATCAATATTCTACAGTTTATTTCACAAGAACCAAGTTAAGAAAAAGTATTTGTGAGCACCCATCGTTCACAGAAAAATTTAATGAATATTTTACACTTTATTTTACAAGATGCAATACGAAAACAGATGATTAAATTTTCTACTGTTTTCATAAATGAAATACTTGGATGCATTTTGGGCAAGATGATGAAATTCATTTCCCACTCGTTGTTTTAATATTAAAATTAATGAACGCGCAAGGAGTAATATTAACGTGGCGTTGCAGCAGAATGCAAGGGTGAAAGAATGCGGTTTTATGCGACGGGCGTTCATTGTGGAGATGTTACGAAGCTCGCGGCTCGTTGAAAAAACATTTGTTTTTAGGACCAACGGAGCGAATAGAGAACAGAAAGGTGTGGCTCAATTTATGCGGCGGGATTTCTTACGAGCGGTTTGGAAATGAGTTCGAGGAACGCTTTCACTGAACGACACAATGGGCAAAACGGTGACAATAGCGATCGCGGGTGCGCGAAATCAATTCGACGCGGTTTTCATGGATCAACGACCCCCTGTTCTCTGTTGTCGAAACCATTGATCTATTTGCATCGGTGGATCGGCGAATGATAATTAGCGCGGCCTACCGTGTGAAACGCCGTTGGCTTTTTACGGTTGTCGCTTCACTTTCACGAGTCCAACTACGATCGATGCAATTAGTAGACGAGAAAATAAACTTCCATCCCCACCCCCCTCTTTTCAACGTAATTTTTTACTTTCGCATTAAACTTATATCGATTCTTGTTGAACAATGCCACCCAGGCAGCGGCAAAAACAAGCCGGAAACACTAAAAATGTTTCTTGTCAAATTCACTTGTTTTTCAAGCCTTTTAAAAATGACAGGAGACACGACGTACTTTCGATTATGTAAATTCGCATAATTTTAGAGCTAGATATTACATCAGAAACGTTCGATAAAATCGACATACGTCAATTTGCAAATTATTTGTCGAAATTGGGGTTAAATCGAGAAGAACAATGATTATGAATAAAATTGACGTAACCAAAATACTACAAGACACAATAAGAGGGGAGAATTATTTGTTAAATTACAAAGCAACAATTTTTGACTAACAAATACAAGGATCGAGTTAACTCGTCGATCTCAATTGAAAAAATTAATTTCACGGTATGCGTTACGAACAAAATGAAATGCAAAGAGTACAACAGAGGAAATTATAAATATTTGAAGCACAGCGAACAGCTGGTATCTAAATTAATTTTCAGCGAACGAAATAACAATGTCTCCAGAGGGATTTAAAGAATCGATTGGAGTTTGCGTCGATTTTGTCGACTCGATAAATAACCGTGAAATGTTCAGCCGATAGCACCTTAATCGGATGAAACTAATTAAGCTAATTGTTGCCGGCGAAGTTCGATGGTCAAAGTTCGAGCGGCCACGTGCGCGAATTTCGCATAAGTCGATCGGAAATTTTCGCGTGTTCCGCCGGTTCTCCCAGCCGATTTTCATAGTGTTCTTCAAACCCGAGACCACGGTTCGAAACCTTTGTAACCCGTGCTCCATGGTGAATCGTTGCGAAACAGTTACACCGAATTAACCGTAGGATGCGGTCATGAATTATTGTACCAGGAACCGCTACAATCGGCAACTGGTTTTCAACATTATTTTCTGCTCAAGTGAAACTGCTCATTACTCTACAATGTTAACCAGGAAGTGCGGCCTTTTCAAACGGCGGTGTCTAGACCCCACGTTTTATGCATTCCCAGCTGCATTCCGTGTCCAAGACACAGTAGACAGGAAATAATCACCTTCGCCAAAGTTGCGTTACATTTTTACATTATACTTTCCGAGCATAGCGTTTTCATTGTTTTATAATAATTCGTGATTCAAAGTCGTTCGGAAGTTCAATTCGACACCGATATCCGTTTTACAAATTTATAAAATGCGACATTCTGCGACTATTGCTGAGTTTAAAAATCATTCGACATTGTTGATAGTTCTCAAGATTATTTATACCGCTAATTAATAGTCTCTCGAAACGTGTTTAATGGAACAGCTGCAAGTTGCAATGATTTACTTAGAAAATGAATGAATAAGATACAAAATTGTAAGGACATGTTAGAATATCATTATTTTCCAGCTCTGTTTTCTTTTACAATTGAGTTGAACAATTTTTATTTTGTATAAACATCCGTCTAGTGATCAGTAAAATGGCGATTTCTATTCTCTGGGTCAAAATGAAGTCAAGCTCGGCCGTCCAAGGGTTAATGGAAAGGTTTTGACGGACTGTACGAGGGGAACAATCTTTTTAGCGACAATCTTTTTAGTTTAAAGATCGCACAGTGTTAGGAATGAGCGAAGACAGCGACGTTTGTGGTTTCGACGAGTCCAAACGCATCGGAAGGTTCGCGAAACGCGATCTCGTGAGTCAGCTATCCCCGTCGACCCGATTCAATTTTTAAACCGAGCGAAATCGTCGGTCGAGCAATGGAAAGAAAAAGAAAAAGAAAAAGAAAAGTCGGAGAGCGAATGCAGGCGTGCATCGACGTTGAAACGCAATCGCGAACGCCGGCGTAGGAGCAGAAATAGCCGGGCACCGGTAATAAAAGTTCTCGGAAGACGACCTCGTCGACTGTCACCAATTACGGAGTTGTATGGGATGCAATGCCACAGACCGAAATATTGGGAGTAATTGCCTGGGATCGTGTTACGGGGAATCGCGACCCGCTAACTCGCGCCCCTAAACGATTCACTCGTCGCGATTTTTTTCTCGCGAAGCGACAAGTGCTCGTGAACGCGACACTGTTCGGCTGTCGACTATAATCATCGCGACCAATTCACCTACCCAATTTATTCAGGGACTACATCACCCTTAATTAAGATCGAATATTTTATTTCTTTTTGTTTTAAATTGATCTTTTGCGTTAACCCTTTGCGGTCGAAAAACATTTCTATTGCAATTTTTCGACTGTGGAACCTTATACGAAACAAAAATTGTTTGCATTGAACTAAATGGGAATTTATTTCTCTCTTTGATTTTATTTAGTTTTTATTTAGTTTTTTTTTGACCGCCTACCGCGGTCATGTGACCGGTTTTCTATTTCACAATTATATTGAAATTATAGAAACGCTTTCGTAGGAAATTTAAGCAGATATTATAATGAACATCGTGCAAAGTTTAAGTAAATTCTATTTTTTCACTTCCCCAAGGCGTTTCACTTTCGTGCTGTGTATAAAAGCCACAGTCTACTTATGCGGCACAATTTTCTACTGAAGTATTCAATGTGAAAATTAAATTGTAACAGAATAAAGAGAATAATAGAATAAGAGGTAACAGAATGAAAAACATTGTGTAGAGATAGACAATTTTGTATATTGAGTATTGTTATTTTATGCATAGCATTTCCTGTAGACTAGATCTATCGACAAATGAATCAGCTCCTCTTTCCGAAAATAAACTGAAATATAGAAAGAGTACAATTACCACGGTATAATAATCTCATAATAATGTCTAACTGGCAGGACGCTACTATCAAGTATAAACAAATTTCACTATTTATTGACACTCATCGTTTACCCACCATTTCGAAACGAAGCGCACAGTCTCGAATCAAGCAGAATTACTCGAACGTCTGATATCCAAAGATATGCGATAGGCCTAATCTACTTGCTGGTTTCCTGCTGGCCGGTATTAACTGGAATCTAGGTAAAAAAGTGCCGGAGTGCCAGTATTTCATGGAATCAGTGTGCATGCTCGATAAAGTGTTTTCTGAATGAGAAGAAAGAGAGTGGTCGCGGAAGTGCGACGCAATATAATAGTGTCAGAAGAGACGAGGAAAAAGAATACCGTAGAAAAACACGATAAACGTCCCGGGCCCGATATAAATGGCTCGGTTCAATAACTTTAATCAAGAAACGCGCGACGAAGCTATCGGACGGCGGATGATGCAAACAGGTTCGCGAGAATCTCGCGTTATCGTGCCGATCGCGACGTTACTTTTTTTCACCTGCTGTCTCTTTTCTCTTCTGGGGACAGTAAAGTGATTTCTCGACGATAAAGCGTCACCGCGAGGTTCCGCGGCCATTGTTCGATCGCTCGCTGTTGACATTCGATCACGATCGGCGTAGTTACGATCGAAACAACGCCGAGCCTCGCAGATACCATCGAGCACTTTCTCTCGTCTCTTCATTTAAATCAGCTGAGAAACGTCACGACGAGTGTTTCTTCCGGGTCCGCCATTTTGATCAGAAATAAGTCGCAAATGTGTTGATAAAAATTTCAATAATTAAAAATAGGAGAAAGTTTCAGGTTGCACTTGGCGAATCAACCTCTGGGTTCTCTAAAAGGGATTTGTCACAAATATCGTGGTCATCTGTAGCACGTATCTCGGGGCATTACTGTACTTACAGTAAAATGATTCTCAGAAGAATGTAAACTGGGTAAAAGTGGGTCATTTTTCCTGCGTGGGAATCTGATACTGCGTGATTGGTGTTTGAATAATATTCTCCTGCGTCGGACCCTTCACCGTCAGCTCTCAAAGTTCCCAAGTTCCCCTGATCTCCGTTCCGCGCGCCCCAGCACCGAGAAGTTACAACGTTTATTGCAGCCTCTTAAAACACTTTGCCCGAAAACTTTCGACATTCCTCAAGGCTCCCGGAGACTTCTCTTCAAGAGCCCCTGATTTCGGCACACGGTGACTGATTCGTGAGCTCTCGAGGCGTGTTGGGGTCCGAATCGAGGCTCGTTTGCTCCACGAACCGGACCAGAGGTGAATGGGGCTTCATTCGTTGGGACAATCCCTGCTCCCCGAAATCACACGGGCGAGCGATCGATTTGAAACTCGACGAAACTCCTTCGAGTCTAAAGCGTAATCGCAGCGAATTTCGCCTTCGGTAATTATCGGGCTATTAAAATATGGAAAGTTATAGAGTCAACTAACGAGTCGTAGTTGATTATTCTCGGTAAATGTTTCGACTTGCAATGAATTTACAAATTAGATTAGCTAATTTTTGCAAATTCTATTAGATACTATTACTCGGATTGCTTTAGCGCTACATAGGTCTGAGTTGACCTAATCTAAGCTGCATGAGAGTAGGGTGGGGGATGTTCTTGGGTAGCGTTTAGGATAGAAAAAGCTCGCCCCTTTTGACCTGTCGAAAATTGTCTTATCACTTCCAGGTGGCTTCAGGAAAGTCTTCCAGGCCATACATCATCCAAACGCGTGATCTCCCGAGGCTGAGCTTTTATGCTTCGGGTCCACCATCTTCCCTCATCACATCCAAGTTTCATCTCGGTTGGTCAGCGATGCCATTCGGAAGAATATCTCGATTACTCGGGTCTGCGTGAAGGAACGAGCGGTACACACGCTCGCGAGTGTCTCGGGGGGCGAGAAGCGGCAAGGAGGGTAGTATTGATCGTTCGCACGAAAACATTCGCTCTCGACGACCGACTTCTTTTCCGGAGCGGGAACGAGCGGGAAAAAAGCGGGCGTGTAACGTGTCGCGATTTTTGCAAGCGCGCTTCCACTGGAGAGAGAAGAGATAGAGAGTGGGAGAGAGGAAAAGGAACGGACGGGAAAAGAACGATCCGGGACGCCGTTATCTTGTTAAGCGGGGTACCCCGGGTTGTCCACCGTCCGGAAAATACCTACGTGTTGAGCGTAACGAGATAAAATTACACGGGGACAGAAAACGTTGAGATATCACCCGGTTTTTACATCCGCCTCGGCACATTTCACGATCCACCGACAATAATCTCGCTTGTTAACGTTCTTTCTCTCTCGAAATTGCCGCTTGTTAATCTCGGACACCGTGTTGCCAGAAATTGGCGCCAATCTGCGCTTTCCATCGACTGTCGATCGCGTTCAATGTACTATGATTATGCACGAGTCTCCTCACTGGATCGGAGATCAATACTAGGCTTTTCGGGAAAATTCGTAAGCTGCGGAGAAACCGAAGTAGGCACCTTTGTTCTATTATCTTTTAGTCTTTTGTATTAGGAAAGATTCTGTACTTAATTCTTGCTTTTCTATTTCCCTGTAAATATTTAAGATTTGTCAAAACGTAGTATATGTAGTGATTTAATTATTTGAATTCTGCAGGACTCTAGGGAAACAGTGTCTTTTTTTTAAGGCAACACTGATGGAGGAATAGTGAAGAGATGAGACTAGAAATTGCTGAGGTATCCTGCGGCTAGACAAATTTTTAACCATATCGACAATATTACTGACTTCCTGGATACTAATTTGAGCAACAAGAATTTCCCAAAACCTGATTTGACCGACGCAGTATCCATTGACAGCTGTAGTAACAGCAATGTCCCCTGAGTGGCAGTAGTTTCGTCATCCAAAGGTCAAAGCATTTATATACGGTGATGCACGGTTAGTGTTCACGTTTCTTGCGCAGTTACTAGCACGCCATCCCCACCAATTCGTAGAACTAGCTCCATCGCTCCTCCGCATCTCAGTTGAAAAGTAAACTAATTAGTGAAACAGCTAAAAATAAGAAAAACGCAGTTTGTGCAACTATGAAAGTTCAAGTTCAAAGGGAGGTCACCATTTGAAAATGTCTACCCTTAAGATTATCTTGACAACTATTAGAGATAAAAGTGTACGTTGAACTTCAAAGTGGTCTCTTATCTCTAGTACTGTGATGGAGATACTATTTGTTTGGACGCGAAAGTATAAAAAGAATTGAGATAGCAACCTTTGAATTAAAATTTACCCCTTTGATGATACGCATCTCTTGCTTTGTACATCTGCATGGTCTTGTCAAAATCAAAAGGTAGAACGGTCTTCTCACAACAATATCTAATTTATATTGTTAACTTACTTTTGTATGTTCTACAAACTTGGTGCTTATACGCGTTCTAGCATGATCCCCGTCATGTTAATTAATCTTCTTCAGTTGAGCCTGTCTGAATTTTCGTTATCAAATTTATTTCGCTCAAGGACTAACTAAAACATGCGATCAATTTTTATGAATTCTCTATCGCACAAAATTCGTCGAACAGTACAATATACAATTTTAGAAATCATTAAATAACGCTTAGCAGAAGACCACAACCCTAATTCATTCCCAAACCAATTCCCCGCTTTCACCATTAACCAAGAAAATTTACCCAAACCGATGCACCGTCTAAAAAATTCTGAAACATAGTGTAAATGTTATATCGCGTTCACACTAACCCAAATCACAAAGCACAAACGCAAACAATGAACAGACCCGCCCCCTCTACGTTTCCATCCAGGAAATCAGACCGCGCATTGTTTACCGTAAGTACAAAAACAAGAGATCATTTAGTTAATAGACGGTTAGAAAACACCGTCCCATGGATTAATGCAGCGCCATGTACATACAATTCTCGGGCCGAAAAAGCGGTTGTTTAATTTCTAATAGCAGAGACACGCTCTCGACTCGACGAGTAGTCTCAGCCGGGCGTAGGGGTTGCGCATGGCACGCCCCCTTGCGAAAACTGCAAACGAGCCCGGGAATAAACGGTGTTATCGCGGCCGCGTAGATTATGCTCCGACTACGGAATACTTGGCAAGTTTAAGCGTGTTCGGGGCCGCGCAAAATTTCGAGCGGTTGGGCGCGCGCGCTCGCGCGTTTCCCGAAAGATAAATCCTCGAGATACGCGAACGTGTACAGGGTGTCCCGCAGATTTCCCTGCGAACTTTACCAATATCCTCTACGAGTATAAATAAAACGACATTACATCCCATTTTAAAACACACGAGTTGCAATAACCCGGCCGTGTTTATTCCATAAAATGTCTAAAATTTCTTTCTCTTTAAACCGAAACAAAATTCTATTTTATGTGTAACGGAAACTTCCTATAGGCACTCTTTCAATTCTAAAAACTCGGCTGACTCGCAGAGGGGGAGTCTCCGGGGGAGGTCTAAATGAATAAGCGTTTATTGTTTTCCGAGGGTGGGGTAATCGGGAGTCGCACAAAAGAAGTTTTCGGTGGATGCAATTGTAAGTGGTGCGAGAGAGAGAGGGTGAGAGTGAGAGAGGGGCAAGGAGAAGAGGGAGAGCAGAGGCGGGTGTAGCGAGGGTGGCACCCCTAGGTCGATCAATTGCGCGCGAAGTAGAAGTTCGCCGGGCTCTGGTGGTTGAAGTTACCCTCCTCAGTCACGCCCCGGGGTTCGACGACCTCGCGTGCCGCGATCCAAAATTACTGACGATGGAAAGCGCAGCCGTGGCGTCGTCGGCAGCTGCGGCGGCACATCGTCGCACGAAATATTTCTGTGTGCCGCCGCGCCGCGCCGTTCGGCAGCTTCGTCGCCGCACGTTAATTCCGGGCCCGATCGATCATCCAGGGTCGCCCCCGTTAAAACAACGGCCGCGCCACCCTCTTTTCCGCGACGTCATCCGAACGGTGTCCTTGAGAATCCGACCGACCCTCCTGGCCGCGGCGTGGCGATGCTGCTATCTGAACGCCGGCCGATCCCGCGATCGAAAACCCCGCGGGGACGCAGGAACCGACGCCGTTCCGCTCGCGGATGACGAACGATTATTGTCCGCTCTGACGGAAGCAAATAGAACCGTGCCTCGTCCTGCCTCCTCCAGTGCTGTGGAATTTAAGGGGATGGACCGTCGGCCGATTTGGGTCAGCTGCGAAAGGGTGAAAAGGCGATCTTTATGCAAAATAAACGTGTTCCATGTCGACTGTCAGGGACAGCGGCGAAACGAAAGCGTACCTTTTCTTTCGATAGGGTGAGTCCGGAAATCATGCAAAAATAAATCAGAATTCATGCAACTACGTCACTTAATTCTCCCAATGTCTTCGGAGGTTTATATTTTTATCCATTTTCGTCGTAAACGCATAAAATTCGCAGTGCACTCGTCACACTTTCAGAATTTCTTCTAAATTCAACGAATCAACAGTACAGCGAGGTTTGCAAAAGTTCGAGCGTAGTTATACTTTTTTAATTTGTTTCGTGGGTAGACAGGCGAGCTTAATGTTCATCAAGGGATTAAAAATTGTGGATGACGATTCGGTGGAGAAGATAGATCGTAATTTCATCAACGGGGATTGTTGGTCTGCGATAAATGAAAATTGTTAAGCCGGTTTCTACTGAAACGGGGACACCGAGTCCCCGGCAAATTAGCGAGCCTTGTTCCCGTTCGTTTCCATATCCGGGCGCGGCTTGTGTTCTCCGAGAGAGAAATAATTCTTGCCCCGGGATTTTACGCAGTATCGCGACGTTATTTATTTTCCGCGTAATTCACAATTTCTCGGCGAACGTAACGCGAACGGAACAACCGAGCGCTCCGGTTGCTGCTCCTCTCTCGCGGCGCAGCCTTGTTAATCCACGCATTCATTAATTCTAATGCTTCAGCTACCGGGAATCGCGGACCACTGGAAAAATTGTAGCTCCGTTTCCCTTCGGATAATGGGACCAATGAACAGATTACTCATGGGAACAATGAATAGTTTGCCTGTTTGCTTCAAACAGAAATTCGACGATCGAACAGACGTTACCGATAAATATCATCCCCTAACTATAGATCACTTGAATTTCCAATTACTACGTTCGATCAGTTCGAACCGATATAACATTACAAATGAATGTCATCCCCTAACTTTGGGTCACTTCAGTTTTGAATAAATCTAACTAATAATAAATTTAATGAAAAATTAAATGAAATGCATCTGTTTAGACCAACCCCATAATTATAGATCATATAAAATACAGTTCAAGCCCAATGCTGGAACATACATTATGTTTATCAGCACACTCCCTTGGGAAAGAAGAAATTTGAAACTATACTGCCTCTCCAAAGGACATATACTAACTTCATATCATCTGAATCTCTAACAAGCTGCGGTATCTTATACATCTTCAACATTTTCATCCACTTTATGATTCATGAAGCGTCATTATTCTCGTCCATAGAAGGAAACAGGTAATTTTGAATCGCACAAAGCGCCTAAGCACGCAGCATAAACGTGAAACACGTCTGTTAACCTCTCTGCTTAAAAGAAGTAATTCAACAGTCGAACTGTAACGAGGTTATCAAACGAGGAAATTTTCCAAAATTAGGTCACCCAAACTCCTAACGAATCACCAGAGTTGATCAACTCCGTTCCTCCAATTTCCATAAAGCGCGATTCACCCTGTTTTATCACGGAGAATAACGTCGCGGACAGTTCCAACAAACAAATTAGAACGGTATTATCTATTGTGGCCAACCTCGTAATTGTGGACCACATAAAACGCGCGAGTACGAGGCCATTAGCGTGTACATAAAATGCGCACTAATGTCTCTGTTCGGAAGGACAACTTTAACTGTGGAACTGAAGGGGTATCATCAATCGCGGTCATTTGCGAGCTTTATGTCATCCGAGTGTCTAACAAATTGCCGGAGTCTAGTGTCTTCGGTCTCGTTCTGGACAGAGTCATTCGCAAACGTTTTTGCCAAATAGAGTTCAAATAAAATGTTTACTAACCCCTCTGCTTGAAAGAAGAACTCCTCTAACTTTAAATCACCCCAATAAACCGTAAAACTTCAACTTCTTTAACCCCTCTGACTTCGGACGTTGATACTACCCTCTCTGCAGCAGAAAATAACGATGCTAAAATCATTTATTGGCAAACCAAGTCAATAGAGTCACACTAAAATGATTACCAACATATAATTTATTACTAGACTGCGGATCTTCCGCAAGAAGTAGAAACTAAGTAGAATGTTATTTCTTCACTTGCTAGTTTCAATAGATGAGAAATAGTATATTGACATTTGACATTTTTTAAATTTTCCTACAATTACAAATTTTGTTATAAATGCATAAAGATCCGTTGCCTAGTTATCACTTGAGATCCTTGATTTCGAGCATTGTACCCTTTCCGTAGCAGAAGACAACAAAATATTTTTTACTGACAAACTAAGCCAACAGTATTCGAATAAAATGCTCATTAGCCTCCCTGTTGAAGGGAATAAATTTAACCCGAAGCAAGACCATCGATGGAGGTCATCCCCTAACTTCAGAAGAAATCAGCAATCTCCGACGCCTTCAACCCTCCGACTTGAAAGAATGATTCGGCCGGGGTTCGGTGGCGGAAAATAACAACGCGGACGGTTCCGGCGAACAAATTAGAACGAACTCGCGTATCGGGGTCAACCCCTAATTTTAGGTCACGCCGAAGTGTCCGAGCACAGTCGGCGGATGCCCAATGTCGTCGACCTTATAGGTCCCGAGGAGGCGTCGGAATATCATTTCCAACCCTTCCAGGGGAAGAGCGTAGTCGAGTCAGGCCGGAAGGTGGCTCGTAACGTGGGCGGAAAAGCTCAGATCAATATCTGCCGCGAATTGGAACGTTACGTCGTGAAAATCGACCCGTGACCTAGTGTGGACCCGCCCGTAGCTCGCAGCTGGTGGCGCCATCCGAAAGACCGTTCTGACACAGGGAGAGAGAGAGAGAGAGAGAGAGAGAGAGAGAGAGCAGATTCGCGCGCACACGATGCCGGGGGTGGCCAGGAAAACGGCAGCGAAGCAAAGAGCACTGCCGACGGAATTTTCGTCATCCGAGCGGCGCGTAATCCGTCGCGTTTCAAGCGTCTTAATTCCGTCGTCGGCGGCCTTTCCGACAGCCTCCTCGCGAGCAGCAATTTACTGAATTTTCGGACGGAGTCCCGAGGACACTTTTAATTCCCACGGAAAACGGAATCCTTATTCGTTTCGCGTAATCTTCCTTATTCCGGAAGGATCACGCCTTCGAGGAGAAAAACGCCTCGGGGGGAGGGAAGAAAAAAATTAGCGATTAACTCGGAGACGCGTTCTGTTTGCTCGTCCCGGAACGCTTCCGTGCACGACGCTTTTCAGCTGAAATGTTAAGCCGTTCAACGGAGGGATATTTTTTTTCTGAATGGAAAAGTAAAAGCGGGAGCGAAGGAAAATTTAAGTAGCCACATCCTGAGGAGGCTTGATAATGTCCGTGTTATTAAAAATGATCTGTCACGATTCTTCGCTTGTGAGATTCGCGAGTTATTTATGAGACACATGGGAAAATAAAATATATGAATGGCAAGGTGGAAACTAATGAATGTGATCTAATAAGAATCGCAAGCTAACTAAATTTAGAACCTAGAATGTATTAACCCAGCCAGACTGGTCATGAAGATTTCAAACAAAATCCACTAAATATGTACATGATCAATTTCTGTTGAATCGAAATAAAATTCTATTTCTCTGATATCGACATTTTACCGTTGATAAAAGTATATTTAACAGGAATGCGTTCAATATAAATTCTCTTCTTCTTCTAAGAGATTATAAACGAAGTTCTAACAACTGTAAAGAAAATCGTAGAGGAAGCAGTTATCAAAGAGACAATTTGCACAACGTGTAAAAAAATTGAGAAAGAAATGCAAATATAAACATTGGAGAAATAATTTTTGGAACTTGGAACTCGTCTAAGAATATTCTGACATAGCACGCATAATCGAGCTTTTTATGCGAGAGCAAGCAGAGTAACGTTTCAGTTTACAGGATTGGAAAGAATCGGTGGATCGTCGCACATTAACCTAGGACCTTCCTTTGACTACCAGCAGGAACTCATTCGTGCAGCCAGTGATCCATTAGAACCAACATGGCCGCCGTCTCCCTGAGCTATAAAACCTCTTCCGCTTTCTCACGCTGTTCTAATTTTGCCATAGTTCGACTTATAAATTCGTCTCAAGCTTGAATTAAACGTTAGCTATAAACCGACTCTCTCTAAAATCATCCCTCTTAAATTTGCCAATTATAATATCAATTTTTTTACTTACAAATTATTTTTGAAACCATCTTAAATAGTATTTGAGAATTGTTCAAGACGTCCAGGTCGAGACAATGAGAAATGGACACGGAGGGTCGTTCTCTCTGACGTTTTCTGGTCGTCTTAATCAATTTCTGGCAACGCCGTCACCCCAAACGGTGACCTCGTTTCGCAGCGGGGATTGAAGGGGTAAGTTCATCAGGGAACCGGCTCGGTATCATGTAATGTCGTGTTACAGCTACTTATTTACACAAGGAACCTTCCAAGAGTACGCTAACATATGTGTTACCGGGGGAAGCCTCCGCGGAGGATTACTATTAGAGTAGACCTAACATTAATTCCGCGTGCGGTAGATTAGGACACTAGCTAGGTTTCCCCCGCTGCCGCATATTTTCCCTCGCTACAACCACTCTGCATGCTGCTTATCTTCCCTGCTTATACAATGTTTCCTAACTATTGCAGAGTCACTTCAATTGCCTTGTTTGTTCATGCCCTCAGAAAATTGATTCCTCGACACAAACATAACATGAAATATATACATAAATTGTGTACCATGTTGCAACCATTTAAACATTGTATTCCCAAACTAAATAATTGATCAAACACTTTCATGGATAAAATATACAAATCTCCGCAAGGTCTGATCATTAATCAGACACTAACCCCATTCAAACAACCACGAAGACCAGAAAAAACAGTCCTTCTTCGCGTGTCTCTCCAATTTCCAACCCCCCAAACCGGAAGTCATCGGCGTCGCAATAAATCACCCCGGCAAACATTCTCTAATAATACACTGTTTGCATAAGTGCAGGCCCGAAACGTCGCTCGCGACGGATTTGCATGGCACAATGGATTTGCCTATACATCGGATTAATGATACACGAAGAGAGCTCGTTAGGTGTACCGAGCGCGGGTCGGCTGGAAACGCAGCCTGTGCTTTTAATTAGGGGGTTAATGATTTATGATCGCGCGTCTATCGCGCCGGTATCGCCTTGATTAATCATAATGGAACGCGTTGATGGTTATCCATCAGGCGACAGATGCGTCCGAAAGAACGCGATTGTCGTTCCAGGAGAGTCGTCGATCTAGAATTCAATCTAGAGGGCTGGATTCTTTTAAGAAGCAACTTCAAGTTGGATCGCTTGCAGTAATCGATCAATTACGCAAGTGCATTAATTTTTATGGACAGCATTTTGAACGTTCCTTGCATTATAAATCATCTATAGAGAATATCGACTGTTAGTTTTTCGCAACGTGTGCTCTCACAGTTTTCTACTGAAGATTCAGTTCTTTCTTCGGCCACAGAATAAAACAAATGTAGGTCACTTTTATATCTCGATAAGAGAGCAAAATGGAGAAAGGCTGATTATTACATTGTACGCCACTCCTGAAGCCATACAATTTTCCAATCAAATGGTCCACGTGTAACCTGGCTGAATCACCCTGTACAGGTATAGTGATATTGTCGCTAACGATCAAGCTGTCGTTGCGACGTTGAATTATGAAAGAGAAAGATTTCGATAAACAGATCGAGATCGAGGGAAGGAAACTCGAGACACACGCGGGTCGCTGAACAGATCTTAATGGCTCGAATAACTGGCGGGAGGGGGGTAGCGCAGCAAGCGGGAGAATAATACGGGCTAAGTAGATTACGACAGCCACGGTCAGACAACGCGTACTACCAAGTTCACTTGTTCAAAATGAAAGCCACATTGACACACTTTCCGCGCCGGTTCATTCATACGCACTCGACGAGGAGCGAGCACAATGGGAGCGTCCCGGAGTCCTCGAAGCTCGTGCTCGTTTCGAAAAAAAGGCTGCAAGTGTATTTCATTGAAACGATGCGCCGGGAGAAAGCCGAAGGGTCCGCGGGACAGGTGTCTCGACTTCGATTTTTTCTCTCTCCTTTCCCTATTGAATATCGATACCACCCCTCCTCTATCCGGCTTGTTGACCCTCGATTTGTTTCGACGTCGATACTTCAGACGGAACGACTCTCTCGCTTCAGTTCCGAGCGAGAAACCGATCGTTTAGCCCCCGCGATTTCCTTTTTTATTCGCGACGTCGCGATGGAAATCGAGCTTTGTCGAGTTCCTTTGACTTTGACTTTGCCCTAGGATCCTCCGACGTCCTTTCATTGACTGAAAGTCGCGAGACTCTTCGAGACTTCCGGTCCGCTTGACACCGCTGACTCAGTTTTATGTAGTAATTGGCGAACTGTGTGCTCTCATAACTTATACGCTGTTTGTAAATTTTAACCCGTTTTCACCGTGTCTGTGAACTGAGGAATTTTTTGGTTGGTCAGATGGTCGATCTTATTTTGGATTTTGTAAAAGAATTTGTGAAGGCGAAAATTTCTGCGGAGATCCAGTTTAGCAATTAGTAGACTGCGGAATTCGCGTGTAGTTTAGAACAGTGGACACATTAGAAGAATTTTAAAATACTATTGCATTATTTTCAGCTTATTCGGTACTTTAAGAGAGACAATAAATTTCTATTTCACTCCAGTTTGTTGCAATTGAAGTAGAACATTTATATTTTGCTGAGAGATCCGCAGCCTAGTAAGGAGTAGACTGCGGATTTCATGTGTATTTTAAAACTGTGAACACATTAGAAGAATTTAAAAATACTATTGCATTATTTTCAGCTTATTCGGTACTTTAAGAGAGACAATAAATTTCTATTTCACTCCAGTTTGTTGCAATTGAAGTAGAACATTTATATTTCTGATAGAGATCCGCAGTCTAGTAATTATACTGCAGATGTCGTGAATTTACAACAAGAATAAGACCAATTTAAAACAGTGCAGAAATGTACTAATTTCGTCTTCTTAAAACTATTAAAGAAAGAACAATAAGTACGCATAAAATGTTTATTCCACATAAAAATCCACAATCTAGTCATAGTCTTTGTGGATTAATTATATCATAAAATGATCGGAGAAGCGCTACTGCTTGGAGTTTTCCAGCGCAAAACGAAAGCTTGCAAAAGCTAGGAAGTGGGATTGCTAGGCAATTTTCGATCGGATTTACGCAAAGTTCCAGCGAAACGGTTGAAGAGCATACGCGAGGATCCCGATGACTTGGATCACCCGGTACACTCTCGCGGCCATTATTCCGTTCCGCGAGGCGAGCTCTCGATTTCCTGTTAGCCGTGGAAGCGTCCTCGCAGACGTCGCGTTTTCGCGAAAGCATTTCGATGCAGCCGAAAGGGGCGTATCCTCTCCGAAGATTTACTTCCGCCGGCGAAGTATACGCATTACCCGGGGCCAGGATTTATCGTGGCCTGTATACCGCTCGCCTCCATTGAATAATAGCGCATTCTACTACGGTTGGTGCGGTGCGGCGCGGCGTGGTGCGGCGTGTACGCCGAGGCCATGCTAATTCCCCGTGTAAATAAAGGACTTATCTCCGGGCCGCACTCGTTCTCCAGACGTTATGATATACTAACCTCATTAGCATGAGGCCCTGTCGAGAAGTACGGCTTCAATAACCGGCGCCCGGTGTGCGCGTTGAACGCGCGAGATCGATGATGCGGTTGTAAGGCGACTTCCAGTTCTTGGTTTAATTCCGTTCGCCGATCGGCTGTCAGTCCTTCCGTCGGGGATCGCGTGTCCGCGATACCTGCTATCCGTTCGAACGGGTCCGACTCTGACGGCTAACCAATTCCGGTTTTCGTCCCTCAACTTCTCCCGACCCTTTTTTCGAATCCGCTTCGCGAAAGAAGGGACAAGAACCCCGCGGAGTTGCTGCAAAGTTGCGGGAAATATTGAGTAGCGTTGATCCAGTAATCCGGTTCCCGTGATTGAAAATGGCGGAGTTATTCGCGGAGCAGTTAGCCAGCAGGCTGTACCGCCGAAAAAGGAAAGGGAGCATCGCTAAAAGCGGACGAGCTAGATAAGCTTGCGCGGTTCGCACCGCTCGAATCAGTTTAACGCTAATCTTACCGCGACCGGTCAAACGACCGATTTCACCGGATTTTGTTCTACTGCTTCTTCAAATCCGTTTCTTCTGCTAACATTATTTTTTTCTGCTACCGGTAACAAGTGGTTTGTTTAAATTCTCACAAAACTGTTTAGAAAACTGAAAACTACAGGGCGCAATGAAGAATAGCAAACGAACGCTCCATTTAATACCAATTAAAGTCTCTTCAAATTCCTTTTTAACACTAAACATACCACCGCCGGTGAAAATGATCGTCCCGGATGTTTTATTTTACAATTACCGAAATTGTAAAGATGCTTTCGTAGGAAATGATTAAATACATATATGTAGGAAGTAATGTACTATAATACGAACCTCAGAAAATCCAAATAAGACTTAATCTAAGTAAGCTAAGTAATCTATTATAATCCAAGTAAGACAACGTGTATAAGTTACTTTTAAGGTAGGTGTAAAGGGACCCGTCAAAATAAGGGGTTCTGGTATTTTTAATTTACAATTATTAACATTCTAAAGACGACGAGGAATTATGCAACAAATTTACTTGCGAATTCTTGTTATGTTTATAAAGTAATGTAAAATAGTCACTTTCAGTGCTCCCTGAACCTAATTGACAACCAGGATCCGCCCGGACGTCGGCAATCTACTTGTACGCATCACCCGGGCCCACAAGCGTCCGATCGAAAATTCAGGTGTTCGAACAATAGGTTCTCCGGGGATCGTAAGACCTCGACGCGCGATCGATCGGACCGATCGAGTTCGGTGTCATCGTCGAACTCTCGAACGGGGCCGGAAGACGACTTATCAATCGCGTGTCCCTGTCCGCTCTCTCCCGGACGCTCAGCCGTCAAAGCGGAAGGTTGCGCGTGCGAGTGACACCGGCTGAAAGAGTTGACGCCGATCATGCCGGATAACGGAATGAACAGTTGGCGATAATGGGACGGGTAATAGCCCGGACGGCATTAATGCTCGATATACACACCGGGGAGAAGTTAACGGGACCTGTGACGCGATGACAGACCCAGCTGCCGCGATAGCAGGCGGCAACTGCGCGCAATTATTAGTATATTACGCGATACGAATTCCCGGCGCCTGCTTCGGCGCATACTTTTAACGGGACCGAACGTGCTGCGCGGATGCGGGTCACTATTTTGTGCGCCGGTTTGATTTAGCGTATTATCGAGGAGGCATAACATTTTAAAGTGTACCGTAGGGGCCTTTGATCGTTCTCTTTTAATGAATTTCAGTAGCTCCTGCACAAATGCTGTTCGAATTTATTCCATAAATGTAGAACAAAAAACAGTCTATTATTTCTTTAAAAGGTAGGATCGATTGAACCGGCTATTGCTCTGTATATACATACATACGTTGTATCTTCATTTAACCCCTTGCACTACGATGTATTTTAGGTTTTCAGTGATCAGAACTTTTTTAATAACATACATATTTATTAGACTCTGTTCAGAATCTTCATCACGAGTCAGACTCGTGAAAGTAGTGCAAGGGGTTAATATACATTGTATGTTGTCCCCGGCATGGGACCCTCGATCGTCAATTGTTAATATTGGACTGTTGCTCCTCTGTTTCGATCTCTTGCGTTTCATTCTTAACGTTTCTTTCGCTGGTTAAAGACGTGTCTCGCAACGTGCTCCTAGAGTTACTATTCTGATATAAATCTTATTTCGTATTTTATAATAGTGTGGTTTTCTTTAATACCCATACTCCCAATAAATGCTGTACGCACATTAAGTAAAATGTTTGGAAAATTGTTAAGAACTGTTAAGCATAAGGCTGCGCATTGAGTCAATGTTAAGGCAATGTTACTCGGTGCTCCAGGTAAATCGTTGCGAAGCTCCGGGTATAAAGTGCAAGGCTGTAATGGCGATGGATGCAAACACGCAATCGTATAATTTAAATAAGATCATGGAGAACACTTTTAGCTCTGTTTTGAAAATCTTAAGCAGCCGTTTGTCAGCTCAGCGTCGAGTGCGTGATTCGGTGGAAGAGCAGGCTTGCGTTAGCGGATCCGCGCTAACAACGATTAGCCGCAGAGTCCCGCGATCTTATTAATTACCTTGCCGCAGGGATCGGCGACGCGTGTCACCGGCTGACGAAGGTTCGCCCACGCAAGGATAATTTTATTAAGATCCCGGGTAACCAGCATCGAAGACTCGACAGAGTTTCTCGCAGGGAAGTGACGTCGGGAGGGCGAAAGAGTATCGAGCCATAAATTCGCTCGGATATCGGCGAACGGTGTCGGAACCCGCTCGAAAATTATGGCTTGCCGGAAAATGCGATAGATGATGCCGAAACGAAAACGAAGCGCACGGCCGAGCGTCGACCAATCCCGGGCTTCTTGTATAACTCGTGCGGCCACTGATTGGAACGGGCGTGGGAGTATCGAATCGATTAGACCGCCGATCGATTGTCGCACAGGGCGCTCTCGTCTCGTCCCGGAAACTCTCGACTATTGCTCCACTTTCGAGCGGTGCCCGTGATTCCTTCGGCACCCCCCGCGCGTGCACCCTTCTCCCGCATCTTCTGCCACCCCCGCAAACCTTTCGCCCACTATTTTCTGCATCCATACGTATCGACGATATTCCATTCTTCTAAGAGATTGCTCGTTGCGTCCCTCTAAATCCATTCCTCCCCGACTTTAATTAATCCTCGGAATAATGGACTTAAGTTGACAAGTTTATTTCTGATATTGATAAAAATAGGCGGAAAGAGTGAAAGGATGTTCGTATAGGGTGTTCTCATTGTTTCAATTTCAAGCTCTTTTTTCCCCTGATTCCCGAAGCGTTTGCTTCCGAGATTGTTAGTGGAACAGGAAGCATCATCGGTACTAGGAATCTTTATAGAAAAAGTGTGCGCATCAATTGTAAGATACAAGAGCTAAATATAAATTTATATTTTTTTATAATAATTTTAGCGTAGTGAAAATATATTAACCCCTTGGGGACTTTTCACTGTTTCAAATTGCACCAACTCATTTTTGTGATAAATGCATAAAATCCGGAGTCTACTCGCAAGTAATAAGACCTTTTTCATATTTTCGGACGGTAAAATACGGAAGCCATAACCATTGTGCCCATACTATTGTGTGTACAATATGTTTCTTTATTTTCTGCCACCACTATGCAGCAGATTAGCAACTGTGTTTGCGTTCTGTGTTTCACCTAACAAAAATATTAAATAAAAATCGCACTACGAATGGGATCGCTCGATATAAGCTCCGCAGATTTTGTTTTCGGTTAAGCAAAGCTCATGAGAAAATTACTAAGTTAGAAAAATGGTAAAAGAATCTGAATCTGTCCGACCAAACGAGAGGTGTTCATTTTCCCATCGTTCAATTGTAAAATGTCTCAGCAAAATACCAAACCTTTTTAAAGTATAAATCTGTAGAGGAAATATAAACGTCGGTTTTCATCTTTCACATTCACTATAGACAATTCATCTGCGAAACACATCCAAAATGGTGTCGCGTAAATTCGCCTTTAAATTCTCCCGACGTGACCCAACTATTCCCCTCGAGCACGCAAAATCGAATAATAACGAATTAATTTGCGAGATGCGAGTTAGGCGACTAGTGCACGCCGTCGTTCGCCTAATTGTGAATCGCCTTGCTCGTCGAAGCTCGAATTACAATACTGGAATCGATCGTATCTTGAAAGCGCTTCACACCGTGAAGCGACGTTGTCGACGAGCATGCCGTCGAACCCGGTTTAATTAATACACGGGCGCGATGAAAAGCATAACAAATTTGCCGATTTCATTTAGTAATTACGTCCGGCCGGTATCTGTTTAACGCCCGTGCGGCCGGTTTCCCTCGAAATGTTCGCCATAGGGTGTGCCGTTTCCACTTGACGCAATTACGGGCCGGTCCCGTGTTTTTGCACCGGTGAATTCTTAACGCGTCCGCGCGGCTCTCGCGACGCGATGCATCGAAAACAGCTCGTTCCCTATAATTGCCCCGGCAAACGTCGCTTAATTACCTCCTCGATCGGCATTTAAAACGCGTTTACATAATGTAAACGTTCCAGGCGTGCACGCACGCTCGCGCGATCTCTGTCCCGATACTCGTTCGAGCGTGGAAAGTGATTCCGAGGGTTTTCAGCGAAACAAGAAACTCCGCAGAAAGAGAAATATCAATAGACCGGCCAGCCAAAGAAACCAATTTACGAGGAGCAACGGGTAACGGTTCCGCTCGCCTCGCTCTCGACAAACAAGCGCCGCGTATTTAACCGGGAACGGATGAATAAATTCTGCTCGTTACATATGCTAATCCAAGGTTATTGCGTTTCGCCCGAACCTCATTAAGAAATTAATGAACGGATGTTTGGTGGGAACAAAGGAACGATCCTTCGGCCGAAAGCTTCGGGAAAATCGAGTGCCGCGGTTCGATTCGCAATTTCGGGAACTTCGTGAAAACCGAAAACTTGTCGAACAACATTCGTTCTCAATTTTAAAATCGTTCGCTGCCGTGTAAACATCGTTCGTTTGTTCAGTTGTGTTGGATTCCATTTTTCTAGGTTTCGATTCCATCTGGAAGGATTGTGCGAGTACCCAGAGCACGATATTATCAAGAAAGGTTCACGGGTGACCAGATTCCTTGTCGAATATCATTTTTCTAGGACTCGATTATGACAGAAAAGATTATCCGAATCCTCTAAGCGAGCACTTAGATCATCCAATTAAGATCTAATATATTATTATTAAGATCTATATATTCTTCATACTTTGGAGGATCGAAACAGGTGAGAGATGGTCGAACAGTATAACTGATCGGATTTGGTTGTCTAAAAATTTAATGGGATGTTGAGCTAATAAATTACGTCATACACCACTTTCCTAGATTTCAATTAACAGGAAGGATTATCTGATCCTCTAAGCAATGGATTAGCATGAACATCCAATTAAGAAGCGTGTAAATGTTTCCCTCGCGGTTTTATAAACTACTGGAGGCATCCGACTGCGTCAGGAAGCAATACAGACGTCTAATTAACACTTTCATCGCATTGTATGATTTTCAATGGAGAATTCTGATCATTCGGATGATTCCAAATGGATTTGAATAACCAGATCTGTATCTATAATGAGGGGAATTTTTCTCAAGAAACGTTTCGTTAAGAGCTTGGCCGGGACACTTAATTGACATTTGTTTTACGCTTAATCTCTCGGCTCAATATCACACCACGAATTTAATGAATTTTATTTACAGTAAACAACGTGTAATATAGTATCGTCTTGTTTCAGAGTGTTTAACGTTTCATGTATGCGATAGATGTGTATCTATAACGAATATAAAAATAATTACAAGTTGAATAATTAGCAAGCTTTTTAATTGCTGGAGGAAATGCGAGAATAATTGCTATTATTCATTCTCGATGAATTCATCTGTTATTTTTACAATAATGCAAGAACGATCAAAATAGATAGCTAGTTTTCATGCCATTGGTATATGAAACGTTACATTAGCTAATTGGAAAAATAAATGTTAACGCTGCAGTTCCATCTTCAAGGACACCGATAAGCATACGTAAGCAGTAAATATTTCTCCTATAATGAAGCTCAATGATATCTTAGAAGAACAATTCAACTCAACGGGTTGATAATTATTACTACCCGTATCTATTTTCTTCGCCTTTGCGTGAAATAAAGTCGAGCAGGAACTATGGCCGCGTATATTGATTTGGAAAAAATTCCTTGATATTAGAAATACGAACAAATAATTTGATGTAACAATTTCACCACAAAACCTTCGCAATTTTAGCAATCGTGAAAGACAAGATTCCAAAACGGGTCGAATGGGTGTGACACGTTTGGTTAATCAATTTTTCTGTGATTTCGCGTGCTGAAGACGATCGAAATGAGATGCTGGCCGAAACTGCAGCTACTGGGAACGACAACTGCAGCCGGGATGCACGTAACGAGGAAAATCGGTATGGTAACGCGTCGTGCACGCTGGCTGCGGTAATATCCAGGTAATGGACACCGGCGCGGGCAACCTTGAAGAGATAAATTTCGCGATAACGCCGATAATTAACGCCGCTAATGGCCGTTATTATCCCAGGTATAAGGGAAAAACGTTCCAGAAACGCATGCAAATTTTGAAGCTGGCGAACGTGTTAGTCGCGCCCGCGCGTTCGCCACAACTTTTGCCGTTTGTCTGCGATGACGATGACGACGGAGCCATACTCGCGGTTGCGTAATTCGATCCTCCCGCGATCACGGAAAGAACAGTCACGTAATTGAGGAAGCGGCCGACACGCTGCGTTCCCCTAACGTTGTTGTTCCACACGACTCCTTGCACGTGTAATTCTCCGCAGACACATTGCGTTTCTAGCTGGACCAAACTCGAAATTCAAGGTGCGAAAATAGAAGATTTTTCCACTCACTAAGTTTATTCTGAATCATATAAATCTGTACTTTCTGTTCTTTTCTAGAATTGTATAAAATCACAGTGATTTCTATATATTTGTCGCCAAGGCCTGGATGATAAACGTCGCGGAATTATCCCCACCACGAAGCGAGGTCCGAGAGGTCTCGGACACCGAGGAGTGTAAACATAACACCGGTCGGGTATGTCTCCTGGACGATACAAGACGCTGACAAGACTCGTGTTGTTGACGTATATCGAGAACTCACTGTATTTTGTAAATCCCATAACACGTTGACTGCCATACCTCGTAAAAGCGACACAGATCAACTTATCTGATAATAATGCAAGAATAGGTAAACCAAAGTAGATTTCAATAAAATTTTATTCGATGAAATTTACGTCATGGATTGTAGTAAAAATTAATTTCCAAATTTGGTAGAGAAACTTGTATGTCACCGTGTTAATTGCCACATTCAAGGACGATTCAGAGCGCAGCCTCGTAACAAGTTCACCTAATTGTTTAGCAAATAATGCTTTCTTTTTTGCCGGAGGTTGCCGGATGACGTGTTCCGTGTCCCATTGTTTCCAACGAGAGATAACCCAATGACCCAAATAACGCTCGAACCTTAAAGGAAAATCCAAATTGGACGATACCGCGAGCACAAACGGCGATGACGTGACGCGAGCACAAACGGTAATGGCAATTAACGGCGCATTGTCACGACGTAGAAAAATAAACAAAGTAAACGGGCACGAAATGCCAGGTGAATTGCCGATCCAGAAGGGCTCGGTAAATAACAACTTTCTAGTTGATTGTCTTGTAATTATCGCGATTGAAACCGCGGCCGTTATTAGACGACGTGGGACGCGGCGATCGCTTCTGCCGCCCGACACGATCACCAACAACGCAATAATCGTGATAATGTATCAGTGTGCATCTAGTATTGCACAACCGTGTTCCGCTGCAATGGTAACACGCCGTTTCAACGTGTTCATTACTGTCGTGAAACACAGAGACACGCTTGCGAACATCACTCGTAAATCCGTTTGCGAGATGTCCTCTGCCGCTTCCAAAAATGCTGAGCTACTCATTAGAGCCTCTAATTCAATATGAAATTAATATTAGAGGTACCCATAAGTGAACAATTATTTGCAAAGAATTTGTTTTGCCTTTAATTCTGTACCGATCGTTGAAAAGGTAACACGTATTCCTTTGCAGTTTTCGGTAAAGCAGCCTGTGAATGTGTATTCTAAAAAGTATAATTTTTTACAACACTGTAATAAAATGGCGGCGTCAGTACCTTCCGAGGATCATATTCGGCATTGCATACTTTTTCATTTCCATGAGGGATTCGATGCAACGATAACAACAAAGAAAATTTGCGATGTTTATGGAGATTTATTGAAGGTCAACAAGTGTCAACGTTGGTTCAGGAGGTTTGCTGCTGGTGATTATGATTGTATTTGATAATGACAGTCTAAAAACTGTAGTGAAAGCTGATCCAAAATTAAGTATACAAGTATCATCGAAAAGCCTTGGGTCCACATGGTCAACTATTCAAAGGCACCTACACGAAATGGGAAAGGCATATAGGCAAGGAATATGACTACCGCATCAATTATCTGAGACCAACAAGAATATTCGTCGATCAATTTGCACTTCATTGATATCCAGATATCGCAGAGATCCATTTCTTAGCGGAATCGATACCGGAGATGAAAAATGGATTCTTTGTGATAACATAAAGCGTTCCAAGCAATGGCTATCTGCAAGTCAAACCACAATATCAACACCTAAACCTAGCTTATCACTTAGAAAGGTGTTACTGTGCATTTGGTGGGACTGTCGTGGTATTATTCACTTTGAATCTGTTGAAACCTGAAGAAACAGTTATTGCTGAATTGTATTGTCAGCAATTACGACGGCTGTATTCAGAACTATTGAAAAAGAGGGCATCTTTAGTCCACAGAAAAGGTGTAATGCTGCAAACTGACAATGCCCGGCCCCATACAGCGAAACTCACGCAGGAAAAAATTAAAGAAATGCAATGGGAAGTATTTCACACCCCCGTACTCACCCTACTCACCGGATACTCTCTGACTATCATCTTTTCAGATCTCTGGAGCATTATTTAAGAGACAAAACATTCACTTCTGTAGAAGATGTAAGGAGGCACCTTGAGTCATATTTTACTTAACCCTGGATTTCTACAAGAGGTGGACTGAAAATTTGCAGGAAAGATGGCAAACTGTCCTTGATAATGATGGAAATTATACAATAAATTAAGAAATAAAAACCTGAATTTACCACAAAGTTTGTTTTAGATTTCTTAGAAACTCAGCGAAGAGTTGAGGAAACGGCAGAAGAAGAAAAATCGTCTATTTCGAAAAAGGAAAATACCCCCTCAATTTCCTAGGAGGAAGACATCGATTTCGCGGATGTCTTGCAAGCACTCGGGCGATGCAGTTCTAAGAATAAGAGTAATGCAGATTGCCGGCGGAGAAATTGATCGGTCGACGCAGCGATGTTCCGAGCAGACGGTCCCGCGATGGAATCGTCTTCGGAAGCGTGGAAACGGTCTCGCGAGACCGAGCGTTTTGCAAGCATAATTGGCGGGTCGGATCGGACCGAGAGATTGCATTGTGGGCCGAACGGGCTTGTAAACAAAGATCAGCTTTCCTCTCGGCGCCGTTTCGCAACGGGGGGCCTTTGGTTTCGGCTATCGACAGAGCCGATCGGTGCTCGCGATATCGATCCGCGCGCTCCTGGGGATTCCGCGGTTCGCACGTTTGCGAAATCGGCGGGCGCAGCTGCCGCGATATATTTAAGCGGCGAAGAGAGAGAGAGAGAGGGAGAAAGAAAGAGAGACGGGTCTATTGGTAAACGGACCGGAATCTGGGCCAGTTACAACACCTGTCGTCGAACACGACCCGGTCGAAACCTTTCGCTAAGCCGAGTGCCAAATTTCTCGTCGCCAAAACCGCGATTCCAGCGCCGGCGGCAGCGGCGCGCGGCACGGCCCACCTCGACGTTGATATTTGGCACGGGATCCGCGATTTTAGATCGGCCCGCCACCGTTCGCATCGCGCGAAATAACCGGGTCGAGTGTAATCTGATTACACGACCATTGAAATGTAATTGCAATTCGAGTACCGATCGCTCGGATGTCTCGAATCACGAGTTATCCAGATTACGTAAACATCAGCGAGTTGGCTTGCAATTAACGAAGTTGCGCAGAGGCAATTTGTTCTATGCTGCGACGTGAAATAAACACTTAAAAATGGTCTCTGATCGATCCCACCGAGTTTTTTCTTTTTTTCTAGCCATCCTTTGAAAATTAGAAGAATGCTAATAATGCTAATAAGAAAGTGGCCATAAAAGTCAATCCGGGAAATACTCGCTCCGCGTACCACCCGCACAAGCGTCGACCAGGCCAAGAGCTCGACCCCTCTTATGCCACGCGTGCGCACGTCGGTCCACGCGTGGGTCCGTCGTCACCGGACCCAAGTTAAGGGGCAATAAATTCGGTTGCGAGCCACTTAGGCTAAACTACTCGGATTGTTCCGGGGTCCTGCAACTCGTTTTCTCCCTGGTTTGACTTGCGCGTGGAGACTTCCTCCTCCGCCGGTGAGGGTTGTCCCGGAAGATGTTTCCTCCTCAGGTCAGCCAGCGAATAAGAGAGACTTTTCCCCCAAATTGGGATTTTTTCTTGGCACCACCGAGTTGACAAAACATCAGACGAAATCTTGGGACAGAGGTCATACGATAACTTGCATTCGATAGATTTCAACTTACATTCGTCGGATTACAACTTACATCCGACTCGGTAGTTCGACTTACATTCGACAATCGTTCGACTTGCGTACGACTTTCGTTCGAAGGTTCGTTCGAAGACTCCTTCGAAAATCGTATTCTTACTCGGAAATTCTTCGTTGTTTCTTGCACCGCGAGAGTCTACTTGCTCCGTGAAATAATTGAACAAAGTTAGTTCCGCAGACAACAGTTGTTATTCTGTTATGTTAATAAAGATTTATTTATACGCGTACGAAACAATTCAGTCTCGAACACCTCCCGAACTATCTGTACAGTGCCGAACAGAAAATTGACACGCGACACGTATCAAAAATATCGCACGATGCACATTGTGCGTACCTCTTTCTCGATAACGTTGTGGGACGCGCGCTGATTTAATGGCACAACGGTGACGCAGCCTGGCGAAGAACGGTCCGCTCGCGAACAATGTGCACGGCGCGCGATACAAATTACAACTGTCAACGGAGACACTCGTAAAGCACCGATGACGATCCGATCTTCACGCCTACTCGGCCGTAAGTCAATATTTACGACGCGGTTAATGCGAGAGGGTGAGATGCGTACGCTGCGCCAGAGGCGAACGGAAAAAAATTTTTTTTCGGCAGCCCCGAGCTGGAAAATTCAGCCGCCTAGTTACCGTGAAGTCGTCAATCATCGGACGTCATAAATTCTCCGATATATCGTGCTTCTTTGAATCGAGTAATAAACTGTTTGAACATAAAAGACGGGGGAGGGGGGTGGAGTTCGCCTATAAACGTTCTTTACTGAAGCTTCGTTAACGACGCGAGAGGGAAACGAATTGAACAATGGAGAAGTATGTAATCATTGGAACGATGCTCAATGAAGCATAAAGTCCGCGAACGTTGGCAAGCGATGATCATTTCGTAGTGGGACACTGGGTTAATCGTTTGGTATCGTATTAATATTGTTATTTTCCCTGCGAGATCCAGTTACAGATACTGAATTGTGTTCGGAAGTACATGTAAGATTTTCGAGCATATAAAAAGAAGCTAAACGTTGGTGATTTATCCGATGATTCAGAGCATAGTTGGCAACTGTGCATCAATTCGCGTAGAAACGCGAAGGTTAATCCGTTGGTGACAATATTGTTAACTGCTTCCTTACTTCGAACTATTTTAAAGTTACAGAGATTTCACCGAATTGTATCCAACAGTACGACGATTGCGAAATGTTTGTGGAGCCAACGAAAACAAACTAATCGAAACGTAGGTTAGTTGTCCGAGGAGCATACAATTTTCGAATGTTGGCACATGTGGACAGTTTCGTATTGTAAGTCAACTGTTTGTAGTATCGAGTACTATTTCTCTCCTTGTTTTGAATCATTTTGACACCAAGTTAGAAACGTGTCGGCCGGTCGGTACGGTTGTCAAAACATTTTTTCGAGACAAAAAAGAAGCTAATGGAACAAGCTCGACCAATTTGACTTCCGGTCGATCGGCAATCCGATACTGCACCCCGCACGGTAAAAGAACACTCGGTCCTCGGGTATCGCGTTCCACGTGACCACATTGATCCGACGCTCAGGTGGGCGCTGTTATCTGCTCCCCCGAACTTCGTCCCGGCCGTTATCACATACCAGTCGTCCGTTATCGAAAGTATTTCAGCTATCGCGGCGTGTTTGTCTACGCTGAGCCCGCCTCTATCCGACAAGTGTCCTGATTAGCTCACCCCTCATAAAGGAGCCTCGTGCACCTGTTCGGGCGTCCGTACAAACGCATAGTGCAACAGAAGAGAACGTGTGATTAGCACGGTCTACCAAACAACTATAACAAAGAATATGGACGAGAGAGAGAGAGAGAGAGAGAGAGAGAGAGAGAGAGAGAGAGAGAGGAGACTGAAAAATCGCGAGTCATCAACGAAATGCAAAGCCCCGACGGAATGCAAACAATGGGGCACCAGCCGCTGGAAAATACCAACCACCATGCAGGGCAACGAGCAGCATACATATAGAGGATCCTCTATGGGCCCACAGTCGTGGAGCCGCGATTAGGCAACAATCCCCTTCGAACGTCGGTCGTTCATCACTGCAGCTACTCACTAGATCTCGGCCGATCAATCAGACCCGGTTCCTCCAAATGTGCAATCGTCCACCGAAGGTAGCACCGGGAGGCGAGTGTGCAGTGTTAACGCTTTCGCGGCTACTGAAGCTCCCTCATCGCTCCTCGGCATCGACCCTGAACGTCCGACAACACCAGGTAGAGAGTAAGTAGATGCACTGCACTGGAATTCCCGTAGTCCTGGCCGCGCGTCAGTAGCAGCGAAAGTGTTAAAGAGGCACACCCGTTCCCGTATGCCGAAACAACATGATCATAGGTGTACGTGTAGCACGAGGTCGCGGACGCTCGGTGAACACACTCGCGCGGCTGGCTGAAGCCTACCTGGTTATCTACCCTGGTCAGTCGGGTGTCGGAGTCGCCAGCACAGAAAACAGAGCAAAACAACCGTACACGCGGACGGAGCTCTCGCGCACACGCGCGCGTATACACACCTTGTACGCACGTGTTCTTGGCGGCTGCGGCCGGAGGGAAACGGGGATTACGCGTGCCGGCCTCGATCAGCTAGCACTGCTCGCGGACACCCGCGGGTCGCTTCCTTTATCCTTGGTTCCGGGGGAAAACGGCGGCTTCGACGATGCTCGCAGCGGATGCGTTTCGTCTCCTCTTGCACGCACGGTGTTTCGTGTACGGTGTGTACGCACGTGTGCGGTTTACAGTGTCTCTGTATGTCGGTATAGGTATCTATATATATGTGTGTGTGTGCGTGTCGGTGATTGTATGTCGAGAGTGAGCATGCACGGTTGGTGGGCGCTATAGTCGCTTTTGAGGTAGTGTGTGGCTAGTGAGCGCGTGGTTGGCGGCGACGACGTGCCGTCCGCGGCCTCGGTCTGTCGGATCGGACGCGCGTCGACGCTGATTACGGCGAGAGAACGTGATAGCAAGCGAGGAACGGTAACACGCAGCTCGGTGTGCCAGCGGAGACTGCCGGGTTCCCCTCGGTCTCACCGAGTGCTGGCCGGTATAGTGGAAAGATATATAGAACGGCTCGTAACGTGTGTATACACCGCTGCTGGATTCTGAACGGTCTCGGGCATGGAGGGGTTGGTCGGAGGAAACGAAGTCGGCGGGTACGCGCGCGGATCCCGGAGAGGGAGGAAAAGAGAGCGAGAGGGAGAGAGAGAGTGAGCGAGAAGGGGAGAAAGAGGAGAGGCAACACGGAAAGAGGGGAGGCAACGTGAGAATCCCGCGAGGGGAAGAGTTAGTGATAACAGAGAGCGAGAGGGTGCGCGAGGCGAGGGGTTGGTTGCACGCTCTAGGCTCTGTGACGTAACTCGAGTCATCCTGGATGTACAATGTGAGGCGCGGAAGGGAGCGAGAGGGGGCAACGGAGTCGTGTGGTGGGCTCGAGCGTCGGGGTGGGGAGAGTGCAAGGGCGAGATGGTGGGGAACGGTGAACGGGAAGAGGGGAGGATGGTGGTCATTAGTGCTACTGGGACACGGAAGCGAATCCTCGCTACCCTCCCGACCCTCTCTACGGGCCGTTTCGCGACCCGGTACCGGTAACCACCCACTCTTTCCCACCTCTTTCGCTCTCCCTCTTTCTCCCGGTTTCTTCTCTTTCTTACCGCGGCCTCCACGCTTCTCGCTCTTGCTCGCTACACGACGCTTCTTCCTTCTCGCGCTTCCCGCCTCGACCGAGAGAAAGGGACATAATGAGAGAGAGAGAGAGAGAGAGAGAGAGAGAGAGAGAGAGTGCACGTAACAAGCAGCCCGGGGGTGCGCTTGCACTCTGCAGGTGCACGCCACAACCCTTGTCCCGAGCCGAGAGCTACGAGCCGGCTACGAGAGCACGCGGCGCGCGATTAGGCCGCGCTCGCGACCTCGTCCTTGCCTGTCAGCCAAGATCGGGGCCGTTCCGTTCCCTCGCTTGCTTGCTAGCTAGATAGCTTGCGAGCCAGTCGCGCGGCTTTCTTTGAACGCGTCACCGACACCAAGGTTTGGAATACGTTGACCCTTTCGACGGACCACCACGATCACACCTACCACGACCCTGTTCTCTACTCAGAGCCTGGAACCACCGAGATAACATCGCCCGCGATACCTTCTACACCTGCCAAAGCACCTTTCAAGCCGGCTGTTTACTCGGCCGGAAGAGCCCGCTTGCTCAGATAGGCAAATTACCGCACCACCACCTTTCAATGTCAAGTTCCGCGGTGTTTTCGACGGACACTCTCGGAGACCTCCATTGATGGCGCAAAATTTGAAGTCTGGACATTTATTTCAGATTTATTTACGGGTTTTATTTATAGGTTTGGACCTTCAGGCAATCCTCTTATAATATAAAATATTAGAAAACATTTCCAATGCTGAAAATGCAGTTTACTTAGTTAATCGAATATTACTACTAATTTCTGGTATTAAATCGAGGGATTTCATTTGAACAGAAAGCAGAAAAAACTTGTTTCTACACCTGATAAATACAAACTGTCTTTAAAGTAATGATACATGCAGAAACAAGTCGAAACGAAGGAATACAATTTTTTCGTTTGACGCTTGGTTTTCGTGAAAATCGAGTTGGAAGATTTGCAGGAAGTAGATTCGGTCGGTTATGATCAGACGCGTCAGCCGATTCCTATCTGATAGCACGCGTACTCGTCGAATTTTCGAAACCTGATTCTCTCGAGAACGATGCGTCGATGGAAAAAATGTTATTCTTTCTTTTCGATGTGTTTCTTCACTTGGAATCACCAGCCGGGCACGCTAAACCACGAAGAAAGTAATACCGCTAGAGATTAATGAATAATCCGAATAATTTCGAGAAGGACGGCAGACGCAACATTTCGAATCCACCCGGTGCATTAAGATGCTCGTAAGCAAATCCCGAGCGCTATATATTTCCAAGCGGGGCTGGGATCGATAGGAAGCACCGGGATTTAAAGGCCCGTAATTGATTTCCTGCCGTGGGTCGGTTGCTCGCTGGAATTCCATTCTGCAGGTCGCCCTTTACCCTTTCACGGAGCTCTTTGATCAGCCCACGCATGCTGGGCGTGGCGAGAAATCATTCCGTGACCGAGAAAACCTAGAAGATTCTCGTCGAAGGTCAAACGATCATTCGTGGCCGTTGCCGAGGGTAGAGATCGCATCTCTCGCCTCTCCCGTTCTGCCGGGTAGCAATATTGATCAACCGTTGCAGCGGACGAACTTTGACATTTGCGGCACTATTGTGGAACAAGCAGCGACCAATTGAGGGAAAACGGTGCGTATTCCGGCTCGGAACCGGAACCCGACGAATTCATTCGCATACACTTCCAACCAGAATATACGTCCGGTGACCTTTCGCCCTGTGAAACACGCTCTCAATCCGTGAAAGGGGATAACGTTCGAAATGACTTTCTCTCTAAATGAATGTTTTCCTTCTTCGCTGATCAAGAGATTGCCAACACAGTCTAAGAAAATGTAGGTACATTAAGAAACGAACTACAGCGACTCCTGTGTATATGTCGCCAAGGCCTGGGTGATAAACGTCGCGGAATTATCCCCACTATCACGAGAAGCTCGAGAGACCTCGGTAAACATAACACGGGTAGGGTATGTGTCCTGGACGATATATGACGCTTGAAAGACCCGTGTTGTTGACATATATCGAGAATTCATTGTATACATCTACAGCGACATACAATAATATTCGGCCACTTTCAAAGGACAATTACTTTTTTAATATCGAACCATACGATTTGAATTTTTTTTTTGAGAAGTTAGAAGTTGAAGTTAGAAATTCTGAAAGTTGTCGTTCACAACTTTTTTATGTGGGCCGATATGGAAATTTTAAAAGATACGTTTTGTAGATCTGTGTCAATTATACATATTCTGAACATTTCATCGCTGTTATATTACATACGTATCTACATTTAATTTTATTCAGTCACCATTTTCCAACGTGCTAACAATTATCTTTTTCATTTTTGTCTTGCTCAATGTAAATTCCATAAAGTGTACCCAATTACGAATAGATTAAAATCATCTGATTCGTTTCAGAAGAATTCATCCCTGAGAAAATTAAATTTAGCACACGAGGCCAGACAGCTACGTTAGCCACGATACAGTTTCATCCACTATCACCTGGTTAGGTTTCCTGATTGGAAGATACAGTCGCAGCGGAAAGTATGTTGACACCTTTCCAAGCGGAGTAAC
>CM052139.1:7129931-7309419 GCA_028454255.1 Halictus ligatus | reverse complement strand
CATTAATTTATCGTACACGTAACTTCTGTAACGCAAAAACCATTTCGGTCCACCACAGTTCTTATGTGGATTACCAGACAAAAAGTTTATGGCATCCATATAAGAACTGCCTCGGTGCGACCGTGTCCAGGGGTTGACAATAGCTCAGCCAGTCGAGCTCAAGGCCGGCCCTGGGTGAACGAACGCAAACGTAAACCTTCGTTTACGTCTGTTGTCATACTTGTCACGTGGGGCATCATTTCCCATATTCCAAAATATCAAATCCGCTGCCCGTCGTCCTTGGCTCGCTAAATCTACCGCCTTATCATCTCGTCATTTGTATAAACCTCACCTCCTGTTATAATATATTTTTTAATACCCAATGATGCTGTCTATCTTACCACCTAATCTTTTTAGTAAAAATGGCTAATAGTACTCGAGATACAGAGTAACTTTTAACGCATAACTTGAGCATGTCTCAAAGCATGTCAAAGTAACTTTTATGCATGATTATTCGGAGTATACCAGATACTCGATTGTCATTAAGATTACTAATTACTCGGTGTTTCATATCGTGCGACACGAAACGGTATAAGGAGACTGGCGTACTCCTACATCTCGTCTGTGTTACTAGTTCCACAATATTAGTTCCGACCGATACGGTAGGATGTGACACAGAAATGGCAAGGCAAAAAAATACATCGGGTGATTGGTCTATTTCTATACCTCTCTGTGGTCTCACGTTTGTGTGTTGGCTGGACTAATGCATGTAAATTTTTTTTTAATTGAGGCTCTATACAAAGGATCTTAAATAACTATGTACATGCATAATTGTCACACACAGAATAATTTATATTCTAGGATTTTATCTTTATTTTTTAACATTCGTATTAGCAGACTAGTTATAAAAACATGATAACATACTATATTATCTCTTATAAAATGATTCGACTTTTGCACTGTAATTATAATATATTAAAAATACCAGGATACAAAAGAAAGCCATACATGACACAGGAACTTTCCTTTTTCTTTCACTTATTGTACATTTGTAGCCAATTCAAAAAACGTGAAATATAAAATTGTTTCCCTTATTTGTTAAAAAACGCACCTGAAAGTGCATCAAAATATTTATTATTGATCAAAGTAAAAGATGTACAAAATAGAAAATTCAATTCTTCTATTGATCTTAAAGTATACACTCTCAATCATTTTTTGTATACATTCGAATAAGTAACAAAACACATTTCACAAATAGGTAAATACAAAAATTTCATATATCCTCGCTCGCTGACGTATGTTACATGTACATAAAATGCAGTACTTATCAAAAGTAATGAAAACAATGTTTATTGCATGATTGTTTCAGTTATTAAATGCAACATTCTAAATGTATAAATTCGAAGTTATTCTGTACTTGTCTTACAATAATACACTGACATACAATAGCATACAAAATTTTGTAAAAAGTATTGTTGTGTATTTAAACTAGTGTAACTTCATTATGCTTTGGCATTTTTGTTATATTTTACAATATAGAAATACTTAAAGAATTAAAATATTATGACTCTTATCCGTACAATTATTTCGTTTGTTCGAATCAAACAAGAAGTACTTTTCGTTAACTGAACTTCTTTCTATGAAACTTGTCTTATGTATAAATATATACATGGCAGTAAGAATTATTCATATGGATTCCATGATAGCAATTACTGTTTGGCACACGAAATATTATTGTAAATTTTGATATACAACAAACATTATTCAGTATGATTTTTAAGCAGGCACATGTAAATTATGTTCTCTTTAAGCATAGTTGTACATGATAAATAGCATTACTAGCTGTCATGTGGTGTTACAAGGAAAACACTTCCATACAATTATTCTTTTTAACAACAATAACAAACCATAACAGGATTTTTATACATATATATCAATCTATTGTTCTAGTACTCTAACTCTACTGCAATGAAAGATGAATATTACGCCTGCAAATTATATGTTTTGACTAACCACCTAGTGCGATTGAATTAACTTTATTCTCTTCTATTCTCAATTAGAATATGAAACACTTATTACTCATAATGATAAGATACCCAATCTTAATTCATTCAATTAAAATAATCTTACTATTGGCTACAAACTAATCTGATATTTGGCAGACATGTAGCTCAAATAAATTGACTTTGTTAATGTATTAAGTGAAATAAATACTTCTCTTATATTGTGTAAACATTTCATTTGGTATTTAAGTACTGGTCACACCTTTGCGAGCTACTAATAAATTTAATACTGGATGCTTCCTTATATAAGATACTGCTTTTTTATGAGTGACCATGGTAAAATCGTATCCATTACACTGTAATATTTTGTCATGCATCCGAAGGCCACTTTTTGCTGCTGGAGATCCTTCGTGTACTTCGGTTACGTATATACCCTAGAATAATGTAAGGGTTAAGTAGATAATTATTTGCTATGAATAAATAACAATATTAGAACATTAAACAGTGTAATAGCACTTCTCACATTATCTGTATAACCTTGGGGACTTTTCCTAAAATCCTGATCAATTCCACCACCAATCTTAAAGCCACATTTCATTACCTTCTCTCCGTTTTCATTAACTTCTGTTTCTTTGTGTAATGTGATTGGTATCTAAAAGTAATATATAACATGTCAAATATTAAATTAACAATGCTGAGTATCAATTGCTATACTGACATAATTTGATAACAAACTATCTGAACTATAAAGTTCAAGCGTAATAGAATTTGTTTTTAAATTACTTGTTACTCAAAGATGTAGATGAAGATAGAGTAAGATAAGAAATTTGACGGGCGTCTACCAAAAGAAATGTGATAATTTACGAATTAGTATTTAGAGAAAATGTGAATATTATACTTGAGTGATGTGCTACGTACACTTAAGCACTTCATAGCTGTGCCAGCTTGGTGCTGAAATGCCATTTTCGCACACATAATGACGGATTCTTGTGTTTCTGACGGGCTTAGATTGACAATTGCTTTCAATGACTCAATGTAATCACCAGTCGTTCACGCACTGTATGTACCGAAATGATGACGACAAGATTAAAGTGAATTTGAAGATGCAAAAACAAACGTGTTATAATATACTCAAAGAAGGGTTTCTATTCTTAAATGCACGATTAATTGATTAACAGCGATCAAACTCGGAGTTGTTAAGATCAGTTAAGACAATTCCGTTCTCACGTTGACAGCCATGAGTACTGACTGACCTAGATGGGAAAGTGTCTTTTACAAATTCTACTGTTGAGAATGTACATACAGAGAGGAAATCTCTGACGGAACCATATCGATTATCAAATGTTACATTCTCCGACGATCAATGTGGAAAACAGTGCCCGTGCGGGCATCCTGTGCCCGGGCGGGCAGCCACTTTGAGGCTGCTTTGAGAATCTCTCGTCGGTAACAGAGAGGAAATGAGAGTGCACACGCCTGAGGTGTTAGTGTCCCCACTTTTCTGTATCCTCTTTTTAGCCTGGAACAGAACCTGCATCAACTTTTTAGCCTAGACCAGAACCTGCATCATCTTTTAGGCTGGATCAGAGTCTACATAGGAGAGCCTCTTTTAATATAGAAGCAGCATCCACTCTGGCATTATTAGGAATTCGCTGCTAATGATGCAGGTAAGATGATGCAGGTTCTGGTCCAGGCCAAAAACATGATGCAGGTTCTGGTCCAGGCTAAAAATTAGACTAGGGGGAGCACTATACCGGTGATACTAAAATCCCGGGCGTAAGCCACTGATATATGTACTATGGACTCTCTGGTATATATAAATCAGTGGTGTAAGCACTCTCATTTTCTCTCTGTCGGTAACTAAATTCTAGCCTGGATCAGATCCCACATCCACGGTAGAGCGGAACGTTTAGCGGGCGTGAGCATTCTCGTATCTGTCATCCTCCCTGTATCTACCAGATGATGGTTGCGGACAAAGTGCTGTAGCAGTTTGAAAACTGTTGAAAACTCTCCGAGACATTTTCCAAGTCTGTTCTATACAAAATAATGAAATAACAAAATATTGACACTGAGAAAAATGCAGACAGCAAAGTCTATTTCGTTATACAATCCTATAATTAGCTTTACGTGAGTAATCAATACATTTTTTAATCGAACCCATTTCGGAGTATTGTTCTAGTGAGGTTAATGAGGTTTATTTTAACAGATCTTAACACAAAAGAGAAACACATGTCAAAATGGGTATTCCTAAGGTGGTAGTACATAAATACGTAGACGACGCAAGGCTACTATTCAAAGGACTAAACGGAGTATTTGTTGTTCATAAACCCGCAGGTAGCTTGTTTCAGGCTATGAGATCAGTAATCATCTCGAATTTATGTAAAGGTAACAGTACTTGTTTTATCAGGTAAAAGTACTACTTTGCCATCCTGTATTTTGCATATTTTCACATTTTTAGATTTAAACAATATGTACGTAAGACCTCCATCTAAACATGTGGCTATAGAAGGTCCTACAAACGCACCAATGAAAGTTATTGTACGTGATAGTTTTGCTGATAATACATTGGTAGTAGGACCTCGGTATCAACCAAGGGATTTTAGGCTATCGTGTACAAAAATGATGCCTGAATATTCTTCTGGAGTTACTGTTTGTGGTCTCAACTATGGTAATAATACAATACACCGCATAAGAAGCTCCAGAGTTACAAGATTTTACAAAGTTAAAGGACTGCTTGGTCAGGCAACAGATAACTATTTCTCTACTGGAAAAATAGTCGAGAAATCTACGTATAAACACATAAAACGTGGTCATATCGACAAAGTATGCAGCGTAATGCAGTCTTCTCATCAAAAGAAGATGTATGAGTACGTACTGAAATCTGTAACTTGAAAACCTGTATAAAACAATTCTTTTCACTCTAGATGTAGCAAAATTTAACTGCATCTAAATATACACATCTAGTGATTAGACTGTGGATGTTTATGAAAAATAAAATTTTTAGGCATCAATTGCTGGCTAGAGAATCTAAATACAAATTTATTTTCTCTTCAATAATTATATTCTCGAATGCTTTCAATTTTTTACTGTTTTAAATTACACCTACTCACTTTTGTCATAAATACATGAAATTCGCAGTCTAATACATATTCTTCTATATATTCGCAGATTATGTGGGCTTGATCTAGGCAGTCAAGCAGCATACGAACTGGCAGTGAAAGGTCTATTAAGACCAGTGGATCCAAATATTCCCATACTATATGCAATCAAATGTATAGATTTTTCACCCCCCGAGTTTACATTAGGCAAGTAACATCTACAGCACCAGAAAATTTTACCTATTTTTATCATTAATTCATAGAGGTCTCTCCAGTATAACGTGCATACTCTAATGCAATATAATTTTATAGAAATCGTTTGTGTAAACGAATACGAAATGTACCTGAAGACTATAATTCACGATCTTGGAATGAGACTCCGTAGCACAGCCACCTGTACTCAAATTTTGTGTCTTCAAGATGGTTTATTTACTTTGGAACATGCATTATTAAAAAAGAACTGGACTCTGGAATCTATCTTGGAAAACATTAGCTTGTGCCGAAAGATTCTTCTGCAGAATGAAAATGTGTGGAACCAAGAAAGTCCTGTATTGATGGATCATAATTCCGAAACTAAGCTCACAGAACACCAGAAACAATTACCGGTATGAATATAGTTCATTAAGTTTGTATAAAATGTATCATACACAATAAAATATTTTTAATACAAGTATCAAAGGTTTATTCTACCACTATTTTCGGTTTATTACACATTTGATACAAACGATGTACAAGATTCGTCGTACGGTTATGTTTCGCTCCGACTCCTTTTTGAACGCTGACTGGGCTCGTGATCGTCGTGTTTATCTGTAGGTTTCATAGATCTTCCTCTAGATTTATGTTTGTTTGGCCATTGTTGCATTTTCATACTCTTAGCTATAACACGCTTTTGGTGATCCAACTGTGGGAACAAATCTGCAAGAAAAATATTAGATTTTTATATTAGATATTAGATTTCGATGATGTTAGATTTCGATTTCTATACCTTGTGATTTTTCTAGAGCTTCTTTGGCAGAGTTCATCTCTGCTTCTTGAATGCTATGACCGGATGCTTTCGCCAATCGTTTTCCTTGAAAATATACAGCTACAGTGTACACCCTAGTATTTGTGGGACCCTTACATTCGATTACTCTGTAAATAAAAGTGAGCAATTATTACATTTTTTGATGCTGCATTTAAATTCGAAATGTTATTACAACGTACTTATACACAGGAATGTCAGGCTCTCCACCATCCATCGTCCTTAACGTCAAGCAACATTGTTGCAATTTACTCTTTGGATCATTCCAATCTTGATTCATGATAAAGTCCTGCAAACGCGGGAAGAAACACACGTCGCAGAAAACATGACAATACTCTAAACCCTTGTCGACGTAAAGAGCTCCTAAAAATGCTTCCAGCAAATCAGCTCTGTCTTTGGTTTTTAATTCGGCTTTCGGATTTCCATAAAGCGCATATTGAGTCATTCCTAAATCATCACAGACAACTGCTTGTGTTTTATTATTCACAAGGGAACTTCGCAAAAGCTGTAAAATAGGCAGACATTATATCACAGTTTGTAGTTAACAGTAATTAAACTATGCTACTTACCGATAAATGACCCTCATGATGCTCTGGAAAATACTTGTATAAGTACTCTGAAACTATAAGTTGTAATACAGTGTCTCCTAGAAATTCTAAACGTTGATTTGAACCTAGCGTTAGGTTCGTGTATCCTATACTGCGATCAGTAAATGCTCTCGCTAGGAGACGAATGTGATTAAATTCGATGCCGATGGACTCTTCGAATTTCGTTAATTTCTGTGCGACACAAAATCCTAATTAAGTTTCCTAACTAATTATAAAGGTACATTCATTAACCTATAAATTTACCTGTAACAATTCAAAACTCGGTATCCACTGTCTGTCGCCAGTTGGTTCCTGCTCTTGCAAAGGATGTTTCGGATAGTTCACCCAAACTTTCATGAGATCTTCTTCATCCTTGAACAGTGTTTCGCCGAACACTCTGTCAGCTACTTCTATACCTCCGTCGAGGAAAAGCGAGCCCATCAATGCTTCGAAACAATTTGCCATAGCATGTCTCAATTCCAAATCGTGGCACAGATCACTGCCGTGGGCGTAGAGCATGTATTCCTCCAAGTTCAATTTTTTCGCTAGTACAGCAAGATGTTGATTTTGGACGATCGCTGCTCTGTAAGTTGCCAAACCACCTTCTTCCAAGTCAGGGAACATGTGAAACAAGTGAATCGACGTGAGAAATTCAACGACAGCGTCTCCCAAAAATTCCAATCTCTCGTTGTGCGCTATCGAGGACTCCGTTTCCGTTCTCGCGCCGAATCTCGACATTATATTGATCAACGTATTGATACCACGTTTCCGTGTATTCATATAATGAATTCGTCGATCGCCATACTCAGGCTGCCTTATTCCACAGTTGGTCAAAGAATTTCGAGCATGGTCTGGGTTCGTACCGAAGTTTTCGCGGTAGCTTGGATGGGTCAACGCTAATTGGAGAAGGTACCTATTCTTAAACTCATATCCTAACGTGCGCTCCAAATTATTCAAAGATTTGTGGAATCTCAAATGGCAAACAAGCACGGGAATTAGCATGGCGTGCTGTACCATGTCGCACATGATGCCAGTTCTGTAAAATCCCTCGGAGCTAACATCCACAGTGACGTCACGCTTCATTTTACTTTGCGTTCGCAATTCTTGGAGCTTGTTCTCCTTCGCTTCCAGCTTTCTCTTATCTTCGAACGATGGCTTCGGCATGTTAGCTAGCAAGTGACGAAATTTCACGTAGTCCCTCCATGCTTTTTGATAACTGGAATGAGAAGCGTGAAGTTAAAACCTCCAGTCCTTGACGACTAAAGGTGTGCAAGAAACTGAAAATGCCAGGTCGGGACGTATCGAGAATTGTACTCGGGATCGGAATGGATTCTCGAATATACTCAGGAATATTCTCAGGAATTCCAATATATTCGAGAATCCCGAAATTATCGAAAAACCGACCCGTTCCAACCATCGGATACCTGACATTTTCTGGCACATCTCTACTGCCAACGAACAATTTTATAAGAGCACATATATTTACTCGGCATTTCCCGCATAGCTAAGTTGTGGAGGCCGAATTCCAAAATGAACGATTTCCGGGTAAGCAATCACACCAGGGGACAGATCCGTTTGGTTCCTGTCCAATTGATCCACGCGAACGCTGCACGGTTTTTTCCCCGGAAACGTGACTATCATACCCTTCACCTCGTCCGCAAAATTTTGCCACTTATACTGAGGCATCTCCACTAGTTTAGGTAGATCTCCTGGATCTATTAATAATTTACTACTTTTTATCAAATAATTTAGTACTTCGTTCATGGATAAGATTTCTTGTCCATTGTCGGCCAAGTCGCGCACAAATCTCGGCATAAAATGAAACTGTCCACAGCCAGATTTATCTTGCGCAGCTTGTAGATCGAAATCAACAAGCTCCAATACTTCTTTGAATAAATAATTTTCTGAAAATGAAAGTGATCCATTAAATATATGCTACAGTAAAACATGGCGAGTGCAAAGCATGATGAATCTTACGAAAGAAATCCAGTTCCTGGATAGTAAAATTTTCTGGTAATTTCTCGTCTATGTACAGAATCGTGTATTCTATATTAAATCTGATCACTTTGCACGTCGGCAGTTTGACGAGAGGGAAATGAGAGAGCATCGAGAATCCTTCGAATATAAATTCGTGTTCGTCGTGCTTGATAATTGTTGGTGTTTTAGTGAGGAAATTCGTTGGCGGACTAATTGTTATTCGATAATGAAACAGTTTGTCCGCGTTCGTTGAATTTAAATCGCATTTAAATATTGCCCCTTCTCCCGCGTAAATGCCATGGCGAATTCCCGATCTTCTCGACTTCGCACTGCATCTACACAATGGTCCATCGTTCATCTGGAAGAGACCGAATTTTTTCAAGAATTCTTTAAACAAGTCAGAGCATCGGCAAACCCTTGAAGGAGCATACTTACTTCCCCTGGATCGTTGAACCACATTTCCGGGTGTAGTCTTTGCGGATGCTGTTTCTTCGCCATTAGTTCCTCCATTGTTCTATCATCTTCGTCCATTGAACTATCGCTGTCCGAAGAAGAACTGCTACAAACTTCTGATTTGTGCCTACATAGACGTGCTCTAGTTTTCCTCGGCGGTGGTTCATAAGGAGGCTGCGAAATACAAAATTAATAATTCGAATACGTAAGGACTTCCAGTTCTAGTCCATAGTTACTAGACTGCAGATTTTATACATTTATGACAATGGATGGAATAGAAAATAATTGCAGTAAACGCACCTGCAGAGCTCTTGCAGTTGCTGCTCTATCCAGCAATGTATTCCTAAACAATTCACATAATTCGCGCAACTTTAGTGTGCCTTTCATTATTTTCGGATTACTCTCGTCTCTGCTATAATACAAATCCGCCGGTGCGGTACGTGTCCAAACTTTTCTCGCATTTTCCATTATACCTTCAGGTCCCATCGCCGACAATTCATCCATTTTCCTTTCCATATCTTTACTGGTTGCACAATAATCCTGCCTGTAAATTAACACGATAGTAACAAGTGTTTTTAAAACACATTGATAATAATTTTGAATGCTACCTATATTTCTCGAGAAGTAACTCTCTTTCTGTTAGGTCCCTTTTACCAGAAAGATTGTTTTTCGGACTACTAGGTCTAGAGGAGTAAGACTCTTGCGATCTCGATCGTTTCCTGCTTCTGTGACTAGAGTATGAGCTTTGAGAACGCGACTTGTACGTGGAACTCCTTCTGTAAGACGATCTTCTATCAGAGGAGTCTTCGGTATGCATCCGTTCTCTAGAATTCGATCTGTTCCTATGATATTTCGAGTTTCTATCTCTTTCATATCGTGATTTATATGGCGATCTGCTAGATCTGGATCTACTACTGGGGCTTCTGGATCGTTTTCTGCTACTCAAATGACTACTCGAAGATTCCTTGTCTTTGCATTTCCAGTTAGATCTCCTACTTTTAGTGGAATCGTTACTTTTGTCATACACAGACTTCTTGGTGTCTTCCTGTGCTTTACCAGTCTCGTACCAAGAATTCTTAGTATCTTGCGATTTGTTCCAATCGTACGTGTAGCTATTGGAACTCCAATTGCTAGTGGTATTGTTGTGATAAGTAGATGTATCATCCCAATTTGAATTGAAATTTCCCGTAGCAGGTTGAGTGTAACCAAGAGCCCCATAGTTTTGATTATTGCATTGTGGCTGTGTTTGATTTTGGTAAGAAACGTCAGAGTAAGTGTTTGGAGCATCGTTTCTGTAACACGGTGCTATAGGTTGATACGAAGGTATGAAATTGGCTGGTTTAGTGTCTGGCATAGTAGAACCAGGCATAGTAGAAACAGGCATGGTAGAAACAGGCATGTTGTAAGATGGTGGAGGCTGCCTATAGTTCGGCGGTGGGAAGTTTGGAGGTGGCACAGAATAGTATCCCATGTTCTGTGGTTGAGCAACCCCAGAATTCCAAAAATATGGTTGGCTAACATTTGGAGGAGGATTTGCCATTTTTTGTACAACACTTCACCTGAAGATCAAACAATTATTGAATCGCATTGTAATTCAATTATTTTCGAACTATATATAATTCATGAATAATTTAATTGCAATTCTGCACAGTTATAATTCAAAACCTCAACTCGCATCTCAAGGAAATTTAGTGTTACTTTGAATTACAAACTATAAACGATTGACGACCGCGTTTTAGATTGTTGCTTTAGTCTTTTACTTCGAATTAGAGGTTAGAAATAATTAAGAACCAGTGATAAAACTTGACTTATAGAATTGAACTTCGACTTGCAGACGCTTTTCTAGAATTCTAGATACAAAAGTAAACATAACCATGCTGGTTATACAATACAAGTAATTTGAGTTCAACTAAATTTACATGTTGATTTGTACAAGTTTCTACAACGTAGCAGAAATGAATGAATGAAATTTTCATTCGATAGAAATGTTCAAATTATAAAAATTCGAATTACACCGATGTTCGACTGTCAACTATGCATGACGCATATGAAGCTCTGTAAGGATCTACTGAATCTATATACTTACATGTATTCGATCAATATTTTACTTTCTTCGATGAGATGAAATTCCGATAACAAATTTAGTCATGAAAATAAATAAAAGATGGAGAATTCATTATCCTTCCACAACATGCCTACCACTCTGTTTCGACATTTGCTCAGAATAAAATGTGTAAGTGAACACCATGTTTATGTATGCTACACTGAAAACTAGTACGACATCTATAGGTGTACGAAACATGTTATCTCTTCTGGCGGCCTCTATACTCTATACAGCAAATTAATTCAAGTTTCTCGTAAATAAGTGCTCGATTCATTCACGATTGCTATTTACGCGAATATCGAAAATACTTGTATAACATACTTTGTCCCATCCCTATCATTGACGACTTCAAAAAGCATACCTGAGACGAAGCGTCTCCCTTTTCTTCAGTTCAAACAATTTCAATTAATCGCCAAACTTTCAAGGACCGAAGCACCTTCTGATTGAACGTGAAACACAATTCAAATTAGTCAAAGAATAATAGCCAATTATAATTGTGGTACAACTTGAAACATTTTGCTGTCCGTTCCAAACAATGAAAACCACAGTTAAGTAAAATTTAAGGAAATAACAACTTAATATAGATTTCATTTTTTCTTTTGTTCAATGAAACCATTATCACGGTAAATATATTTATCTTCGATTTCTAACTACAGAAATTAGTCTATCCAAATTTTAGACAATACCTGGCAATCTAAACATATATATACTGTTATTTGAAAAAATTGAAGTTACGCACGTCTAGACAATTCAAAGAATTTACGATTTACGTTCTATAGTGCGGTAGCACATTCAGTACAGCGTTATTATTGTAAAAGTTATTATTAGTTGGTTGTAGAATGCTAATATCGCTCCGCGTGCACGGGATTGATATTATTTATAATTTCAGGTAGCCATGTTCTGCCTTGAGCGTTCAACATTCAACATGGGCGTTCCTTTCGTCGTCTGCAAAGTGTCAAATGCTTTGCGTGCAACGAAAATGTTCAGAGACAGCAGCGGATTTTAGCTGTGAGAAAACATTGAAGGATCGATCGTGATATCGACGTTCGCTAAATGCCTTCGAGTAAACGAACGGCACATATCCATTCGGGGAAACCGCAATTTCTGCTCTCCAATGGTCGCGACTCGATACCAAGAAGCATCAATCGTCAGGTATCCGTTTCCGAGCGAATAATTAAATTAAATCGAAAGGAGTCAAAAGCACGCGGCTTCGGCGACGTTTGAAATTACGCTTTTGTTCCTGCAAATCAATGGAACTTTATTTTTAAATGGCCACTCGAGCTCTGATGTGAGAGGAAAAGGTTATGCTTCGCCGAGGAACGAACGGTCGCGGTATTAAAACATTTTAAATGGTGTGATTATCGATTGTGTACAAAAGAACGCGACATTCGCAAGATACTGGTGTCGAATTACAGTTGAAAAATGCGAATGGCGTAAGGAAACAGTGAATCATCTCGTCCACTATCTGAATCAGCTGATCCTTGCATTGACAGAAAATCGAGTACGACACGGCGAACGGACGATTCGGCTATTCACTATCAAGAATACTGATATGAGAGAAACGTTATTTTAAATATATGCATATACATATAGTACTTTCTAAGCGTGCAGTTTAGTAGAAAACAACGAATTAAAAATGTCAGTAAACAGTTCTATCACAACGGGCACACCAAGAGGTGGAAATCTACAGAATCGTAATTCTCAAAGATCAACGCTTTTGAAAGTAGTGATTTTGGGTGATGGTGGTGTAGGCAAGTCATGTCTTATGAACAGATTCGTGTCGAATCATTTCGACGAACATAGTTTTCATACTATTGGAGTGGAGTTCTTAAACAAAGACATTGAGATCAATGGAGAGGCGTATACGCTTCAGATATGGGACACAGCGGGGCAAGAAAGATTTAAGACCCTTAGAACACCATTTTACAGAGGCTCTGACATCTGTTTGTTGACTTACGCAGTGGATGATAGAACAAGCTTTAAAAATTTAGCACTATGGAGATCCGAATTTCTTTATTATGCGGACGTTCAAGAGGGATCGACGTTCCCATTTATAGTTGTTGGCAATAAAGTAAGCAGAAACAAAGAAACAAATTTGTAGATATATTTTGTCCAACTCTGTCTAGAGTAAACAAAAAGTTACAAGTCATTCAGATAATCAACGAGATGATTTTTACAGGTGGACGTTCCAGACTCTGAGAAACAAGTTTCCACGGAAGAAGCTCAAGCTTGGTGCGCTCAAAATGGCGATCCTCCTTTAGTAGAAACATCCGCGAAAGATGCGACTAATGTTGAGACTGCATTTGGCGCAGCAGTTGCTGCTTGGGCACAACTAGAAGCTAGATTAGAGCGTCCATTAGTTGAAGACACAGTTGATCTTTCGAAACAACAATCTCCTCACCGTTCGAGTTGTTGTATGCCAGTGTCCGGTACTGAGTAGGTCACAGATATAAAAAATTTTAAATATTTTCTTTTTTATGTTTTCACAACATAATGCATGAAATCTCATTCTAAGCATTACAATTTCGTTGAGATTATCGAAACGAGTGGTAAGAAAGTAAAAATTATGCATTTTCGTAATGCAAACTTACGTTCTTCGGAATAGACATGCAACATTTGTTTTGCACCTTTAAAGTGTACAGTATAATCGCAAATTGAGTTGACTCTTGCAGATGATTACTGTATCTAGGACATATAAGGACATTATATTGCATAAGTATAAGAACTTTATTCTTTTTTCTTTGACCTACAACAAAATTCGTCTATATTGGCAACATGATTAGACAAATCGAAACTTTTGCGTCTTGTGGCTACCTATTCGTTTTATTAAAGGTAATGTTTAGTATTATCATGGCAGTGAGAATTCTGCGCGTAACACGCTTCTTCTTTTAGGTCTAACAAAATAATTTGAAGAGGTATCTTGCCTGTCTGCAATACTTTCTTCGCAATAAGGTGAATTTCCATTCTATCAACAATTGTTTTGTCGACCTTTACTGTGTTTAATTATCATTATTATTATTATTATCATCATCATCATTATTATTATTAGCGATATTTACTTTTTACGTTGTCAATGAACGTAACATAACATTTTCACGAACCGGACTCGCCTAGATCTGCTGGGAGAGGTTCTCTTTTCTGTTTTCTTCAGTTCTTTCGACATACTCAAATTCAAGTTTATAAAACACGCGGGAAAGATAATGTTTTGTGATTGATCTTTCCAGAATACAACTCTAAAGTGTAAGGTCAAATTGAACGTCCTACTCGTATCACGCTTTGTGCAGCTCATGAGCTACAGACAGTATTTTAAGTGTTTCGTACACCATTGGCTTGTGATAAGATAATATTAGTAATAATCATTACCATTAACTGCTTTATAAATAAGGAATAGATATAAATTGTAATTTAGCTTTGTAATCTAAATTTGCCTTATCCTTGCAGTACAAACTAAGGGCAGTGGTACAATGTATAGTATACATATGCATGTATAATTTCGAAATACAATAAAAAAAAAAATACATACTCTGCTGCTCTTGGAATGTTCTGCAGTTGGTGTTTAAAGATTTTCCTACGAAATTAATAATGTTATAACAACGGACAAAGCTTTTTGTACAATCCTGAACGAGTATGAATCGCATTCCTAAAGCAACGTAACTTGTTCGAAAAGCTACTTGTGACTTTAGCGATGCTTTGCATACCAAGAATAAAGAGTATGTAACGTCATTGTAATTGAAAAAATGGTTTGAAGTGACGAAGCTCGCATTAATTTTGTATGTGACGTGCATGCTGGTGCTTTTTGTATAGCTACATGTGGGATATATAAATTCCTAGCATCGTATTGAAAATGTGTTGGTTCGGATACGAACTATATATAAAATTTAATATCATATCAAGGTGAGAGTGACTCACCCACGCTATAACATATAGGATCAGTTCTGTACTAATTAAATACGTTTTATACTATCGATTGCGAACTTCATTAACGATATTACAGATATCACCTTTTTGTACAGTATATGTTGCATTTATTATAGTACATTTTATTTATTCCAAGAATTTAACGAGACGATTTAATGTGTGTTTACACTTTATAAATTTTATAATTCGGAGCATCCGTTTTGCAAAGATAAAGAAAAGAAATAAAGATATTCTGGGCTTGTTTAAAATTGATAAAATATATTGGTAAAAATGTCTTTGATACCTCGCTTAAATTTCTAATTACACAAACGAATTTATATTTTATATTATATTGTACAAATAACAATGGTTTTCCCATGGTAATTGTTCACAATACAATCGTTTTATTGTAACGAATGACATCACACGATGCAATATTCAAGAACATCGGTGCACACTTTTTTCTTTCAAACTTTACGGTCGTTGGAACGATTAAACGCGTATAAAATATGTTACAATATAAAAAAAATTAGAATTAAGAATAACATAAAAGCTTGGAGAAAAGTGTGCGCGTATATTTATGATACTTTTCTCGTTGAAATTTTCTAACGATATTTACAAATCAAGTGTGTTTTATATTCGTCCATATCAAAGATCAATCTTCTAGTATTTTTGTATACAAATTTGCCATTTATAGAAATCTTTTATTCGATGACCATTGAACCATGCTACCTTTTTCTAACGAACAAACTAAAGGATCGCATTCTGTATGCATGAAATAACTATGCATTGTGACAGCATAAGGAATAAACTTAAACTAGAAAATTCTCCTTCACGCGTTTCTGCGTACATCCTGAAATTTGGAGCTATCATATACTTTTCTATACATGCTTGCCGCATGTAATTCATTTCTTTCTAAAGTTCCTCGTATCGTGAGAACTTTACAATAATGTACAGATATGTACATTCTCGACGTAAGGATACAATGTTATGATTGCATCTATTGAAACGGCTAATGACAATGTTCTGTAACGTCTACGATAACAGACTTTTTCCATCCAAACAAGAAATAACCGATCGCCGCGCCGAACACTACGGCGAAGCCCAACCAGACATTGTAAGTCATGAAGATCAGCATGAGGAAATACGACAGGACGATTTGCACTATGTGTAAGAACGTTTGAAATGTATGCATCCATGACAACATTGTGGGCCTGCACAGATGTAGATACACGGAACAGATTAATGTCAAGTCAAATGTCGAACCATTTTAAACCATTATCCAAATGGGATAATGTTTATCGTTAGATTGTGGATTTTATGCATTTATGGTAAAAACAAGTAGGTACAATTTCAAACAAGATACAGGCTAAAAGTATTTAAGGAACAATGCAATTCCAGTTTGGCTCCTGATCATTATAATCGTGACAAGCAATTTTCATTATGCATAAAAATCCACAGTCTACTCATCGTAACAGACACGTTGCATCAGGCATTAAACAGTTAAAAAAAAAACAAAAGAAAAGAAAGAGTTGCCAAAGAAAAATAAAGCAAAGAGAAGAGGTGTAAATGTGATTCCCAAAGGTGAAAAGAATGCATGCAAGGATACAGGAGATTGATCTGTAGAATCTTGGAGAATGTGTTTTCACGATCAAGCTGTGTGTTATTACAGAAGAAAAAGAAAAGACAAAAATTGTTAAGAGGCCGGCCAAACATGTTCATCTACTTACGGCTGTTTGTGAATTACTTCTCCAACCGTACTAAAAAATAAAATCAAGTTGAACAATGAATAGAGCAACTCTTTTGCGGGTTCGAGTCGAATTATAGAAAATCGGGGGATCAACTAAGGATCGGCTGCAATCAGTGCACTAAAGACTTACTGGACGACACGGTTATCCTCGGCCACGACGTTCTTCTCCGCCGGCATAGTGACGCGTCTATACTGGAGGGCATTGTAGGTCTTCCAGAACAAGTATTCCCGATAATACTTGAGACCCTCGTAGAGCGCAGCCATGATCATGATACCGATCATGGACCCTATGAGGCCGCCGACCGACGAGATTTTCCACGACTCGAACAACACGTTCTCGCAGTATCCACCGTGGAATGTCATCTGCAATTGCAACCACCACGTGTTACATTCTCCAGCAACCTGACCTGTTTAAGCGGCTACACCACTAAAATTGGTATTGCCAAGTGTCCCCTAAATATCCCCTAAAAAGATAATTGTATTTTATCAAACAATTACCGAGAAAAAATGTTTATTTTTACCAATAAGTTTAATCTTGCGATGGTGGTGTAACCCCTAAATCTATGATATTTTTCGGCGAAACAGAGTGAATGGTTTGATCAGGATCATTTCTGTGTCATTCTATACGATCGTTGAAACCGTACACTCCGATTTACCAGGCATACGTACCGACATACCGTGCATCCCCATACTGCCACACGCATCCCTGCTGGCACTGTGATTCATGGCCATGCTCCCGTGGCTCATGCCACCATGAGACATGTGCGCACCGTGAGACGCGTACATCTCTGATGCGTTCATCATGTGCGACATATGGTCGTGGGACATCTACACAGAAAGAAACGACTTCAGTACACGATTGAATAGACGAATCGCTATCGAGCGTTCTTCTTTCATTTGTCAACTAATTGTTCACTTGCCAGTTACACGAAATTTCATTAAACCAAGCTTGAGTTAGACAATGGCCGAGGCTTTTATTCAGATTATCTTATCTCAGAGCATACTCGTCGGAAGACGACAATTTTTTAAATGTGTTTAATGGCGAGTATATTGTTCTTTTCTCGAAAAACAGTTTAACGTTTTAACTTCTAATTTTTCCTTTCCATTGAATGAGACCAGTTTGAAGACGTTCAATTGTTACAATCTCGAAGGTGATATTGTGATGTTCATTTATGTAACTTTGTACCGTTACTTAATCTGCTTGTTGCACTTTAGGCAAGTGTTTTTAGTTGTTCGCCCATAAACGAATAAAAGGATTCAGTATCTTAACACAACAAGATAAATACAACCGTTCGATAATACCTCGTAGGAATCATACTTCGCGAACGGTTTAAATATTCAAAGTCAGACAAATGTCTCGTGTTTGGACGCACGTATTTTCCGGGTTTGCAGAAAATTATCACAACTATCTATCCTTTTAGAATAATATGCGATTCGCTCGGAGGTCGAGGCAGTATATCTACAAAATACCTGTCGAGAACTGGGACTGGACAGTTTACTGCCTTGTAAACGCCTGAGCAATCATTATTGCCACAGCAATCAGCGTGGAGAAGAGAACAAATTCTGATCCCGATATGACAAAAACTGGCGTGTCGGAACCAGTCACGGAGAAGCGAGACTTTTTCATACTTTAAATAACGGAACGCTATTTGTAGGCGTCTGAATGACTGTGCTACATTGGAGGGATACTCCGAAATCAGTTTTTACCAGTACCTATTTCTCAAGTCGAGAGAAACAGCGTACGCGGTAAAACAGTAGAGAATCATAAATAAATCATGCGGAAAAAATAAATGGGCGAATTTTCATTCTGAGGACCGTACGACGATTAATACGATTTCAAGTTGATACGGTTTAAAACAGGGTTTACAGTTGAATCAACATGCCTATTAGCGAGCAAGGGTGCCCACCGATGCCCGTGGGCACAGCCAGTGTCGCCACAGGAGGGAAGGAAGCACGAATTGAGGGGAAACAGTTACCCTCTCTCTTCCAGTATCGGAGTACTCACGACAGAGACGAAACGCGTCACGTGGCGTGAAGCATGGGGGAATAGCGCGGTAGGAGGGGAAATTAGAGTGGGGAAACAAGTCCTGAACATGTCCGGAGTTCTGCGTGACGAACACCTGTTGCGCGAATCCTCGATTCGTGCGAATCGCACAATATTGATCACGTGTGCGCGATGCAATCGAAAACCCAGCATTCCGCGGGTATCTGCGTGCAATTGAATGATTGCGATCTCGGCTGGAGATTTGCATTCGAGCGGATCTCCTAGAGTCATCGCGAAAACGAGCCTTTTGCGATCGGATGCGTTGATGAATGTCGGGCCGGTTCGAATCGGGAATTTTTTCTCCGATTCGCGAGAGTAATCCCGAAAATTATCCTGAAAATTGCCGAAAATCCCGAATATGCTCGGGGATTCTAAAGCTTTCGAGAACCCGAGATTTTCGGGTTCTCGCGCACCTCCGATTCATGCTGCGCGATGTCGAAGGGGAAATCGGCGGATCTGCCAGGATCCTATTCGTACTTTCTGCTTCTTAATTAGCAGAGCGGTTTTCGCGAGGCGATCCGTTCCCCTTCGGCAGTCTGCCAGGCTAGCCGTGAACAAGATTGGATCAGGAGTAGCAGAAGAAACGAGTTCATGATTGTTACTGTTCCTCGAGCTGGTCGGCGCGGGATAAAGAGAAGGAGCGAAAGAGAGCGAGCGGGAGGAGCTGGGGGAAAAAAACGACAGACACGGGTCGGCGTACTTTCGAAAGCAGATTTCTTCGGGGATAGATTCAGTGGACCGGCGTGACGTGGCTAGCATTCCTTTCCGTCGTCGGTGCAACACCGAGTATGCACTGTCTCTACTCCTGCGCAACTAGGATCGCTTCTTCCACGAACCCGCATTGAAATCGCAATTTGCTACGCGGCTATCGATTTCGCTAGGAATACCGAAAGGATGCTCAAGTATTAGGTCTACCGGAAAGTTCTGTCCGTTTTTGAATTGAATGAAAATAACACAATTTTCATACGTTTAATAATATTTATTGTAGAATATACTTACCATCGTTTTAGGAAAGTACATGTGTGTAAATGCAATGATAAAGAGAGATAGTCAACCGAAGTCAACTTGTAGTGTCACTTGTAGTGTCACGTGGTGTGACACTATCGGACAGAACTTTCCGGTAGACCTAATATCTTTTTCGCATACTACTTCCAAGAGATGTTTTAGATAAAGGAGGCAGTCTCGGGTGAGCGGGTCAAAAAGTCTATATGTGTTTTTTATTGTATCTTTTAACCCTAGAACCAGGTAGATTAAAGTGATGTTTGCGTGCTTAAAAATAATTCGTTCATTTCCAAAAGATAAACCAAAATTATACTTAGTTTATCTTTTTTTTTGTTTGATTAAAGATTTGCCGAAAAAGAATGAAATTTCGAAGTTTACGTGCTCCCCATTCTTCAAGATCTATTATTTACTTTGGTAGGGGCGATAACGATGAGCATACCGATCAGAGATCGAGTTCTTTCCTTACATAAATCAAGAAGAGAATCCAGAAGTGTCAGAACGAAATTCCGAGCTAGAGTGATCACTTCCACCTCGCAAAGGGGTTCGGAAGCAATCTCACGCGTAGACACACATAAAGTGCAAGTGAAAGTTTCAACGCTACCGTGAAACAATCAACTCCGAAACGACTTCATGCTACCATAAAAATGATGAACTGTGTAAGCATTCTATTCTGACTATTATTATAATGCGGATTTTATGCATGCGCGACAGAAATGGATAGATCGAATAAAAAACAGTAAAAAAACGTTTAAACATAGGGAAAAAGACCCAATTGCTGTGCTTACGTTAATTGTACCTATTTTGTAAAATGATTTGTGTGCCAATGAAGACGATTCTTATTTTGCACAAAAATCCGCAGCCTGATTATTTTGTTTCCGGTCCGAGCCTCCCCCTTTTACACGATTTGCAATGATTGTCAATCATGGGCAAAATCGCATGAGGCAGATAGAGCTTCCACTGTCGACACTTCCGCTTATCTTTGGTCCGATTATTTTCGCCAACAGCTATTTTGAGCCGGAAACAATACTTTTAGGCTCTCCGTGTGGTCGCGGAACGGACGTGTTGAAAAATACCGAAGCGTGAAACGCGACGCTCCGACAGAATTCTACTCGGCTGCGAGGAAATTGTAACACAATACGTTTCGCATTTAAGAACAACGCAGTCTGCGAAACCGCGTAACGAACCTTCGTCCGGGATAAAGTAAAGTATAACCGAACGTTTGCTCTGTCCCGTTCGTTCTAGCGAAGTTTCTGAATAGTTCCTTATCGCAGTTTGTTTGCTGGAAAAATTGCGGTTATTTGCACGCGGTTCCGATAAAAATTTTCGATGAATAATATTTGCGAAGCTGGGGATTACTCCGTGCAAAATTTCCGATGCCTCCGAGCGATTCATTTCTTCCTGAACTTAGATCCACGACCGTGTTGTCGAATTTTATTATGTTACTCAACGATCCGATAGCAACGAATGCAACAGAAGATATTCTTATCTAGTATACAAGTACTCTAATCGACTTTCCGTTTTCTCCGCGCATTTAATTTCTCGTTAGAACGGATCTCCTCGACTGTGTTGACGAATTTTATTATTTTATTCAACGATTCGATAGCAACGAATGCAAGAGAAGATACTTTTATCTAGTTCCAACGACAACGAACGATCTTTTTTGGTCGTTGCGGTGGATATTTTAACTAAGTAACGGGACTTATCGCCGCTCGCGTATTTAGAAAGCGCATTTAGTATGTATCGATTAATTGTACCTCGTTATTCAACATCCTTGAGCATGCTGTACAAACGCCATTGTCCGTTCGAACGGCAATGAGGAAAAAAACCGCGGAAATTGTACACGCGGCGAAATAGCAGCGGCATCGATCGAATTCTGAAAATCGGATACAAGGAGTAGCGAAACAAAGGAACACGGAAGAACGTTGGATTCTTTCCGATAAAGGATGACGCGCTGTTATTATTCATGGTTAATAATTTCGCCGCGGTAAAGGGTTAACCGCAGGCGATTAGAGTTCATGATAGGGTCGGGGGGACATCGTTCGAAAACAGGAAATCTGTCCTGAATGTTAATATACAGCGCTTCTATATTCGATTCGAGCGGCACTCAAACCATTAAAGATCGTTTAGTTTAATTTTATATTAGTTTAGTTTACATTATTATTTATCATAGCTGGGATTAGTTTCATCCTTCCGGGATTAGTTCGTTTTTACACCGTATTTCAAGGTTTGAACAACTAAAATAATTCTAATATTTTTTGGCATGGTTTACATCTTCTGAAATTAGTCGCGGTGGGGATAAGCTCGAGTGGCAGTATTGAAACATCGGCGCGGGTCAGAAATGACTCCGGCATAGGCCTAGGAGTCCGAGAGTTAATCAGTGGATAATGAGCGATAAGATCGAAGAAATTATATTACAATTATTTGGCTCACTGACCATTAAGTCCTTAATACGAAACCAAAGAAACATTCGACTTACACCGCTTTCGCATTAAGCGGCTCATTTGAATGTCTCGACAATCGAGTTCTTTCCGGTAATTGATCGCCTCGTTGATCGATGTCCCGATCGTCGATCGCTCGGTTAATCAGCGGCCTGATAATCGATTTTTCCGCTGATTGTTGTTTCGATAATCAAGATTCGTGTGTTTTGAGTCGAGTGGAAACGTCGAAGTATTTCCATTAAACGGGCTGATCAAAGGAAAAACGTCCTGCGGGAGTCCTATACGAATCCCTTAGGAATTTTCATATTGGAATACCAAGATTCCGTGCAGGAGAAATAGGGTATTATGGTTTATCCCGGAAGCGGATGTCTCGATTATCGATTAATTCTCGCGAGAGTACGTTCATCGGTTAAAATGGTGACAATGGAGATTCCCGGTGACACGGCGAACACTTTAATCAAGAAATTATTATATTGCTCGCGAGCATCCTACGGACAGTAAACGAGCAGTTAGGTAATGGAAAATTGAGCGGCCGAGTAAGGGCCGGGATATTGGTTCCAATTGAATCGATGACATATAATTGCTTGTAATTAACGCGCCAGTCCATCGGCGTCGAGATTTCCTGCAGATTTCTGTGCGCGTAAATCGAATGGGAAACCCGCGACCGTGCTCCGTCATTGCGAAAGACAAATGTTTACAGTATGCATTTAACAATTTCATCGAGGAGCACGTTCGCGGATTCTCGCGATCGGCGTACCGTTCCGCGATACATTCTCTTTTAATCGGTCCGTACTATCGCCTGGGTCCCGTTGCGCGTAACATATGTCGTTTATGCATATACATCTCTGGAACAGGGGAGTTGACATTTATCTGCCTCGAGGAACGGAGACATCTGTACTATTCAATTGGTCGTGAACGATGAATGAAATTGCAACGGTGACGCATTATAATAATCGATGGGAACGACGTGATTGAGATGTGTATCGCGTTTGTTCGCAGGCGAAAGTTCTGTTACATAGGGCTCTGACGTTCTAGCAACGAGAACGCAGCTGTCAATCTAGGTCGTTCGGTTTGACTTTGGGTCGAATTTGTACGAACGGGAACGGAGCGGGGGAATGCGCGGCAATGGAAACGGCCGAACGGAACGGATAAATGAAATTTAGGTTGATCCGGGATCATCCCGCGACGAATCATCCGCGATTCGATACATAATAGACGACCGACGAATTCACTCACCTTTGCTGATGAGTCGAGGTTATGTCACGCGTTCGAGAGGGATGCGTCCGAGAGATTGACTCAGGTGCGATTACAGTCAATTGAAAAGAACACTTTCGCAGAGATTTCTCCGCGTGAACGGTCCCAGCAACCTCTCAGAGATCCATTAATGAACTGCACGCGACTTTCACGGTTTCCTCCATCGTCCCGTGGATATGTGAAATAACGAAGACTTGGCGTAATGGTTTGCCGCGAGTAAACACGTGACACTAGAGCGGTGGTAGGGTGAATTCCATGGTGATCCGTCAGGTGGCGCAGCGAGTTCCGATGACCGTCATCTACGCTCGATATTTTTCGATCATTAACATTTATGACAAAACTGAGAATGTGCAACGTGAAATCGCTAGCTTCTAATGAAAGCAAGAATTTATTACTTCGCTCCCGTGTTTTACGATTGATGTACAATATTTTTATTTTGCATTAATATCCGCAGCCTATTAATGAAACATCTGCGACTACAGTCAATCAACGTAAATGTAAAACTTTCTATCGATCATTTGCAATTCTACGATACACAACTTATTTGTCGATCATCTCGATCGAAGCAGTTGGAAAAATGACATAAATCCAGCTGAAACGCGTCGTTTTATTTTACAACCACGAGTATGGACAAAGAAACCTTTGTCAATCGATTGATTGGAAGTTCATGAATGACAGAAAAACATAAACATGGAATTTTCAATTCTAGTAACATACGGAATGAATGGTCTGTCTGCTTGGGCGTAAACGGAGTTTGAATCAAACTTGTTACGCGCCACTGTGCGCGCGCGTGCGCTGACCGTTTGTGTACTTTTCGTAATCTGGCAAGTGGTGCATCGGTTGCTCCTCGAATTTTGCGAAATATTGTGTTTAATAAACGGTTTGAGAATGTCAATTATGCCATTGTGGCCAAACCTGCAGCCCAGGGCTACGGATCCGTTGTGGTTCAACGCCGACAGGCCGTGCGACGATGAAAGTGAGGTGGCTGCACTCGAAGCGGAGCATCAGACGTGGGTAACTGTCAAAATGTTCCTTTGACACGCTTCGGTTACAAAAATCCAATAATCGGACTCCTAGAAATGAATATTCCGTTCATTTCAGAAAGAGCACATTCGAATACAAGGCTACGATCACATCCCGATTGGCAAGACAGTCAGTGACGTAAGTTAACCTTACTTTTGCTCTCGTATACTCCATATCCAATTGTTTCCATTGTTTACATATTTGACTCGATTTTCGCAAATGTACGCGTAATTTGACGAGAAAAGTACCATGGAAGTAATGCCAAAGCAGAGCTCGAAACTTGTTACCATTTGCGGTGACCGTGTTACTGTTTTACCGACTGTTGGATCGGCGAATATCTGCGAAGATCGAGAGAAAAGTTCCGCCGCGCGAGTTATGAGACACAGAACATACACAATACACGGACTCGTGTTGGTTGAAAACGACCGAAGAATCGAAAGTTATGTTAATAAATACTGTTGTCAACAGATGAGGGGATCGCTGGAAGAGGAGGAAGAGGAAGAGGAGGAAGAGGGAGAGGGCGAAGAAGAGGAGGAATCGGATACACACGAAGAGGAGGAAGAGGAATTGGATGAAATTGATATGGAAGTGAGCTACTCGCATCAGCAACAGAGATCCAGCCCGATGGACACCGTGTCCGATCCAGTGTCCATCAGAATGGTCAGCAATCATACCGGCCGTTACTCTTAATCCATATTTACGGGCCATTCTCGTTTACGGCCACCGGAGAAATTTTACTCGACGCGATTCAAGTATCATACGATACACGTAAATGTTCGTTAAGGCTTACCAGTAAAATCGACGTTTAATAGAATTTATTTATATACCGATAGGATAGTTAAGGTTATACGAACAGCCAATAAAGAACACGTATTGGACTTTCTGCACACAACGTTCCACGAGTGTCGAGCGTCTGACGGAAGATACGATAAATTCAGCTGGCCAGGCAATACGGTTGCGAGTTAGAGCCACCTTAGCGTCGTTATTATGAGTAGTCAGCGTTTTCGAATCGCCGCGCGTACGGTCAAGGACCTCGCCGCAATAGCGCGAATCAAACGAACAAGCAGAGCAATGCAAATTCTGCGGTTGTCGTAGAAATCGCGAGAAACCGGAGAAGCAGCGACTGAGGAAGAAGCGACTCTAGACTTGTCTATAAAAATATGTTTTTGGCAACACGTCGCTAATTCTAAGCGGCCATAGCGAGCACTTTCTAGAGAAATCTAGCTTACACAGAACATCGATGTTCGCATACGACATAACTCGTGGGACCACCTGATATATACTGTAATAAAAGATCTGACCAAATCAGTCTTCTCATTTCTATACATGCCGATTGCTTTTGTGGCTCGGTGCGGTAAAACCTCGCTCATTGCACTCCCGATCAAGTGCCCGTTCATTATGCGAACCTCGTTCGTTGCAGTTTGTTCGCGCAAGATGGGGGATGTAACTCGCAAGAGAAGGACCCGAGGTGGTAGTATACATGTCTCTGATGATTCACACCAAATATTAGGTGTTCCAATCAATTGCTGGACTGGGTCACTGGACTTGAATGCTGCTGGACCAATCTTAGACCCAGCTTCATGCGATTGATCGGATACCTCGTTGCAAAAACCTCGGATCTTTCCAGAAATTCCGACCCCGTTCTTGTGCAACGAGCGAGCACCTACTGTACCGTGGTTGTAAAGCTATTCCGTGTGGAAGTGTGACCGAATATGAGTCCGAGTCAGCGTGGCTGCTAGCTCAGGGAGCATTGCGCCGTGCGCGATGAGGCAGCCGAGAGGCTCGCGTTAATCGGGCTGCGAGTTCGCGGGCTCGCGAAAAATTCCTTCCGAGAGGATATTTAGCCGTGGCCGGCGATATCCGCGGCGTCGATATCGGGCTATAAAATTTCCTTCAAAGTACGATCCGTTGCTCGTCGAAAGCGATCGAAGACAAGGGCTCGGCTCGCTGCTCCTCTCTACCCGCGCGGCTCGCTTGCTCGCTCCTCCTCCTCCTTCTCCTCCCTTGGCTGTCCCTTTCCCTCGGCATGGCAGTGTCTCGATCTTTCTCTTTGGAGAACGGGGCAAGTCGGTACCCCGCCTCGCTCGTAAAGGGCCGTGGAACCGCATCATGCTCGACCGGGACACTCTCTGTACACTCCGTATACCTACCTATACTAGGTGTAAGTACACGCGAGAATGTATTATATACCTATATACAGCGCCGGCTCTCTCGGCGTGTAACTGAAGTAAAGCCAGGTTGGTGCCCCCGCTAGGGTGAACGAACGGGTACGCTCAGGCAAAAGCGAACCCGTGTGCCTCCTCCACCTCCTCTTTCTCTTTCTCTTTCTCTTTCTCTTTCTCCGCCACCTCCTTCTCCTCTAGCGACGACCTCCGTCTCCTCCTCGACTAAAAGATCTTCGCCACCGATGTGTCACAGTAGAATTGCAAATTGTTAACTCTTCTCCCGGTTTTTTCTTTTCTCTCTCTCTTTCTCCCCCCCTCTCTCTTTTCCCCGAACGAACACCGGGTCCGACCTCGGTCGAATTTTCACCTGTTCACCCGTTCGTCGTGTCTCGTTGTTTGAACGCGTCCGTTCGATTCGCCTCTTCTTTTCTCATTCGCTAGTGGAATTGCAACGTTTGCGTCTCCGTTTTAACGTGTGATATCGTTTTAATTGTGTTTATTCCGGCGCACGTTTAACCCTGCCGCGCTCTTCCGTTTGATCTTCTATACGGGTTCAATGACTTCGTGCCTCGTAGTTCCAAATGCATGTATCTATGCCTCGAGTGTAAATTAACCCTTTTTTCCGGTTGAAAATTCACCGATTCACTATTTAATTTCCCAACTATTTCCATGCTGCGGAATCATCGATCTCTTTCCGTCTGTGTTGCGAGATGTATTCTCCTAACCCTTAGACTCATGTCTGGTGCAGTTTTTAATGAGTAATAGTTCTTCAAAAAATCGGAAAAAATTCACAAATTGTGATTATCAAAATGATTTTGACAAATAATTGGTTGAAATGTTTTATATTGCAAGGAGCATGAAGCGATGTACGGGAGTTTGAGAATGTCTTGGAACGAGTGAAATATTATCGTAGGTTCGTTTGTGCACCCATTTGTCAACGAGAACGTTCAGAGAGTTTGAGAGACAAATTGGAAGTAGATTATATAAAATTCTTCCGTATAATCGGTTTATTGAAGACGGTCTCGCATTTCAATTTCTCCGATTTAATAACGCGTAAAATGCATAGCTGACCCGAAGACCGAAGCAAGGCTGATTGTGCTTATGCGAATATCCGTAGAGCAAGCACGATTGAATTTCCTCGGCAGGGCGGCTCGTGTAACGCTTAGAAAGTGGACAACGTTTCTTCTCTTCAAGAAATCTGGCGCCTATCGAAATCTGCCGAAGCATTTCGTGCGTTTCGTGCAGTACAGCGGTCGTTGCACTTGCTCGAAATTAAAAAGTCGAACAGTTTTCTGTTCCCAATGCAATCGTGCACGAACAGCTTCTTGAAGGAAAATGGAAAAATGGTCATGAATTTATTACACGAAAGGGGAGTTCCATAAAAATTGATTCCTTCTCTTAATAATTTTAATGAGCCATGCACAAAGTACTAGCAATATTCATTCAGGAAAATTCAAGTTCAAAAATATTTAAGTAGACAAATTTTGAGAAGCAAGCAAGCATTTTACGTTTCACCATATTACAGTAGCAACGTAGTTGCAAACAAGGAAATAGCGCACATCTGCACGATGCAAATGGATTAATCGAACGCTTCCTACGATCGGTTGGGGCACCGGACCAATAAAAAAGCGAATTCGAACTCGTTTCCCTGGGACCCTGTACCCGAGCAATCCGCGGGTACGTTCGCAAAGTACGTTCGCAAATGGGTCGGGAGCGGGTTGAAAGCGGGTAGCGAAAGATTCGCAATTTTATTCGAGCAATTGAATCGCTCCAAGGTTAATTCAACTCGCGTACACCGAGCGGCCGAAGCCGTGCGTTTATATCTCGAGTGCTTAGCGTGTTGCGCGCATAAATCTTGGGATTTATGAATCGCGTAGTTTCGTGGATGGTAATACCCCACCGGATTTATGAATTAATGCCGGTCATATTAGACGCATAAATCTCAGGCGTTCAGGTGGATGGAATCGTCTATTGGGATTATCCTGCCGCCGTCGCGATCGTACAAACACCGGCTCGCACGGTATCGCGCGGGCCATCGATCTTGATCTTTTTCGATCCACCGGAGAAAAGTCACCCGGGGAAACTGGCCGGTTCGCGAAATCTAAAGTCCGTCCTCGACGGCAGATCCGCGTACCGTCCGAATTCACGATTAACGATCGCGATTAACGATTGTGCGGCGCTCGCGCGAGAATTCGACGTTACGGACTTGCTCTCTCGGCAATAGTCATTACTCAACGGTGTAGGAAGAAAGTCCCGGCCAAGTAGATTCCGTCTTTGATCAGACCGTAAAAGGGAAAGCTGCCAGCGAGACACCGTGGCCAGACATCGCGTTGCGTGGTTCCGTTCGAACATGCAGGAACAATGGTAAAAATTCAATCTCAGCCCGACCAAAGCCGAGGATTCACGGACCCGACGTTCCGTCGCCGCGACAAGTGTTTCAACGGTTTTCCGATTTATTAACCGTTTGATCGAAAACCCTTTGCCCTGCGCTCTACAGTAGAACCTCGTTAATTGCATACTAGCGATTCCTACCACGGGTTTTTAGTAGTCCTGAAGCTCGCGGCGGGGATTGCGATGGTTATGTAGGGGAAACACGGAGCGGTAAAGTGGGGAAAATAGATCGCGTGATTGGCCACCTCTTTCGTTGCACAACCTCGATTTTTGCACGCATTTTCGTTCGTCAAGGAGCTTCAAACGAAATCATTTCTATTTGGCTGCTATTGCAATCGGTGCAAACAGTGTTGCAGTTTCGAAATTGCTTACTTCTCCGAGGTTCGTCGAATCAAAAACATTAACAGATAAACAGCGGTCTCGTATTTTTTGTCAACCACTGTGTATTATTGATCGGATAAGAATTCTACAAAAGTGGCACACATTCTTGTAAAGAAATGCGAGCGGACTTGTTGCACAATATTGTAATATTTTCGCGGTGTTCTTCGGGGTTTCCGCGTCGCGCAGCGGTCGACAAGTAGATTTTAAAAGTTGGAAATTGTTGTATAACAACACATCGATCTACGAAGTACCGTTCACAGGTGCATTCAATTCTATTATTCGGGGAAAAATGAAATTTTCAATCGATACTGATTTGTGTCCCACCGTTTAGAAACAATCGGCCGCTGCGCGTCACGAGCTTCGCTGTGGGCGAGAAAACGATTCCGGCTCGATAAAGATCGTTCGAACGCGAATCTAATCTCGACGTCTCGAGCCGGGCTTTATCTGTCGATAGCAGGGGGCCTTCGAAATCTAGCCGGGTCTGTTATCGGGGTTTAATTGCCAGTCCAAACACAGGCGTGTCGCTCGCCCGCCGGAGAACAGGAGCGGAGCGGAGAGCAACAACTCGCTCGCGCGAGCAATTTCGACACGCGCGATCTACTTCGCGTCCTCGCTAATGTCGACTTGACCCACTGGCCCACATGTAGGTTGTTTAAAACGTCCATTCAACCTTGAAGCGATATCAGAGCCGTGTCCGCCCGCCCTTTCCCGCGATTTCTCTCCTCTAACGCCGACCGTCGTTGTCTTCGTCTTCGTCTTCGTCGTCGCGATCGCGATTCCACGATTCGCGAGCGCGCAAACGTCCTCGCGGGAAGCGATAAAACGCGGCGAACCGTGAACAACTCGCGAACGGTTAACGCTCAATTAGTGATTTACCGGCGGCGGCTCGCAGGTTGATCCGCGCACGATTGCGACTGCGATTGCGATTGCAGCGATGCGATGGCTACGGCGACGGCAGTGGCAGACCGGCGGCAACGTCCACCGATTTCACCGACGTGGAACGTGGAACCGCGAGACGCCCCGGGGGGCAACACCTCCGAGAAGCCTAATGCCGGCTTAAGCACCCTAACCTGCCTCAAAAAGACGCTGCACCGACGTAACAGATAATAAATCCTGTGTTCCAGTGTACCCAGAGATAGCGGCCTGCGAGAAAATGAGAGTGCCAGCAACGAAGATGGACGAGAGAGTCCTCTCTCTTCGGTGATTACCAGTCTCTCTTTACGATTCTCCCTCTCTCTCCCTCTCTCTCTCTCTCTCTCTCTCTCTCTCTCTCTCTCTCTCTCTCTCACTTTTCTCACGGGAAAGACCATGGAGATTAGCAACGCACTTGAATCGAGTTTGGAGTGTTCCTTATTTTGCCAACTTTCGATTTCTTCTTATCCCACCCCACCTAAATTGTCACACTTCGTGAAAAAATGACGTGCGAAAAATTTGAAAATAATTGGCTGAAGCTTTTTCACATATTTTTGAACCTACTTCTTGAAGCTTGACGTCGACCCGCTTATCGAAGCTGATATAAATAATAACTATTCTGCGAATTTTATGCTCTTATGGATTTTATGATTTTCGGAACAGTTTTGTAATATTTATAGAAGAACATTGAAAAATTGTTGGAAGTCGCTATACAAGGGTTAAATGGCTGTGGTGGTCGGCTATACAAGGGTTAAATTGACGTAATCTTATTGTTGTTTGAGATTACAGTCTCCCATTTTTGCCACGATCGCATAAAATCCGCAGTGCGCCCGTCATCGAAAAACTGCATGTGCGAGTGGCTTCCGGTCCACAGTGGGCACCCAGTAATTTGCTGGAAGCTGAACAGCCGGGCGAAATATACAGATTGATGACTTGGATCGTATTGACATTGTAAACGACGCGGCGTAGAACATCATTTATTATCGCGTGTCGCGAGATAACGAGTTGCCCGATTGAATGTAATTGCGAAAGAAGGGGTAAGAGAAAGAGACAAAGAGAGAGAGAGAGAGAGAGAGAGAGAGAGATCACAGTGCGAAGTCGAGAATACATATAAATCGCGCGATGTTTCTCGATAATCGGGAAACGGAATGCGGAGAATCGGAAACGCGAGAGAATGTCGAACGGCCGTGGTGGCGTAATGCCCGCGGAATCGCGAAAGAAAGCAGGGAAAGTATTCGCACGAGGCGTGCGAACGTGAACGAAGCTTGGCGGGGGTCGTGCCGTGGAAGAGCCGGCGAATGGGAACGTTTAGCGGAACGCACGATGATCAATAAGAGAGTTGGCGATCGCTGCCGATCGCGAATGACACGCCCGCGGGTCATCCCGCGACCAGTAACAATGCTTTTCCGAGAATCGTCGCCGCGAGCCAAACCAGATCGCGATTCGCCTATTCTTGGCCACGTTAGTTTATCGGAGCTCGGAGACCGTTCGAAATATTCATCAATCCTGCGTGGGCTGCTATGTTTGTTTACTTCTGGTCTCAAGGCCGAGATACCCTTTATCAAGATTTCCTAATTCTTCGTGTTTTCATCTCTTCCGCGGTCGTTCCGCCTGCGATCTAACTTAACCCTGCGCGATTCAAAAGTATTGATTTTTTCGTTGAGCTCTCTTTTCAAAATTCAGAGCTTTTATTGCGTAATGCCTGTGTCGCTACATTTTGCTTACTACATTTGCGAACAAAAGGTTTAGAACAGTATGAATTCGATTGAATGACGATTGCTTTTAATATTCCAATCGTAACCCAGCAATTGCAGTAGCATTATTTTGTAACTTTATTATTTTACTATGCATAATAAAAGTTGTCTCCGTTAAATACACGGCACGGAAGCTAAATAGAAATTTCCAAGTGGAAATTTAATGACGCTAAAAAATTAAAAATCGTCTAATTCGTCTAGAACTTCTGCCGTTTCCAATTTAGACTATTCACTTTTTTAATAATAAATGCATAAAATCTGCCGTCTAGTAATATAGAATTATTTTTGCTGTATATATCAGTAAGAGAGGGAGAGAGAGATTTCTAGACGAAATTGTAGAAATAGAATCTTTACAAATTTACAAATTTCAAATAGTTCGATTCACTTTAAAAAATCTTGTTCTCTTTTCCAGACTGCACGGACACTTACGCGACTCTCTGAATTCGAAAGCATGGACGAGGGTTCGCGTCGGGGGTGGCTCCGAAAAATTATGAAAAATGGTCGCTATTGTTGCGGCGAGGGATGAAAGATAGCTGGTTCCACGAGCGTGTATCCCCACCGTTTCGAACGGAAGCAAACACGTGATACGATGTGATCCAAGAACGAGCACCCTTGAACCGTCGGGTTTACGAAACTCGATTGGCCCAGGGAATTGACCAATGGGTTTCTTCATCGGAACGAAAATATTTTCAAAAACTGTATCAGCGGTTGCGTCGGCGTACAGCGAGCGAGAAGAAGAGACCGAGAGAGAGGGAGACCAGGTGAAAGAGATCAAGAGAGAGAGAGAGAGAGAGAGAGAGAGAGAGAGAGAGAGAGAGAGAAAGTGCGACAGAGAGCACGCGGCGGTAAAACACTCTAGACTAATTTTGAGAATTACGTAGAATTACAAGTCTAATTTTGAGAATTACGTACGGGAGAAAGTAACGAAAGAAATGAAAAAGTTCTGCAACGGTAAACTCTTCTCGTGTAAAGGGCTCCGCGGCCGGAACGATAACTCGGGTAATTTCTTACCTAGAACAAAATACCAAAAATCTTTTGAATCTTGAACTCGACGAAGAGTACTAGAGATAGAGAGCTCGAGGAAAAGAGTGCGAGAAACATTGGGAAAGACAGAGAGCTTGATAATGAGTGCGACAGATAGGACAGCTTAAGATAGAGAGCTTGAGAAAGAGAGCGACGGATAGAGAGCTTGAAGAAGAGAGCTTGAGAAAGAGAGCGACGGATGGAGAGCTTGAAGAAGAGAGCTTGAGAAAGAGAGTGATAACGGAGAAAGAGTATCGGGAAAGCTGGCGGAAGGGAGAGGAGGATATCTGGTTCCGAAAGGAACGCGCGAAGAAGTCGACCGCCGAGAGACGGAGAGAGCGATCGAGGGAGAAAGACGGAAATAGAGAAGGCGCGAGAGAGTGCGCGAAAGAGGGAGAGAGCGAGAGAGAAAGAGAAAGAGAGGGCGACGAATCGGGTCGCGAGAGCGAGCAGGAAGGAGAGAAAGAGCGGCACGAGCGCGAGCCTGGGACTTCGGGAGTACTCGGCCGCTCAGTCGAACGCGCGATTACAAGCACACGGGACGCGTGGGTTCTCTCTCTATCGACGGCCACAGGCTGGAAAGTGTTTCGTCCGTACGCGGGACCACGTGCCGGCGCGCCGGATCTAAACGCGACGACGCGACGCACCGTGAACCGTGATCGTGAACCCAAGGAACCAAAGGACATCCGAGAGCCTCTTCCTATCACCAGCAGCCCCGGGGGCTGAGGCAACTTCTGCCTTGAATATACATATATATATACATATTTATGTATATATTTATTTATATGTGCATATATATATAATATATATATATGTGTATCTTTTGTTCACTGCCACCCTCTCCGTCACGCCTTCCCTTTTTTCTCCCACCAGAGCACCGCCACCCCCTCGATGCACCGTGGTGAACGTGCACACGGTGTCGTCGTCGCCGAAGAATAGCGAGGACGGTGCGCGGTCGCGGCAGTGTGTGGGTGGTTTGTCTGTTGGTGACTCGAGTGAACCGGAGATCAAAGCGGAACACGTCTCCACGCGCCGGTTAGAACCACGGCCACCGAACGATCCGGAGGGCCCTGGGTCATCCTGATGACTCGGACGCGACGACCGGTGAGTGAAGTCCCATTCCGTTCCTTAACCCATTCGCTGCCAGCGTCGCGCGCGTCTGACCACCACGATTTTCTATTGAACACGAAGAAAATCAAATCCGTGTTGTGCACCACGTTGTTTGAGATTACAGCATGATAAACGCCGGTTGCGAACATGTAAACACGTTGACTGTCGTGCGGTGGTCACTACCGACCGGCACTGAACTTTCCAACGATGGTGTAGCGGTCTGTAAATGAGTTCGAAAACAATAATATTTATAATTTCGTGAATGCTATTGATATCAGAATAGCGCCAGCACTCCGAATGTCACCACGGCGCTCTTCGTTTGCGAAAAACGATTGTCGTCGGATAAGTGTAATTGATTCTGAAAAGAGCCAAATTTTAGTTTAAGGTGAAAAATTCGTTAACCAGTAACAATTATTAGCAGCTCTGATCATTTATGAGAATGAAATAGATATGTCTTCTGTGAAACACTCGGTCAACGTATTCACCGTTTCAGTCCCAGAGCTCGTCGGAAATAATCTCGTCTGAAAGAGCCGAGCGTCGCGACAGCTCGTTTTAGGGTGCCAATCCACCTAGCAAAGTAGATTGCGAAATTTTTCGCGAGACGTGTAACGCCTCTGAGATAGCGATCAGCGAGTCGAGCTCGCGACAGTCGTTGTTTGTTCTCGAAGAGCGAAGCAATATATAAACAATATTCGCAAATAAGTACACACTTCTGTAAGTTGCTCTCGCGAGAAATGTCGTTACCTGCTAGACAGAATTTAGGAATCATCGGTACCGTCTCCGTGGCTGCAAATAATTTGCTGATAGACTCCCCATTTGCTACTGTGTTTGCTCAAGTGTCTCCTTTGCAGCCGTTGACAGTACTCTTTGTAGAACTGGCTACGAAAGTTGCAGGGTAAGCAAAGTCCACCCTTCTTTCGGCTTCGGAGGGATTATAGGAGGGTTGTCGTAACTTTTGCGCTGTGTTTTCGTGGTCGCTTCTTATGGGGTAAAGCTAGCTCTGCTTCAACTCTTATGGGGTAGTTGGACGAACGTGTCGATGCGAAGTCATTGGAAATCACTCGATCGCGTCGAAGTATCGAACGCGTCCACGGGAACACGCTGCGACTCTCTTCGGCGTGCCGTCAGGTTTCTTCGGGTCCACGGCAGGAATTTGCGAGGTTACACGTCAGACTGTCCTAGAAACGTGTGTTCTTTGCTCATCGGGCGGAAGTGTCGCATGGTTTATCGCTCGGAGAGGCGTGTTTTTTTCGCGGCGAAATTGGTGAAATCGGGGCAGGGAAGGATCAATGACCGTGCAGATTCGGACGGACTAGAACGCCGTCGAAAGTTTCGGCCGGTCGTGGAAAAAGTCTGTCGGTCGTCCGAGAACGCTCGGTCGCGCGACCCAGTTACTTTTCCGACCGTTTTTCGAGCGTTTTTCGAGCGTTTTCGAGCCGAGGAACACGGAGCCGGGGTCATCGGAACGCATCCGCCTCTCGCGGCGGGTTCGAATCCACGCGGGCCAGTATTCTTGGTACATTGTTTACGTTCCTAGCGAAACACGCTCGAACGGACAGGGCCGCTCCTTTAGTTGCCGCTAAAATAGATACGTAACATTCTACGGTTAACTTAAACCTCGCCGTGTGTCAATATTTAACTTTCCCCCTCGCCCCTCCACCCCCGGGAACATGCTGTTCACCAGGCGAATTCGACGACCAGGCTAACCACCCCGTTCGCTAGCAATTCGTCGACCTTAGCCTTTTCGCACGAAGACATGCGATTCGCTAGCAACCGCGCGTGATATACGCGAAAAAATTTTAAAGAGTGACCGGTAGCTGGTGGTGCCAAGGCGAGGTGATTCTATATTAAACAATAAGTCGGAAAAGCTGAAGAAAATATTTTCGTGCGAGTCTTTGTTTTCGGGTATATCGATTTTGAGAATCCCCCACGTTCCCCTGCTAAGCATTCGTAAGTAGAACAGGCGGGTCATGGACAGACGGCGTCAGACGATTCCTATACAGTAGCACGCGTGTTCGTCGAATTTTCAAATTCATAAAAATGCAGACCTATAATAATATACATTTTTTTCCTATTACATCTTTTTCGTTAAACGAAAAAACGTTATTGTGCACGCAGAAGCACCGTTAGGCTGCCTGTACCGTGATTTCTGAGACACCCAGTGCACTCCAGGAAGTCGAAGATTTTCTTCGCAGCCATCTAACAAATTTTCGATTTCTTGATTGATAAAAGGATTTCTGGGGTTGCTTGAGTATACAATACCCTCGATTCCGCCTTCACGCTTCTTGCTCATTTGCTGAGAGATTAAATATAATTGTACCGTCAAAAGATGGTGCTAATTGCATCGTATTCGGGTTTATTACCATATCAACCGGTCCGTATTGTTATTGTTTACCTTCGATTAGATAAGGACGCGTTCTCGCGAAAAGTTGACCGGTTGGCAAGGCGATGTGGGCGTTTATCGTCGGGGAAACATTCCGCGTTCAGCGCGCTCACTGCCGAACAATCACCCCCGAAAACCGCGCAAAATCAAAGTAATCGAACACACCGTGTGCCACAACACGGGGACAACTGATTTCATAATGCTGGAATAGAAGAGAAAAAATTAACAATAATTTTTGTAACATTCTTTCATCCTGTAGAACTCAATAAAATTTAGTTCCATAGACTGTAGGAAAAATTGATATTCAAGTTCAGTGAAAAAAATCGGGTCCGCCAATATGTGACTGACGTGGCAGTTAAAGTGTTAATTATTGCAACAAAAACTGCAGAATTGGCAACTGTATTACGAACAAAATTAATTTTAGAAGGTACATGAAGGATAGTGTCACCCACAATTTCGAAATAGGTTCCGAAATCAGGTCAGGTCGGGTCGAAATTTTGAAAGTTGGCAATGCTTTCGGAAAACAAAAAGTTCGACTAGAAGGTTATGCAAGAGCGTCGTACTGTCATGCATTTTCGCACACCTCTGTCACGTTACGTTTACAGTGTTTACTTTATATATGTCTTAAATTCCTAGCCGACAAAAGTCCCAGAACTTTCCCCACTGCGGGGTATACCTCGGTCGCCGAGGAATATAAGCTCGCGTGGATCAAAGAATGGTATCTCCTGGCCGATATATGTCCGTGGCTGGACCCGCGCGTTGGACATGTATCGAGTAAACGCCGTACTACGGCCGTCAGCGATTTTTGTTTACGGTCGGCGATCTCGCGGTCGCTTTCTTTCGTCGGGCTCCGGGTTTCTATGAAAAATTTTTCAATGGTTCCGCGGCCGCCGTTAATTACGTCGGAACGAAAAAGCGTCCGGGCAGCGGGAGCAAGAGAGACAGGTGGAAAGTGCCGTTGGCAGAAAGAGCATCGTCGAGAGAGCTGGTTACAGAAAGTTAGCGTAAACGAGTAAGCGTTACGAGCGCGTAGCGTCACGTTGAACGATATATTTATAACGAATCGCGGAAATCATAATTCCGAGGAGACGTAAATGCTATGCCGCGAATTACAGAGAAAGTCTCTCCGGCGTACTTGCACACACACATATATATATACGACCGCTCGCTCATGTTCATTTGTAGTATTCTACTCTGTGTTTGTGTGTGTGTGTGTGTCCGATCGCGAAAGGTAAAAATCCTTGTCCCGATGAAAAGTGAAATTAACGAAATCGTCGTTGAGTCATTCTGCTCTTTCCTATGCGCTTTGGCCTGGCTCTTTCGTTAACTGCGAGCAAACTGCAGCAGACTGCAAGCGTCTTCTGAATCCCTCGGGCGGTTATATCATTGTGTCAGGCTTGTTACGACTATGTTGAACAGTGTTTGTTGAACGTGCTATCTGTTTCTTCCGAGTTGGGATCAAATTCTATTTCTCTACTATCGACGTATAGCCATTAGAGAATATATAGGAATACGAGGAATATTTTTCCTCTTTTCGTATACTCCTTAAATCAGTCTAATTCGGTGATTATGTGCATTGTGAAGATACAGAGTTATTCATTTTTATATTAGCAGCTTCTGCCGGACATCTCAGACTTCGTTTGGTCCCTAATATTATTCCCTCGAATTATTCCTCAAAAATTGATGGCAGTCTAAATTTATGCCAGCGGTCTGTTTCTTCTTTTATAAAGTAAAAAAATATATTAGGCAAACGAGGAGCGTCAAAAAGTTGTTCGACGTTGCTTCGGTGAGCTGAACGATTATTGCTCCGTAGATTAATTGACTAAGGTGGCCCCGTCGCCAACCACGATCACGGTTTCCAGGGGGATGGACCGGTCGCAATTCCGAGAGTTTTCGGGGCAAGGAGTGAAAACGGCGGGCAGCACGCAAGCGGGTACAGTGACGCCGGTAGGGTATTTTCGCGGGCTGGGAAGATAAACTGGAAAAAGAGGAGAAAATAGAGAAAGGGGGCGAGACCCCGTGAAAAACGAGCGGACGATTTTTCCAGGTTGTCGGTTAAAAGGTGGCGCGCGATCACAGGGTAGATTATTGAGCATTGTTGGGTCCAGGTTGCGATAGAACGAGCGAGTGGGTAATGCTGTACTGTTTGCGCCGGCCCTGCGGGGTCTCTGACCGCCCGTCCGCGCCTCTCAACTCGACTCGCTTGCTTGTCCATGCTCTGTGCGGCCTACCTACGGCTTATGGCTAAAGTCACGTCTCCCTCTCTCTCTCTCTTTCTCTCTCTCTCTTCTCCTCTTTCCCGTTCCCTCTGCGTCCCTCTCGGACCGGAGCGTTTCTCTCTCCGACGTCCCTCTCGCGAGCGGACTCCTCTCGCGGACGAATTTCGCGAAAAGAGCACGGTTTTGCGCTCCCGACGAAGGGGAAACGAGACTCGCCGGTGTCTCGGTGGACTCGCCTCTTTCTTTCCTCGACCCGACCACGACCCGACCCGCCCCCGACCCGTCGTCTCTTCCTCGTTTTCCCCATGATCACGTTCCTTCGTCGCGCTCACGATCGGCTGACGAAGCTCCCAGCTCGCCGCGCGAGCCTCCTCTTCCCGCGACTATTGCCTATTGATTTCGCGCATACGTTATAGCTCATGCCCGCGGAATATGCCGCACCACCTTCCGAGGAAATTACAACTTTCTATCTCCGCCGGCCGACGTATTTACCCGACGGACAAGATCCGCGGGCTAGCCGCCTCCGTTTCGCCGGTTATGATTCCACACCTACGTTCTCAATCCGGCGACGTTTCTCCGCGAGATCCGATCGTAAACAGCTCGATCCCGATCGTTATTCGCTGTCGCGGTTGGTGGAGACCACCGACGATATCTGCACGCTGGCTCCTGGGTCGATTTTGACCCGTAGCTACCGCGCGGAGGACGCTGTTCTTTCGTGTATGGAGTTTATAGGTTGGCGTAGTTGAGTACGCTGATGACAACAATGGAATCTCGCTGAAATTAGTCGGAAGCGGTCGAATATTTATGCAAATCAAAGGGAAGAATTGCGCTCGCGTAAATGTTTGTCGAATCGAACCTCAGAACCAGCCACAATTCCTCCTGCGACTACAAACGACAAAAAAGTGTCAACGTTTGAGAAAACGCGCTTTCGGTAGCAGCGAAACTATTGTGTCTTACGGGTCCGCGTTCCTTGGCCCCAGTCGATTTTTTCGCGGAGCAATAATCGCCGGGGATTAACACCGGGCGATGCATTTTTGCCAGCCGTTATGCAACACCGTTGCACCTCCTTTCGCTGGCGGCTGCATGCTTTCTAGACAGACGGGGCAGAGTAGCCATGGTTCGCCTGATTTTTCGAAGACAAGCGTACGACCTGAAGGAGATAGAGTAAGAGAGATAGACGGGGAGAGAGAGATGGATAGATAGATAGATAGAGAGAGAGAGACAGTCTCGTTCTTGCGGGACATTCCACGAATCCCGAAGAGACACGGTTTAATTCGGTCCGAATCGGTGCACGTAAAATCGGTGGCGTCGCAACGGTTGCGCAATCTGTTCTGCTGAATTTTCGAGGTTCTGCCGATGCATTTCGCGAAGTCGGCAAGTTTCCGTCAATGATTCTCGGTCCTTTTTGCACGCTACACGCCTGGCGGACTCCAATCATCGCAGTTCACCATTCTTTCTTTTTACAACTTCTTCAAACCCATTACTCCCTTGCCATATGATTTTCTTTGCCACTACTACCCCTCGCAAAAATGATTCCACCAAACTCGAGTGTGTATCCAATTATTCACAACGCACGTGCACGTCCAGTCAAATGACCAGTTACAGATTTTCTATTTTGTAATGACTGAAATTACAAAAGTGATTCCATTCGGAATTAGAAAAATCTAAATAAATTCTAAAGAACATTAAGAACTTTTTTTCAATTCATGTTAATCGTTAAAAATATTTAAAAGTGCTGTATTACTTTGCGATGCTATTGAAATTTCTTTGTACCTTTTTTCTCGTCTCGAATCAGCTGCGTTGCGACGAGCCTAACCGATCGGTTAGGATCGCGGGCTTCGGTTCGCGGGCACTGACTCGCCCCGATAGGCCATCCGAGGATCGATGCATCGCGTCGACGCGATTTTCCTTCGTCGTCGTCTCTCCTCGCGTTCGTAAACAAATGTTCCCCGCTGTGTATCTGGCACACGCGTGCACGATCATCGATTATCGGAACCGGGCCGACTATATCGCGGACCATTCTACTCGGCCGATAACTGCGGTGCACAGTAGTGCACGCTTGAATTTCCAAAGTTCCGGATTCGAAATCGAAAAATAAATTTACAGTGTATCGAAAACGTATTTGAACGTTACGTTTCCGATTCTCGAAAAATTGTCGATATTTCAATTGTGATCATTGCGCGAAAACAAATAGTACAACTATGAGCCTGGACTCATTTTAAAGCTTGAAGCCTCCATTTTCGCGAGGCAGTATTCATTTTTCTCCAATATATTTTTACACGACGTTGGAGGTGGGAGACTGAAGACCCATTTTTTCCAAAAATGCTGCAAATTCAAATGTCTCCAAAAACTTCAAAAAATTTTTCTCGTAAATGAAACTACCGCAGATTTGAAGATAGAAGTCTCCTCTTTACAACGGTGGTTTAAAAATTGATGTACGATTTTTTTTCACTGTTTTATAGAACGAAAATGAGGAACACATTGTGTAACTTATACTGCTTCAACGTTGGCGGCACACGGTCCATTCAAACCTCGATAAAATGACGAAAAAGATCGTACTACAAGTTTTTAGGTCTCGCTGTAAAGAGGAAGCTTCAATCTTTAAATTCAAGGTGGTCTCAATCCAGAAAAAAATTTTCCAAAATTTTCACAGACGTTTGAACGTGTAGTAGTTTTGAGAGAAAATACGTCTTCAGTTTCTCGCCGGCTACATCATGCAAAAGATCTTCGAATAAAATAAACAACTGATTGTGAAACCAGAGGCTTCTACCTTTAAAATGAGTCAAAATTTATCGTCGTATCATCATTTGTTATGGAATTATGACAGTTTAAGTATCGACAATTTTTCGAGAATCGGGTATTTAGTGTTCAAACACTTCTTGGCGTTGTTTGTGTCTGTTCGCGTGTTATCTATAATAAAAGTATGAAACGTGCACATCGTGAAAGAAACTTTTTGGACAGGCTAGTAGTATTTATGAAAATATTTCTTGGAACTGTTCGTTTGCCGGACGCTTTCGCACGGTGTAAGTGTGAGTTGGGATGTTTGCTCGACTGTTGCGAAACTTGCGATTCCGCGGGCCTGAATATTCGGGTTAGCATAATTTTCGCGTGGATTCACGGTTTTCGGGTCGGACGGTACACTTTGCGCGAGAGGTGTCGATTACAGATGTTCGCCTCGGGGAGGGACTCGACAAAGTCGCTATATTTGTTCCGGCGAGAGTGAGTATAAATACAGTCAGGTGTAAAGGAATAAAAGTAAACGGATGCCGTCGTTAAACGGGGATATAGGGTAGCAGCGTCAGCTACGTGCATGAATTTTTGATGCCGCCATAAGCGCGGCACGCCGCGAGAATCGCAAGTTGACGCTCGGCGACGTCGGACGCGCGAATCTTTAAACCGTTCCGACCTTAAACCTTGCCAGGGAATACGAATCCTGCTCTCGAACCTTGTGCGAAGAGACAGCAACAAGACGCACGGAAAAACAAACAACAAAATACAATATCTTTGCACGTTTTTGCCACGTGGAATTTGGCTACTTTGCCATTTTGATTTTCCACTTGGAACCTTTGCTGTTAAATGGCAACGAACGCATTCGGGCGAGAATTTGTCGAGAATTATTGAAATCACAAGACGCCACCGCAGTCCAATCAGACTTATAACTATCATTACCAATTCCCGGAGATCTAAAAATTCGCAGCTGACATTTTAATCGATTTTACATCGGTTCTCACAACACAGCCGCACAACTAAATGTCATTGGAGCGTCTGCGGACAGGAAGAAGTCCATTGCAAGGCGATGATGGACGTCAGATTTCTTTATTCGGAAAACTGACTATAGAATTGTAAGTCTTTGAGAGAAATCGGGTGGTAGGACTTTTTCCATTAATATATCTCAAGTTCTTGTTGACGATGTGACTTCAGATTTCCAAAAGATCTCGAGCACGTGCTCCATAAGGAAATATGTAACTCATGCAATTTCGATTATTTTCTCTTGAAAAAATAACCCGTGTACTCCAGGTAACCAGACATACGTATGCAGCATCCTGATGCAAAAAGTGTCCATAGTCTTCCTGAATAATTTTTTGCATTAACACATCCCAAATTCTAGTTGATCAATTGACCTAAAATTTTCAAATCTCGAGCCCGTGCTCTATAAGAAAATAACTCGTGCAATTTCGATTATTTTCACTTGATAAAAATAATCCGTGTGCTTCAAATACTCATAAATACGCGTGCAGAATCCTAATGCAAAAAGTTCGACGGTTCTGTCGAGAAAAATCTCCAAAAATCGGTGAAAAAGCGACCTCGAAAACCAGAACAACGCTCGGCTCGAGAGGATTTCGCGAACACCCGGTATTTTGCGGTGCAACGCGGGTACATGCACCGCGCGGTGCAGCCCGTGTGCACGTACGAACGAACGCACAGAGCCGGCACGCCAGTGAACCGAGCATTATAGTGCCCTGCAAGAAACGTCGGCCTGGTGCATTGACCGCGGTTGACCACACGTCATCGAATGAGTGACGTCACGGTGTTGGCCGCGCGAAAGCTACGTCACGGTCGGTTGCATCGACGAAGATGCATCCACGAAAATGCACGCACGGGGCCGCGAAGACGGAAACTCGGCGACGACCGGCGGTTGTTAGCGAACGCGGCGAACGATTTCCGCAACGCTTTCCCGGCTTTTCCGCGTACGGGACTCGATCGATGCTGCGATGCCTGAAGATTCATCCCCGCTCTCGTTGCGAGCGGCTTCGAATAAACAACTTCGAGAACGGTTCGAAGTTTCGAGCCTTCTTCCTCTGAAGAAGAAAAGAAATGTTCATTCGGCTCCTGTTCCTGGAAATGGATGCAGACAACATTTATTTTACGTAAAAATCCGCAGTCTATCCCCTAAATAAAGATTTCAGGGCGCGGAATGGATCGGGTCGTTTTCGGAATTGAGAGAATCCGAGTTTTAGGTGATTTTCGGGGCGATAGGGCAAAGAGACCGGGGATATTGGACGTGCAATCGATATCGGCACACCTGGCTGGCCATCGTTCGACTCATTATAGGTGCGTGAACGCCGGCACCGTGGATCGCGCTTTATCTTTCGCGGACCGCGCTCGAGACGGATGACTTATCGCGCGCATGGCCGAGGTTGGCTAAATAAGTTTCCTTTTTTCCACCGCTCCTTCCTGTGTTTTTTCTCGACTGGCCGTTCCTCTCGCCACAGCGTAGCGTAACCTCCAATTCATCACGGTCGACCGCGGGCTATACGGTGCCTCGCATGAATAGTTAACGAACGGGCGTAGGAGGACCAAGATTTTCCTCCTCTTCGGACGACGACGACGACGACGACGACGACGACCACGACCACGACGACGACCAGCATGCAGCCGCGGATGTACCTGCGAGTATAATAGCCTCGGTTATACATAGAGTCTCCGCTCTCTCGTACGCGCTATACCTTCCTGAAAGCGTGAGCACGGCTACGTGTATGAGTGGAGGCGCGGGCGAGTTCGTTCCCTCGAACGAGTAAATCAAGTCGCTGGTCCGCGAAGCGGCTGAATGCCTTGAGCACCACGCTCCCCAACACTGGCCAAGAATGGCTCGAGACTTTTTACGGCCACCTATGATCCATTCTTGCCGCCTGGATCCACGCGATTCATCCCGATATCGCCGGAAACACGGCCGATACACTCGCGATCCAGGATTCGCTCGAATCGCTCCGCGAAACTCTTCGACGTTTTCTTTTTTAACGAAAACTCGTTGTTGGTGATAAGATAACTAAGCTTATTCGCCTAATGATCTATTGAACCCCTAAAAATTAATTTTGAACGCTTCCCTACTGTTTTTGTTTTTTAATCAAAAGGAAATACAAAAGTATGCATGTTTTAATCCGTAGTCTACGATTTGATGAGAGACTCATTTGAGACTATCTCATTTGAGAGAGAATTTTTCAAATGAAGAGATTCGAGTTGGGTTCTCCGAAATCGAAGTGTCCCAAAGCGCGGGGAGGATAAAAGTTTCTCGGATTCGACCGGTGCACCGATTTCCGTCGGATCGCGAATCTGAAGGATCTCCGATCGCGATAGCGGACACAAAGGCCGCAGCAAAGTTTCTAATACGTAGTAGGTGTGCGCGTGTGTGTTGGGATCTTGAAACGTCGCGGGTTCGTTTCGAAGCGTGTAGCGTTTCCCGGCGATATACGGGGACCATTTAAGCGACTGCATCGACCGGTGCGGCGTGCAAGGAGGCAGCTACGAGAAAGTATCTGGCAACTTTCTCCGGTGGGTTTAGTTTGCAGCACGGGTCACCAGCCACGGACGTCGAGAGCGAGCGAAACAACCGATGCGATTCCCGTTCCCGTTCTCGTTTTCCTTCTCGTTCTCGTTCGCGAGAAGGTGCGCTCGCGAGAGAGTCTGCCTCCTACCCGGAGCGGTTCCGATTCGTATTCAGCCAGAATCGGCCGACTGCCTTGGTTTCGAGAGCTCGAGCACCCCTCCGAAACTGTTCGAAACCGTCCTGAAACCGTTCCGGAACGGTTACGACGAACCGTTGCGAACATCAGAAGCTTCCGATTCGACCGAACAATTGTCCAGCATTGTACAGTGGGTGATTAAATTATTCAGGAACGGAAGTTACACCTTTCTGTCTCCAATACATGCAATTTAAATAGTAGAGTTGCTTGGAGCTACTTGTCTGCCAAAAATAGAGTAACCGCTAATTAAAAAGATTTAAATGAGAGTCTACTTTGCTGTAAAAAGTGTTTAGAGATATAATATAATATCGTACACTGTTCTAGTACAATAATACAGTGTTTACTCGATTTATGTCCAAAACACGGGTCTAGCCGGGGCATATATCGGCCAGGAGGTATAGGATGTGGATTCTTTGATCCACGTCGAACGCAGAAGAGGACAATGAAGCTCTAGAGATCTTTTGAGCTTCTTGTGGGGATTAGTGGGATTCAGTGGGGATAGTTCTGGGACTTTTATCGACTAGGCATTTGGGAAGTATATAGAGCAAACACTGTATTCATAATAATTTGATCACCGTACAGTGACAACGCACCGTAGGTGCAATTTTTCCAAAATTTTCACGTTTTTTACCATTGCGTACGTTGCAGGCGCGAAACGGATTTTGAAAGTCGCGTTAGATCGAGCCGGATAAGATTGTTCTTCCTGTTCCGCGGTGAACAGGTGAAATTCGAAGCGTACTCGCGCGGATTCGCGTTCGTTGAACGGAGCAATGCCTCGATTAAATTAATACGGCGCGATGCCGCGCTGGGAAGTTCCGTCCGAGGCAGCTCTTAAATAGAAGACCCGTGAAGACGACGAACGATTAGGGTTTCGCTCTCCTGTGCTCGATAACGCCAGACGGAAGTTTCGAATCACCTGCTGATCCTCGATTCCCGAGGTTGATCGATTCACTCCCGGCTACTAATAGCTGGCAGGAAATACTCGATCACAATCGTGAATGAATCGTGTTGAACGAATCATTCGAGCGTATATTAACCTGTTAGCTGTGGCAGTTCGATTTTATAAGGGCGCTAAGAATTTTTTAATACTTTCATTTATCATTCTGTTGATCGCGTTCGATGAAATGTCAAAAAGCGAATGAATCGCGAATGTGATTTAACTTTCACGACAATTTTAACATAAATTGCGAACCAGTGATTATACTCGTCATAAACAGCTAACCGGTTGACCATGAATAGAATAATATAGACAGGGTGGTTTATAATTTACTCCCACGATCTTCGAAGCACTTCCGGTAGCCTGGCAAAAAAATCAGTTTTCAATGGTCCACAGATTGTACCATTAGGAACTTGAGAGAACATTTAATTTCAATGAGCAGTCAAAGTCACTTTTTTAAATGGCACTATGTATATTTGCACAATTTTGTAGGCGATTTCAAGACGAATTCAATGACCTATTATACTGTGACCTTGAGTCCACCTTGACCTAAGAAATCGGTATTAAACAGCGACTCTTCTTGTGTAACAGAGCCGTACGATTTCTTCATATTCCGATACGTAGCTTAGCCTGCGTAGTACAGCTGATAAATAATTGTTATTACTAGCTTACGGAATTCGTGCATTCACAGAAATGCACAGAGAGATATGATTTTTTTCATATCATAGATATGGAACCGATAAAATACCTCATTCATTAGTAATTGATTAAATACAAAAACAATCAATAACGTCAACAATATTTTTGTATAGCAATTTGTAGTGGCGCCTCCGAGTGCCGAGCAATTATACCTTTTAATATTGCTTGCAATTGACAGCAACAAATTCTATTTTCCATAAAGACCAGCAGTCTGGTTATTACGCACCACGAAATTCCGGCGTTATCATTCCGAACCGGGAGGCCGTTTAACCTAACAGTTGCGTGGCACAGTATCCCCGAGCAACAAGGTGTGCGCCACGTGTTGTTCGGTGCCGGTTCACGGTGAAAATTCGTTGGAAAGACGATCGTTATCCAGCGGTCGAATCACCGCGTAATAATCGTTCGGAAATTCGATTGTAACCGGTTCCGTGGTGCGACGACGACGGCGTCACGTGTCCCACGCGGGGATCGATCCCTCTAAGGTCGCTAGCAAACGCGAAACGGATCGTTACGTGGACGATTGGGTAACGGCGGTTTCGTACACACGAAAGTTGCTTCTCGTCGCGTCGTTCCGATAATCGGTCGGGTGTTGCGCTCGACAGCCGGTATTAGGCAATCGGTAAACAGGGCAATGTTAACATTGGCCCAAATGTTGGCCACTGGCCCCGCGACACTGTCTCTCTGCCGCTGCCATTGACGCTGTCGATTCGCTCTCAGCGAGCACGTTCCGGGCTCGTTTCGGGCCAGTCTCAGTCTTCGAATAAAAATATAATAAAGGGATAAAGGATTTATTAGTGATTCGAGTTTTTCGTTGTTCATTTGGAGGAGCCCTCGTTCGTTATTTTTGTCACTCGCCAATTCTAATTTGCAATAATTTGTAACAACTAAGTCTGCGGGTCTTTGTGAAAAATACAAATTTTCTTCGCCAATTACCGGACACAGGAGCCGTATAAAATGTTTTCTGTCTTTAACGATTTTAGTGAATTGAAAATTATAAGCGGATGCGCTTAATTTGCCTTAATGTCTTTAAATGATCGAATTGAAAGTGATTTGACACGCGATATTTTATATCACCGGGCTTAACGATCGGTCAGAATTTCGGGGATTTTTGTGACTGTGCGCCGGGTCGAAACTATGTCATTGACTGACACTGGCCTACTGCAGGCGCGTTAACACCGTCGTGTCCGTCAAAATAGCGGCAGTTCGATTTCGCGAAGGCGAAAAGTGAGAGTACGTCCTCGCTCGACGAACTTCGTCGATCCGCGTCTCTCTCCGAGAGCCCTCAGGATCGACGATTCTCTCTCCTCGATTAGAACAGTCATTCTTCCTTGAATCATTGCGCTAAGAATAACTTAGATAGTCCGCGCGTAACCCTGGAAATACAGAAGGCCCGATCCAGCATGATCGATTTACACCTCTACGTTCTAGATCGAATCTAATCGGCAAATTGTAGCTAATTAATAGTGAACGCTGTAAATACTTTTCGAGACTAGCTTGGATTTGAAATTCTTAATTGACACAAATATTTCTATTTCTCAAGATGTACACGGGCAACCATTATTCACAGATTTCTTTCTTCAAGTCGCAGGCAACTAGTTATTGTTTACTATTATTTTTTTTATCTTCGACAATTTACCTTATCTTCGACATTTTCAAAAATCCTCAAAGCTTTAATGTATTACCATTTCGATATCGCGAGGTTGCGAACATAACGAATTGTAAAAAATCAATTATTCTTTGAAATAGATGCGTACTAGTTACTGCACTTTTCGGAGGCTTTTTAATTTCGCGAAGTCGATCGATTAGGCAAACGAACGGCTCGCCTGACAATGGGATGAACCGGCCAGACACATTTTCATGAAGCTCCGTCGTCGGTTCTTGATCGGCGGAATCGTTCGGGAAGCCTATAGCTCCAAGCCGGCTCCGGGATTACGCTTTTACGCGAAATCGTGCACACCGGAGTCCGTCTTCGGGAAGCCGTACGCGCTCGAACGAGGGTGAGAGAGAGAGAGAGAGAGAGGGAGGATTTTTTTTAACCTCGTTAAATTGACTACGTTCTCGGGCAGCGCCCATATCTGCTTCGCTAATGGGGCAACGTCCCACGCGTCGCGCCGGGAGTGTTCGGGAAAGAGAGGAACGCGAACGGGTCGACAGGGAGAAAGGAAGATGGACGCGGGAACGGTTCGAGATGCATTCATTTATACGAATTCGGGGCTTCATCTCCAAGTATGGAACTCCATAAAGATATTATTTGTTGGGAAGCTTCGTTCCGAGAATCTCGAGATCGTTACGCGCAATTCGAGATCTTTCACTGGCGATAATTTTTCAGCGAAATTCCACTTTTGTTCGAAGTTAACACGTTAAGCGCCAAATATCAACCCCAGAGATTAGGTGGTCATGAGACACAGGATATTGATCGCGTCTTATGGCAATGTCCCATATATGACACGCACAGATTAAAATTTATATATAACCTGAGATTACGTGGCTGTTTTCTTCCCAAGTCGTGTAATGTACTATTCCACAGACCTACAAACACTCTATGCAAGATCTTCTGTTCCTTCCTGAAAGATTGTGGATTGTGTATATAATGTCACCATCACGCCCATCATCAATTAAGCGACTCCGACTGATATGTATCTATTACGTTACCTTCACATTAGTATAAGGTTACTATTGTAATATTATGTATGTAATACAGACTGCAGAATAACCTCTCATCGGAGGTTACAACTGTGCAATGAAAAAACCCAGAGATTCTTACAAAATCAGAGTAATTCAATTAATGAAACCAAAACTAGAAATATAAAATCTATTATAGGGGATGCTATCTTAACCCTTTTGAATTCGAAAGACTCCAATAAAATTCGATTTATCTTACAATAAAAATGAATTTCTACACCCAGTCAGAAATAATCAGTGTCATTAATATGTCACTGACGTGGCAGTTAACGTGTTAACTCTTTGGGGCTAGGTGGGTTAAAAACTATCCCACCTTTTGCTTAGCTTTTTATGCATGGTGGTATATATTTTAACCCACCTCGAAAAGTTAAAGTCACTCATACTCATACAGTTCAATATTTTATTTAAAGTTTTTCAATCAGTTGGCAATGCTATGCACCAATGGTAAATACGTAAAAAAAAAATTTGTGTGTGCTGCTGTAATTAAGGTTGGCGCCTCGTGTGACGCAGTGCATTCGAAAAATTCTGTGCAACTAAGGTTTTTATTTTGCTTTAAACGCGTGTGCCTCAAAGAGTTAAGAAAGGATGTTAGGAGGGGATAATTGTCATCCGAATTCGCCAATCTCGGGCCAGAGAGACAGATCTGATGGCCCGCGAAAGTTCGCCAACGACGCGTCTCGAATCAGCCCGTGTCGGCGCGCATCGGCCGAGCCACGGTTTAATGCGTGTGCAAACCGCGCTATCAGTCCGCGCGTCGCAATAAACCGTGTTCTTTTTTCCACGGCGTTTCGTATCGCGAGAAAGAAATTTTCCATCGGCCGAATTCCTGCTGATTCCCCGCCGACGAGAAAGCGGCGGCTGGTCGAAAAGTTTCGGCTCGGCTTCCGCGCTTCGCTTCCTATCCGTCTGTTACGTGACTCGCGGAACGCGCGCGCGTCCCTTGCGTCGAACAGGGCCGAAGTACTTGGTCCGCTTTCGAAAATAGACGAGAGGAGAGGAGAGGAGAGGAGAATCGTCTACGTTTCAGGATGATGGCTTAATCGCGGAGTACGCGGTCTCAGGGTCGTTGGTTCGCCGGTCGACGATTACGAGCACGCCTCGCACAGACCGTGTCTCTTTCTACCTTCCGGTTCTCTTCCGCGGTCCCTTTCTCTCTTCGGCTTTTTCCGTGGCCCGGCGGGTTCTGGTTCTCTTTCTCTCTTCGCCTTTCGGTACGGGGCTCGCCGTTTCTCGCGCGTACACGCGGGCCCCCCCGCCCCCCCCCCTGAAAGCCCCCCCCCCCAATATTTATGTCACGGCGAAGTCGACAGAGACCTTGACTGTGCGCCGCAGGCGGACCAGCGCTCCCCGTGCGACCGAAATGTTAGGATTTTTGCGGACCGGGTTCGTGAATCGACGCGCGAAGGTCGATCGGCCGCTTCCTAAAGCGGATTCGGATGCTTCGGCACCGGCTTCGTTCGTTTGCTCAATCGATGCTCGATCGCGCTTCTCCAACAGCGTCGAGACAGCTGGACAAACCATAGCTGGCGTTGATAGTCTTCGCGCCTGGACCTGGTTCGAGACATTAACCTTCGGACGGCGGACCGTTCTTGCAATTATGTAATTGACGACGTTCGGGACCGCTCGCTCCTTCGTTTATCCATTTCTCAAAACGTATTTTCCAAGATGTTTCTTGTGGACGCGCCGATCGATTAATTTCCCAGAAACTGAGCAGTCGACGACTTTAACACGTGCACACGCCTAGGCCAAACACCGACAAACTAAGAGTCTATGTGCATTAGCGTTTTTTAACATGCAGACTTAATGGAACAAGATCATGTTACGAGTCACCGAGATCCCAGAGCTCGAAAAACGAACGGTCGAAGTGAACCGAAAAAACAAGTAGAATTTCGACGGTAACGCAGAAAGAAGAAGAAAAGGAGGAAGAAGAAGAAGAAGAAGAAGAGGACGGTCGTCGTAAAAGTGAGCGCGGGCAAGACCGGGCCGAGTTCGTTCTCCCGGGTTGTCGGGTTATTGTACCCGCGGTTCGATTCGATCGAATATAATGGCAGGGAAGAGACGTCACGGGAAAGAGCGGGAGCCAATTAGGTGGACTTTTTTTGTAGTCTCTGGTGATTAGCAAGCACAGGCGGTCGGGTCGAGACGAGTCTTTTAACGAGTGAGTCACAGCCCGGAAGCGAGCAGTGCGTCGAGCGTCGAGCGTTTTCGTCCGCGGGAAACCGCGGAAAACGCGCGAAAGTCGGCGTCGGGAACGGTTACCGGTGGCGGCAGCCGGTTGGAAGAAAAGACTTGCACTTTCGTTAGAAAGTCGCCGGGAATCGGCTCTCCGCCATCCGTGGCAGCCGTCTGGAACCGAACGAGCATAGTGAACGGTGGAGATCAACTGTTGCTGCTGCCTGTCTGACCAAACACGGAGCCTCGCTACTCGCACTGCACCCTTAGCCCTACGTCCGCGTTCTCGCGCCATGTTCCTCGGACACCTGGCGAACGCGTCCGGCCTTTATCAACACGTTCCCAAAACGCTGCCGAAGTATTAACCCTCCGGGGACGAGGATGTCAGTTTGCTTCTGTACGCTCGACGTTACACGGGGTTACAGATGTTACGGTAGAAATTCTAGAAAACATACAAGAAATTCGTGAAAATACATTGCTTCTAGTCATCCGACACTGTATAATTAATTTCGAAATATTCCTCAAAGTCAGTACGGCATACTGATGGCGGGCCCCAGGGGTTAAATGCACGCTCAAGAAGACGGCATAGGTACAGTATCTCGCAATAATATTTGCACATTCTTAAAGAGATGATAACTCTTTTAACATTGGACCACGCGACTTGGATATTTTCGGGAAGTCGGAACAATCAGTTCACTGTGGATGTGAAAAAGAAATTTTGAAAAAGTTGCGACTGGTCGGAATTGCAAAATAAATAATGAAACTTGTTTGTTCCATTTTTTTTTCTGTGGGCCTATATTGAGAATATAAAAAATACGTTTTCTAGATCTGTGCGAATTCCGAAAATTTCATCGAAATATTCGATGAATCAAGAATCGTTTAATCATTTATCATTTAATTGTTCTAGTCACTTTGATCATCCGAAGATGTGTTGCTTTCGGACAATAATTTTCAGATTAACGGCGGATTTCTAAATCCGATCTAGGCGCCGTTTTACGATTATAGTTCAGATAAATGAGTCAATGGAATTTATGAACGCATGCGACACACGTATTTGAAGTAAAAAGAAACGCGTGACATTGGAATGCGCAGGAATGTCACTTAGTTTTCGCGGTATTTTATTGTTCCCGTTGATTCCGCGAACTGCGATTTCGCATCCAGAGGACGCGGCTTTCTTCTTTTTCTCTCTCTCATTCTCCCTTCTCTTCTCTCTTCTCTCTCTTCGTTTCTCTCTCTCTCGTTATCGTGGTAAACACAATGCGCGCGAGCCGGCGAACATTAGATTAAGAGGCCGTTAATGACCGTTTTGCGTCGATGCGATACCGTTGATTGTGCGTGTTTATCGTCACGCCGGCAGTTTGCCGTAATTATCGCTCGCAAGGTGCGTCCCATGCATTTTTCAATGAAGCATCCTCACCCTGTTATCTGCGGAACGACCTCACGGCCATGCTGACGTGTCGCTTTTTAAGAAAACGTCTGCCAACGCGACGTCCCGATAGGTGGGACCTCGATCTTCGGTTTTCGCAACGTGAACCGTCTTCCGGGGCGATCTAATATTGTATATTAATGGCAACAACGCCGGCACGATTTCGTTCGCAGCAAGCGAATATACAGGGTGTCGCAGTATTGGTGCTAGAACTGTGAAGGGGGTGGTTCTACATAAAAAAAAAGAAAAATTTGTCACTTGACGCTTCGTTTTCTAGAAAATCGAGTTTCAAAATTCGCTACGATATATTTTATGGTTACAGCTGTTAGCAGAGTGCGGAAGCTCTGGCAATTTTTGTAGACGAATTTTCAGAAGTAGGAACCAAATGAAATATTATTTTCAGTGTAGGTCCGAAATATATAAAAATTCTACTAAATTCTGTGGAATGTTGTATTCTAGCATTTCTTTTTTAAATTTTCAAGAGCCATAAATACGTAAACATCCGTAGTGCAGCTGTTAGAACGTCTTCTCCGTGCATAATCTCGTAGAGGAATGGGAATGTTCACGGGTAGATTAGTTAACGCGAAAGTCTCTGATGTCGAGAATCGTCGTTTTTCCAATCATCGTCCGATTCCGGCGGAAAATCGACGCGCGAAAAAGAAAGTGCTCGCTCGCGTTTCCTCGTCGGCGTTGCTCGCCGAGAGAACCTTTCGCAGCCGGGGAACCGTTCGGGACGTTATGGCGGGCCGACGATTCCGATCGTTTCTTTTCTCCGTGCGGTTGCTCCTCGCGAGCGTTTAGCGAGAGAGGGAAGAGGCGGCTTTCGAGTCCCGCTCGGCGCGCAATAACGCGCGACGCGTAAATAGCGATTCGAATGCCAACGCGTTCTGGAAACGCTTACGGAACAGACGTCGCCGGAGGAAGACATTGTCCCTTATTGCATTCAGTCGCACGGTGGTTACATTCTTGTACACCCTCGCCCCGCTTCCCCTCCCCTCCCTAACCCCCGTCCATGAAGACATATATTCCGGTACATATGTGCGATAGACGGAGCGCGAGAATGCCTCTTGAATATAGAACAAATTACATGCGGACCGTATATTCTCCCGGCTACGTACTCCGGCCGAACGTTCTGCCGTGTATACTGCGTGTCCCGCGAATGATCGATACGCTTTCGGCGATTATGCGACCCGCGGAACGAGCTCCCCTCCGCGAATCCTTCAGCCTCGCGCGCTTTTCTTTCTGCTCTTCCTGCTCTTCTTTCGTTGTTTCTGTTCTTCTTCCGTTCGCTCTGTTCTGTTCCACCTAACTTCACCACGTCACCAGTTTTTATCGCTAGATTGCGGATTTCCTATGCAAGATAAAAATGGTCTGCAACAATCGCTCGGAACAGGAATCAATTAGAAGATTCCTTCTTTTTCGAATGAATGCGATAACCTAGATATAATACATTTATATTTTTAAAGCCTTTTGATCCGTTTATTCTGTCAAATTGTACTCATTTTTGTTATAAATGCATAGAATTCTGTTACAGTTACATTTATCTTTTTTTCTATTGAGTAACAATAATTGCGGGGCTCGGGACAAACCCCTATAAATGTTAGCTTTAAAAAGTAGCTTCGAGGGTCCTCCTCGAATCACGTCAGCTCGATCAGGATATTTTTTATCGGTGCTGGAAAACTTCGTTTGAGTGACAAAAATAGTTCTTCTGTCTGTAATGGTCACTGCCCCTTCCGAATTCAATGTGCCTAGATTCGACTGCATCTTGCATACTATTTGCATTTTTCTGTACGTTCGATGTTCCTCGTGCCGGCTTGAATGACCCTCTTTCCTCGAGCCTTGTCATAGAATCGATACAGACATTGTCTACGGCGGATCATTCGTGTCTTCTGCAAAATGAGATTCGAGAGAACGTTGATAATTAGAATCCATTGGAACCGTGCGTAAAACGAAATATCAGATCAGTGCGAAAGTTCGTGCCCGATTTCGTGTTGAAAGACAAAGAATCGGGCACGACCTTTTGCTCATACTTCGCGCCTAGCGAAGTTTAAACAAAGTCCCGGTTGCACACTTTCCCCGTTTCTGTCTCGAGCATCACGGGTTGCGCGTATCTCGGTTCAGAAGCGAATCGAAAGTGTCTGGATCATTTCCGGACACCCTGTACAGAAGCTAGACTTGCCCTCTCTCTCTCTTTCTCTCTCCCTCTCTCGGATCTATGCGAGCTCGTCGCGGCACAGAAGGCACTCGCGTTTATACTGAACCGTATTATACACGGAGCTTCCTCGGGAATGGAGTGGTGTGCCTCGGTTGTTCGCAATTCAGGCAGGAATATACTCTCTGGCTATTCGGTTAATCGGGCCCTGAGAATCGGGAAATAGCTGAACAGAAAAATTGGAGCACCTTCGAAGACGCGACACCAAAAAGATTAAAGACCAAAAAGAGAAGACTTCCACCATTCGTTTACGGAGAAGGCGAAAAATCAAAATTGTATCTGTACTCGCCACAAGTATCGATCAGATTACGCCTTATTTGATACATTTATAGGAAAAACAGTAAAAACATTCGGAGAATTTAAAAATACTGTTGTATCATGTTCAGCCTCCCGCAATCATTAAGAAATTAAATGAACGTCCATGTTGCTCCTGTATCTGTTAATTATTGCAGACAATTTTTATTTCGCATAAAAATCCGCAGTCTAGTTGTTAACACATTCGCGACCGCCAACGTGAATTTACGTCATTTTAAATTCTATTCCAGATTTCCGCTGACGTGAATTCACGTCCTGCAATTTTTGTTTCTGAATGCGGAAACATTAGGCGCATTAATGGGATTGGATTTAAACTTAAATTGTTAATTGATTTTGCGGTACTCAGTATTATAAACAAAAAAAATTTGACGGTCGCGAATGTGTTAAGGACACGTGATTTTCGGTTGAATCGACAACGTCGACGAATCAAATTGCGAACAGTTACCGTCCGGCTTACCCGGTTTTCCAACCACTCGCGCTTGCATTCCCATTCGAATCGAACAATGTCCTGCTTGTTGATCTTCCGCGTCAGGATCCAAGTAAAAAAACGGCAATTTGGCCCGGCAGAATCGGCCGATGAAACATCGTATCACGTAACGCTGCAAGGGCTCTCGGAGCGGGCCGGAGCGGGCCGGAGCAGTCCGGAGCGGGCGGGCGGGCGGTCCGCGAGAGCAGCTCTCGGTGTGTACGGTCTCTAGTCTCTACGTACTGTGTGTCTACGTGCGTGTATGCTGGTCGAGATTGTGTGCGACTCGGTGGCCGTGGCTATGGCCTTACGAGCCCCCACCTCTCGGGTTTCTCTAGCTCTCGGCCGCTCCGAATCCGCGCGTGTGTTGTGTGTTGTGTGCGCGAGCGAGCGAGCCGAGCCGAGCCGAGCCGAGCGGGTACCCCCCGTACACGCTTCTATGTACATAGAGAGATCGCCTAGAGTCCGAGGAAGAGTAGGAGTACGGAGGTGGAGGAGAGGAAGAGGAGGTAGTGGAGGAGACGAGATCGCGAGGCGTGCGCGCGAGCAGGACGGATAGGGAACGCGAGCAGGAGCGAAGGCCGCGCGCGCGCGACGGAGAGAGAATCGCTCGCGCGAGGGAGCCGGGAGAGAGAGAGTGAGAGCGGTCTAGAGGGGGACGGGAAGGGATAGACGCGCGCGAGAAACAGAAAGAGATAGAGAGTGTGTGAGATCGTGGGGGAGGGGGTTGCGATTCCGAGGGGGCGGGGCGGGGAGGGGTGGTGGGTGGAGGAGGTGGAGGAGGAAGGAGGGAGAGTGTCGCGAGCGTGTCTAACCTAGGATAGTGGCGTTTAGTGGCGGCTAGGCTAGGCAAACCGAGGCTCGCCGCTCGCGCGTTACGTTCAGTGTTCGTTGGTTCGCGCTCCGGCCAAAGACTTGCTTGCGCGCACGCCTCGCGAGTCGTGTCACGCGACCACCCCGCGCCGCAACATTGTTGTCTCTTCCTACTCCTCCTCCTCCTCCTCCTGCACCACCGCCTCCACCTCGGTTCGCCCTCTCGCAACCCTGGACGAAGGCTGCAACCCCGTCGAGGGATCACGGGGAGAGCCACAGATACATCGAACGTGTTGCGTGTCGTGATCCGTCGCGAACGGAGAGAGATCGACAGAACCGAACACCACCGAGCGCCACCAAGCCGCGACGAGAGATCTCCTTGGATCCAGAGGATCTACATTCGCGCGCGTGGAATCCGCGTGCCCTCGAGTCCAGTGATTCAATTTTGGATTCCGGGTTTGTGAAGACGATCGGTTTCCGGTTTCCGGCAAGGAATCGGAAGCAACCGCGCTCGCGCGCACCGGAAGTAACGCGCTCGCGTGTGCCGTTTGTTTACGTTCGCGCGCGCGCGCGCGTGCTCGTTCTCTCTCTCTTTCTCTCTTTCTCTCTCTCCCTCTCTCTCTCTCTGTCTCTGTATCTCTATCTCTGTGTGACTGGAAGCTAGTGGAAGCGACTGTGCAAGAAGCGGACAAAGCGGGATAGGATTATACGCGAACGGACGACCGTCCGTCGTCTTCGTCGTCGTCGTCGTCGTCGTCTATCTGTTGTTGCAGTGTGTGCGCGGGAAACCGGTGTTCTGTGCGGGATACGCCGGAAAAAACTGTCTACGTTTCCGCGTGTAGAGCGGCGGACACCTTGAACCGGTACCCACAGGTAAGAATCGTCGGAATTGATCGTCTGCCGAGATCGAACGCGACACGTTGCGCGCATTTGAATGTCCCGCGATTATGTTACCGAGCTGTCCGGACGCAGTCGACTCCTCACGCTACGAGGACTTTTTTCAGGCGCCAGGAATTCAAATTTCGATTTACACACGCATCGTTATACCGTGCATCTTGTATACATTTGTAGTCTGTACAACTGCAAAAGGAAACGTGGATTATGTTCTAGCTAGATTTCCGTGATTCGTTATGCAAAACTGAATCTCGCTTTTCAGCCATTTTAACGAATGGTGCTAGATAATAAATAGCTAATAATTTAAACCGGCCGCCGGAGACGTAGCTCTGCGCTGATATTCTACCAGCGATTCATTTATTTGTTATTCACGGACGTGGTTGATCTATTTATATTGCCACTTGATCGACACAGATTTGACTCGATCCTGCGTAATTATTATCGACCTCCGACGAACGACATGGATCAGAGAAAATTCGATAGCAATCGTTAGGGAGGAGATAAAAGTTTCTCGCACGACGTTCTGCGTCCGAGACAATCGAATTTGAAAGTCTGTCGCGCACGCGTGCTGTTGTATAAGAAGCTGTCTAGCGTGTCTGTCCATGGCTTGCCGTTTCTACTTACCGCGATCGTTGCGCGCGCTACACGAATTTTCAGAGCTTATTCTCTGAACCGCGAACGCGCGACCGATATTTGTTGCTTGCTCTGATTCGAGTCGAGCGTCTCGCTTATATCCCGTGACATTTATTTAGGCATCGATATTTAGGCACTCTCTTCCTTCATATTTTGCTACGATCAATTTATTCCATTGCCGGTCCCGCGACCTTTATCTGCAACGCCTACAGTATTGCATTTCGAACATTTCTTTTATACTAATACCAAAGCAATTTTCAGTTTACCTTTTTACGATTTGAACGAACCGAAAATTCATAGAAATCGTAAAACGGCCGTTTGATAACATTAAAAATATCAGAAGAAGTTTAAAATATTGTCATGTGACGTTAAACCTGTTAACTCTTTACGGCACAGGATTTCAGATGAAAAATAGACCGATGTTGCACAGGAATTTTATCGGGTTTTAAGTGAAACAAAATTGATACAGTTTCATTAATAAAGGTATAACATCATGTAAAAACATAACAAAATAGTAATAGTCAATTAAATTTATTATTACTGGGCACGGCTCAAATAGTCCCACATAGAAAAGACGAAATATAAACCTGTGCACAAGATTTCGAGGTGGGACTAGAAATGTCCCACCATACTGTAGAATACATAAAAAAGGTGGGACACTTTTAATCCCACCGTGCCCAAAAGAGTTAAGTAAGGAGACAAATTGTCCTCGAGGTCGTTGCAATTGAGAAGTGTTTCCCATAAAAATCCTCTCCGATAATAACAACAACATTTTGGATTCGCAAGGAGAGTCGCTTTCTCTCGGACCGAGCCATTAGCGACGCGGATTTGTTTTGGATAAAAACGGGGATCCATCGATCTCGGACGATAATCGATCTCGGGGACGAAGATGCGGTCCAATAATGGTCGTTTAATGAAAGCGTCGCGATCGAATGACCGAGCAAGGGGAGAGGAGGGGGGGGGGATTACCTAACCAGAAATCTTTTCTCCGAGTAAAAGCGAATCTCGGCGAGCTCTCTCGAACGCTTCGGTGTCTCGCGCGAGTGGCGGGTTCTTGGTCGTGTGTCTGGGGTGAAAATGAGCAACCGGACGGTAATCGCATACGATCTAGGAAGCGATCACGCATTATGGTTCGGTATACCACTAGATGGATCGGTTTACATAAAAACGATTAAATTCTGCGGCCTGCCCCTCCCCCGCTCCTTCCCTCGCTCGGTTCTCTCTCTACGGTCAGTTTATGGACGCAATTGTAAACAGCGTTTTACGAATCGATACCTTTCTATCCCCGCTCGCCACCCCTCTCTCGACATATCCGAGCTCTCTGTCTCTGCCGTTTCCGAGAGCGTAGCTCGCGTTACTGTTCCATCGATTATATAAAATTATCGTAACGGAGAGAAACTCGTCTCTGTGCACGATCGTTTCTGCCTCCGAGACCCGCTTCCCGAGCCTAATAGCGTCGATGTTTCTCCTCTACAATGGTGCACGGTTAAATTTACATCGGTCCAGGAGTTTCGATTCTCTTTCTTCCAAGAAACTGGCTCGAGCTACGGTTAGAGATAACTAGCCTGCGGATCTTTATGCAAAATAAAAATTGTCAGCGTCGTTCGCAAAGTACTGGAACTGAATAAGAAATTTCTCTTCCCTCAATAATCTTAATGAGTTAGCGACGATTGGATTTGTACATTTATCACACAAACGGATCGGTCAAATACAAAACTGTAAAGTGTCCTTATATTCTTGACTTGTTGAAATTATTACAGGAGAAAATGTATTTTCGTCTAACTTCTGGTTCCCGCAGTCCCATTTAAATCACGTTCATCTTTTTTTTTGTTTCGTGTGTCACCTATGCACATTTGTCATAAAATACTAGAGATAACAGATCTCGAGATGCGTGTCACGCTAACGGGAACGGACTTAGTATATTACACAACCTAATGGCAACGTCGAAACAGTTCCAAACAGTTCTGGATCGAATCGGTCAAAGGGGGTTGACTCGGATCGGTGTCGAAAGATGCGAAAATGTCTCGATCGTGTTGCGGCTGTATTTTCGCGAACGCAACGCGCTGCAACGCGTCCGATGTAAACACGCGGTCCCGTCGGGGATGATACGCAGCTCTCTTTCTCTCTTTCTCTCTCTCTATCTCTCTCTCTCGCTCATGCTCGCGCAGGTATCCGCGGTTCGAAATAAGACGCAACTATATTTCGTCCACGTATTTTCAGCCTAGGCCAACCTTCGGCCCTCGAGCGTGTCCGCCTGCTGCTTCTTTTTCTCTGTTTCTCCCTCCTCGTCCCTCCCCCCACTCGCGAGCGTGGTACCCTCGTCGCTTTGGCTTCAACTCAGAAGACTCCTCGCGACTCTCTCTAATATAGTTAAGAGATTTATAGTAAAGCGTGCGGTTTCGCGCTCTCGTCTCCTATCTATCTCTCTCTCCCTCTCTCTTTTTTCTCTCTCTCTCTCTCTTTCTCTCTCACCAGGCGTTCGTTCTCTAATTCTCTCGACCGGTTACGTGGCGACCTTCGCGGCACCCAGGGCCGAGGGCCAAAACCGTCGAGCGTGTGCTAGCGAGAGCGCGCGTGCGAGCATCACTATAGCGCCGCCGCTATATAGTAACAGTATAGTACTGCTTACTTTTGACGTTATCTCTACCAAAGGCGTCACATGACAACTCTCGCGCGTTCTCGTTTACTTTCCAGAAATTGAGGATCGCTGTGAAAAATATCAAAAAGTTGAAATCCACGATCAGGCGCGACTCTGAAGAGTTGGTCGCTGGAGTAATTAAACGACGCTTTTGATGCTCCGAGAATCTCGAAAAAGTGGGTTGATCGCATCGGAAATTACAGGGAGACTGCAGTTGCGTTTAATTGGGACTAACGATCGAAGAATTACGACCAACAAAAGTCGGCAAAAACACGCCCGGTTAAAAGATACCGTAAACCAAAGTTTATCCACGCTCCATGGTCAGCAAATCGCGAAAATGCTAATTTCTCAATAAAAAGAATCGAGGTCACGGCTACCCTTTTAAATGGGACCATATAATTTTTTACGCGGCGTTATAGACGACATTGAGACAGATCCGATCGTATAGGACAAAGGTGCGTTCGTTGGGTAACGCGAGAGAATTGTGTAAACATAATGCAATAAGTATCCTCGTCGCGAGTGCGAATCAAACATTATTGTTATTCGAGAAAATTTTATCGGTGAATTTTGAGAAATCTACTTCGGACGTTTACGCAATTTTCCAGCGATACTGTAGAAATTCCCATTTCGATTTCGAATCGATCTTTTTAGGTGAATCGAGCATCCCTAACTCGGCGCAACGCCGATCCTCTGAAAGCAGCGAAAGCAATCTCCGGTCGTCCTTGCTCGAAATACTCGGCCGAATCGAGATCGGTGGATCTCGGCGAAGATTCGCCGTGCGAAAAATCGTTTGGATATTCGCGATCTCGTCCTCGGCCGGTCGTGTCCTGTCTGTTGGTTCGACATCGACGGCAATTACGCGACTCTTGGATAAGAGTGTGCCGCACGTAACGCGTCTGGCGTTCAAGATCGAGGCCTGCTGCGTCGGTGTTTACTTTGCGCGTTGCACGCCGGCCCGCAATAGTCTGCATCGTGTACCCGCGACATCCAAAAATAATGATGTCGCCTGCGCAGAGCTGCGATCCGCTCGGCGCGCTGTGTCATCATCGTTATTATTTTGTTCCGGCTAAGGCAAACAATCGGTGGGCGGTCTGGGTCGACGCGGTGTTGCGGCACCAGGTTTCCTCCGCAAACGAAAAACAGTTGGGCGAATAGCATGCTCGAAGGGCACGCCGGAATATGGGTCGGATACTGCACCTGCCTCCGCGTTCACTGTGTCGCGGGAGAGAGAGAGAGAGAGAGAGAGAGAGAGAGAGAGAGAGAAAAGAGAAGAGAAAAAGTGACTAGAAAGAGAGGAGAACTTGGAATACGAAGCTTCACAAACAAAACGAAAGATAGGGAACTCTATATCGAGTTCACTGTCTGAAGCTCTCCATCCACCGACTCTATTTCTGAACCTGTTTAACTCAAGCTCTCTATCTCTAGCACTCCATGTAGCTCTGAGATGAAAAACTGGTGGAGAACATGAGAAAGAGAGCTTGAAATAGAGAATTAAAGGGATTGAGAGATAGGGAACTCGAGAGATTGGGAACTCGAGAGACGGGGAACTCGAGACATAGGAAACTCGAGAGATTAAGAACTCGAGAGATGGGGAACTCGAGAGATAGGGAACTCGAGAGATTGAGAACTCGGGAGATAGAGAACTCGAGTGATAGAGAACTTGGGAGATAGAGAACACGAGAGATTGAGAACTCGAGAGATTGAGAACTCGAGAGATTGAGAACTCGAGAGATAGAGAATTCGAGTAATAGAGAACTTGGGAGATAGGGAACTCGAGAGATTGAGAACTCGAGAGATAGAGAATTCAAGTGATAGAGAACTTGGGAGCTAGGGAACTCGAGTGATAGAGAACTTGAGAGATAGGGAACTCGAGAGATAGAGAACTCTAGAGATGGGGAAATCTAGAGATAGGGAATTCGAGAGATTGGGAGCTCGAGCGATTGAGAATTTGAGAGATATGGAACTCGAGAGATAGAAAACTCTAGAGATAGGGAACTCGGGAGATTGAGAATTTGAAATATAGGGAACTCGAGTGATTGAGAACTCGAGAGATTGGGAACTCGAGAGATTGGGAACTCTAGAGATAGAGAACTCTGCAGATAGAGAACTGGAGATAGATAGCTTGAGAAAGAGAGCGACTTACAGCGAACTTGAGGGAGCTTGAGATAGAGACCTTGGCAAAGAGAGTTTGAGCGAGAGAGTGTTCTTCCAGCCGTCTTCCTTTGAGGAGTCGGAAGCCTTGAGGCCGGCCCGGGTAAAAGTAAGTGACCTTAGAGACGAAGCCTCCGCGAAAAAAAGCGATCGTACGTGCGACCTATCTGCCATGCTAGGTCTACGAACCCAAATTGGGCCAGAGCCTTGACTCTCTCGCCATCCGAGGCCCGAATGGTGGGGGGGCCATGTTGGACCTCACCTGGTCCTCGGCTCTCCCCTCTCCACGGCGGTTCCCCACCAAGTTTTTCGAATATCATCTACGCCCCTACTCGTTCATACGTACCAACGACCTTCGGAGTCTCGCTCGACCGTAGACTGGACCTAACCTTTCTCGAGAGCTGGGCCCCCGAGTGCCCTGACGTAACACCGAGAACGATCGCCCTGCGTGTAGGTAGGCGGGTCGCCCCTAAGACCATGAAAAACTCGGTCATGGTCAAGGCTATCGAAAACTCTTAGAGGAAACTGAAATTCCCCGAGCGAAACCGTTCGGAGCCGCCACACAACGTCCCACAGTGCTGAATCCACTCGCTCGAACGAAGATGTGAGCATGCTCGTTGCATTTCTGGATTTTGATTCTCGAAGAGCTTTCTGTGGGGTTGCTTTGGTCTTGGAGTTACGAAGGAAGCTGTTGAAATCAAAGATTCGCATCAAGTTAAAATCAAGATTCCTACTTTTTCCGCAACTTTTGCCACTATTTTCGTACGATCAAAAAACATTTGCTCTGTCTTACAAATAATTAGACTGCAGATTTTATGGATTCGTGATAAAAGTGAGTGGACATTTGGGAAATTAAAAAATGCAGTCGTATTATTTCTGGACCATTAGAATTCTCGAGAAAAGGAATGAATGTCTAATTAGTTCCTAATTTTGATTTCGCCTAAAAATCCGTAGCCTAGAGATCGCAAATAAATCTCCGATTGTCGAGAGTATATTCCGATTGGAATTTAAAGTTACAATCGATCGCGAGAGTCGCGTATCAATTTGCGCACCTAATAAAATAGCGCGTCAGCGGCGTTCCGTATCGAGCTGCGGACGCAACGTGCGACGAGTCGCGCTATCGTTTCTCGATTTAACAAATACACAGTGTACGGTCACTGTTGCTCCAGCCGTTCAATTAAAAATCGTTCCCGGCCGCTGGCGACTGTCGCGGCAGGTATAAAGCGAGAATAACGCTGAATCAAATGTTGTTGCTGCGCCGATTAAACAATTATTCCTCGGCTGTGTTTAGCTCACCTTGGAACGGTTTACCTTCAAAACAGCGGAATGTACGATTAAGTGCATGCCTGTAGAACCGTGTGTCTGACGGCGAGTCTCGTTGTAGTTGTGTGGTTGTCGCGCGAAGGCGTGAGATTCGAAACACGTGAAACGAATGGTTCTTTGTCAACGATGACACGATAAGTTGATAATATAATAAATTAACTAAAACTGTCTCCCTCTCTTCCGTGGATCAACGAAAAAAAAGTTCAAAATCGATTCCATTCAACTTCTCAAATCTCACGTTTCTTTCACATTATCTTGAAATAAATGAATGAGACGTGTTCCGAACAGTTTTATTGCTTTAAAAATTAAAACCTCAAATGCTTCTTTAGCTTCTTTCTTCAGTTTCTGGCGAATTAATTGAATGCACAGCTGCTGCATTAGGAACAACAAACAGATCAATTTGTCAGCAAAAAGTACCTTAGAAAATATGTTTTACAAAATTCGTAAATCATTGAATTTTGTTCCATACATAATCAATTGTAGTAGTTATAAAGCTGCACACACATCGTCTCTGTAAACGATTTCTCGATCACGTTCTTTCTCGTATTAATTGCAAATACTGGCACCGCGCAACCATGGATCGCATCCATCGCGATCTATAGCCGATCCACGACTAGCAGAAATGCAAGGAATGCCGATTTCCTTTGAAATTCGAAACGATTCGATCGGAGGACGGGTCCAAATTCGGTTACTCCGACGAATTCTCCCATAGATGAAATTGCAACGCGAAACGCGAACGCCGAACGAGACACGCGGCGCGGTTGAACGCGACACGCGAACCTCGTTGTCCGCGAATCCGCGCGCAGAACACGAAATTGTTTCCCAAGGAATTCGCACCGATCGCGATACTGAGCGCGTCATTACATTTCCCGCTTTCCGTTATGCAACGCGAGCGGCGACGGCGCCCAAAAATTATTCTCGGCCCGAAGGATCTTGCCAAAACGGTGGTGAAAAGAACGAGTTGCGATCTTCCGGAACGACTTTCTATGCGTCGAAAATGCCCGGATTCATTCGGACTCTTGGATCTCTGCGTTAGATCTGTGATCCTCTCTTTCGAAAATCATCCGAGTTTGTTCCCGCCAGATTTTCGAATGAAATTCTCATGGGAATGTTTTCCCTTAGCACTTGCATTAAAATCGAATTTCAAAGCTTTATTTAGCTCTCAAATGGTATTTTGTTTCAGACCGTAATTTCCTCAGATCTTCACACTGGGGTCACCCTAAAAATTTACCGAGATACTTTAAATTATATAGTGCGAGTCCATAAAATCCAAAAGGTCCACAGAAGCTAGGGAAACTTAATTTCTGCAATTGCTGTACATTTGTACACTTGTTCGTTCATTGTTGTACATCAGCGGAGGACGCTACGTGGAAAATTTAGCTGGGGTCACGGAAGACCCTACCATGCGAGGGCTAAACATTAATTTGCCATTTCGCTGAAAGATTGTAAAATCGCAAAAAGGAACAGTGGCCTTCGAGTAGCTGTATTTATGGCGTGAAATTGAGACGTCGAGACGTTCCGGCGCGGCGCGTCGTACGGCGAGTAACACGCGCGCTTATGGGAGAAAATAGAGGCTCGCTAACTGCTCAGAATACACGAATGACTGACCGTGCGCAGGGCTGTGTGTTCGTATGACAGAGTCTCGGCGAAGAGATTGTATACACGAAGTTTAGCATTAATTGATTAGTATAAACGAGGGCCCAGTGCGACTCTGCGGACGCGTCCGAAGGTGTAAATAGAGCGTCGCGTCGGGTCGCGTCGCGTCGGTGCCCGCGTGCATGGAATTCTAGCGGGCGATTCCGGTGTGCGGTGATGTCACAGCTTGTCCATCGGTGAGAGATCGTTTAACTTGGCTCGTTTAACTCTCAGCTCGAGAAGGAAAGAGCGAGCGTGAGAGAGAGAGAGAGAGAGAGAGAGAGAGAGAGAGAATAAGTCTCGGCCCCGAGAAGCCCGAGCCGAGAGAAGCCGGCTCGACGCTAACGCGACAACTCGCAGCGCAATAAAAACGGAACGCTGCGCGAGCTTGGAAGGCCGCTCTCGCAGTAACACCTAGACACGTTTATACCGCGTTCGACTAAACTCGATCTCGTTTTTTTCAATGGTATCACCGTTGCTTCCTCTTTCCACATCCGCGGTTTATTCGCAATCATCGTCATCTTGCGATTCGCGCCGATCGCTTCCACCTACTCCCGACTCGTGATGGAATTGGAGACGCTTAGAATCGCTTCGTACTTGTATCGTATAGTGCATTTTCGAATCACTTTGAATACGATTCAAAGCTCAAAACTCATGATAATTCCTGTGCCTTGAAAATTTTGATTTTCATGGAAATCCTCGAAGTCTGGGATCACAAGGGAACCCATCAAGTTGCACAAGCAGATTTTAACGAAATCTTTCTGAGAGGTATTCCTTAGGAAAATATTCGGCACATGTTTCTTTTTCATCGTCGGCCATCGTCCACATCGAAGGGGTGAAAACTGCCCCCAGAGTTGGGGGTCGAAAACACATATCACTCGATGTCTTAGAAACTATCGGAGCTAGAGGAAATGTTCAAGCAAAAGTTTCATTAAAATCAGCTTGTGAACACCTTTATCAGCCATTGAGTCCAAAGTTTAAACAATCCCGCAAAGTCCTTCAAATACTTTAGACATTTCAACAACGAACCGATCAAATGAGCAACTTCAGATCTCTTATTTCCCAATTGTTGAAGTTACAAAAATGGCTCTATGAGGATTGATCCAACAGATATATTTATCCAAGAATATGTTGTAATCAAAATCTTGTTCTTACAAGACAATACGTAATAGCAAATTATAATGTTCCTTGGTGTTAATAAAAACTGTCGAAGGTGTCTACACGTGCTGTAGCTCGACGCGTGTAAAGATCCAGGAGATCGAGCGACAAGTGTATCGGCACGAGGAAGATGCTCCTCGATCCGCGCTAATTACCCTGTTTACACGATGCGTCGTCGACGATTTCGATCCGCAACGTTCTCTCCGCGGCGCAGCTTGGCGCAATTATGCAAATACCGTCGCGAGCAATCGTGACAAAGTAAACGATTTCAATCATCGTCTGCCTGATCGCTCGCTGGAGATCGACGAGGCAGGTGCGACGGCGCTGATCGCGTTCAAAGTTCGACTCCGTGGAGGATCGAGGCGAGTGTGTTACTTTCCGCGTCCCTTGCACAAGCAAGCGTGGTATATTAATCGCGACAAGCGAATTGCAACCATGTTATGAGTTTCGATTTCCGTGGCGCAACGAAGTGGCCGCGATCGCTGGGAACACACGTCACACCGGTGTGTGTGTGTGTGACGCTCTCGATTGCGACAGCGAGCGTTGCTTTTCGATCGTGGCCAATCGGCGGCTCTGACACGATTCCGTGGTCAGCTGGAAAAAATGCGGAACAATTTTCAGTATCCCGAGTGTCGACGTTTCTTCACCCGTTTCTGAAAAGTTATGCTTCTTCTTGTCGCCGCGTCTTCTCCTCCAGGAGCTGCTAATGGTACCTAATTCGCCTTCCATTTAAAGTTGAATAGTTCGACCCAAAAAGATCTCACATCCAGTTCCGAGGTCGCGTTGTAAAGGGGAAGGTTCAGTCTTCAAATCTGTGGAAGATTCGTTCATGAAAACATTTTTTTTATGTTTCCACAGAGGTTTCAATTTATAGTATTTTTGAGGAAAAGCCGTCGCGCTGGTTAAGTGTTCATTCGCTGTGCATATAGGCAGCTTTATGCAGTTGCACTTCGAATCGTCCGCGAATGACATCGGGAAGAGTCGCATGTATTTACAACGGAAATAAATGTGACACGTAACCGGCGGTATGATTCTGGTCCCTATTACGCTTAAAAATAGCACGTCGCCTCCGACATAACTTTTTCATTACATCTTATCTTCCTCTCCGTCTCTCTCTCTTTCTGTCGGATACTTTGTTGCGTTCACCCGCTTCCTCCTCTCCGTTGGAACCGGTTTCGATCGACGAGATCACCGGGGAGCGATCAACCGGCGACCGTTGCTTTTATTTACTCGAATTTCGGCGATCACCGGCTGCGATCAGCCGGGATAGACATTACGGATCACTGATAGATTCGAAACGAGATGAGGACGCGCTGAAAACTGTTATTAATATCGCGCCGGCGAGATCGCAGAAGGCTCGACCATGATCGTGTGTGCTCACTTAACGTGTCACGTGAGCGGAACCTTCCCCGTGTAATTGATACGCCGGTGTTTCAATTTCAATTTCAATTTCAATTTCGATTTTCGCGAGACGCCAGTCAAGCGCCGCCGAGTCCATCGAACGCCGCGGGAACGTCACAATTAAGTGTAATTAACGAGACCGGAATTTCTCGCGACAGTTCACCGGGGAGCTTTCGCCTCGTTTTCCCGAGCCCTTTCCTCCAGGACACGCGGCTCGTTCGAATCGCCGTTGGCCCGACTTCGAAATTTATGGCATTTATAGGAATCTCGTTTTTTAAGGAGCACCAACAATGTCACGGGGACGTTGCAGCGAAGTTGATGCCCTTTGGCGATTTTTGTAGGAAGGAAGATTGTAGGATGCAACGCGAACTTTGATCCGTCTCGATTTACATAATATCGATGCAGCGATCGAGTGCACGCAAGCGCATCGTCGCAAGAGCCGACGAAGAATTGTATGCAAAAGTGGTAGTCCTTGTTTCCACTCTCTTAATCGGATTTTAAATTGAAATAGTCCTCCTGTCGTTTATTATCATCTATTAATTTTAAGTGCTGTATATTTTAAACTGTAGATTATACTTTTCACTCCCAAGTTAATTTGTCGTTCGAGTTTGCCATCATCTTTCAGAAACTTTTTAATTTTTTTCACAATAAAATTACTAATTCGTTCACTGTGATATGCAATCAATATTCATAGATTGGTTACTAGACCAGTTTCGCCAGATGAGGGGAGGGCGCACGAATTGAGGGAAAAAAACTTACCCCTCCCTGCCAGTATCGGAGTATGTACGACAGAGACGAAACGCTTCACGTGACCGAGGCGGTGGGGACCAGCGCGGTAGAAGGGGAAATTGGAGTGGGGGAACAAGTCTCGATCTGGCGACACTGTATCGCACTGCGGCAGTCATACACAAATGAGTAGGAGCTAAAACAGTAAGAAGATTAAAATGATTTAAGCGTACCAATCTACAATTCTTGTTGAAATTATTAAAGTGATAAACCGTTTATCTGGCACCAGTTTCTTGCAACGGACGCGGATCATTTTTATCTTGCATAAATCACTCTCTGATTCCGTCTTGTAAACATTTAGCAAATTATTAATTTGGCGAGTAGATGCGAATTTGAAATTAAGTTACAATTGAGTGAGTATTCACGATGGCCACGAGTCAATTTGCACGCCAAACGTGTGCTGCTTATTTGAATAAATAAACGTCCTTCGAAGCGACGAGAAGCGAGCCTTAAAACGAATCAGCCGAAAGCCGCGATGGTTCGAGAATCGATCGGACTCGGCGGGTTCGATTGTTGGAGAGTCGGACTGGCGTGACAGCGTTTCGCGGACCTGCGTTTGTCAGGACCGCGAGTTGGAGTAGACGCGAATATTATTAAAACAGAAAAAAAAGGAACGTGTCTTTATCGACGATCCACGCGAATGGAGGTCCCGTCGAGCGATTCGTTGAAAAGTGTCCGTCGGCTTCGGCAAGGTGTCTCCCGCTTGCCAATGACCATTAAAACGCGGCATGACTTCGTGATATGTTCGATCTCCGCCATAATCGAGTCTCTCTCCATTGTCAACAATTTCCAGCTTAAATATTAGACTGTCCCAAAAGTTGATTTCGCTTCATTCAATTCTTCTACTTCTCGGTATACGATTCCGATTCAAGGAATCAAGTCAAGGAAATTCGAGTCCGAGAGCTATGCTAAAAAATATTTCCGTCCGCAATTTTTATTGAATATTTGTAAAAACCGTGTGAAATTGATACGAGGAACGTGTGAAACGACCGCAACAACAACGCCTTCCGCGGTAAGTAAATAAATTAAACGGACCTCACTCGGGTAGAGGGAGTTACTCGGTTACACGAATTTGTTCGGGATCGAGCAAGGAGGATCGAGATCGATCAGAGTCTCGTTCATGAAAATCCTCGGATTTCGATATACGCGTTTCACGATCCGCTTGTCCTCGAGTCGGTTTCTGTATGACGTCGAGATCCCGGCTCCAAAAAAGCGCAAGCCGAGTCGAATCGAGGAAGAAACGAGGGAGAGAGAGAGAGGGAGAGAGAGAGAGAGAGAAACGATCGAGCAACGGAGCGAGAGAGATCTTCGCCTTGCCCGGGGCACAAATCAAGGCCCTTCTTTGCGCTTGAAGGCTCCACATGACTCAACCTTATTATTATTGTTAGTTTTACACCGACACCGCGCGCACACGTGTATCGCTCTCGAGTGCTAGAGTTTCTCTCTCTCTCTCTATCTCTCTCTGCCTCTCTCAATCGCAAACACCACATCTCCGTTCTGTTTAGCAGTTACTCCGTCCCGCTCGCAGGCTCTCGTAGAATGCTCGCGAGGATTCGCGATCGGTGTGTTGGTGCCGCGAGATAGACTAGGAAGTGCAAATCACGCGCTAACACTGTATCCGAACCAAACCGAACATTCCCACCTCGTCAGGGACGTTTAAGATGTTATTTTCAACGCCTCGACCCGCGGATCCGAGCGAGAACGCGAATCTTCGAAACGCGTACAGAGCCCACGCGTCGCGGCGCGCCGTTTCTGGCGAATTTTCCCGCGGATCGGGACCCGGCGTTGACATTGGCTCAGCCGATTTCCACGTCAGAGAGAATTTTTCGATTCGCGTCACTCGGCGCGCCCATGAATCGCTCGTTAAGAGCCCGGCGGATTTGTTTACCCGCGCGCCCAAAACCAACGAGTTCCGCGATTCGATGTTTGCCGATCGATAGGTCGAAGGTCGATTATTATTGGCCCCGAAGAGACTGCGTCTCGGAAAAGCGAAAAACGACGCGCGGACTCTTGTTGCCAACGCGCTAGTACCCTTTAGTTCCTGAAGTTAACGAGTTTCGGAATAAAAGATCACCGCCGAAGCAACTGTTCTTAAAATTTTTCATCGGAGGGTCAATCGACAGAAATCGAGTAATCGACGTTTTCGATCAGGTATGGACCGAAGCGAATCGGGACTCCATTGTTAAAGGGTTAACACTGTTATCCAAGGTCTTCGGTCGCTATATCACGGGCTCAAGGTCGCGGATCGCCACGAAACAGATCTCAAATGCGGAAATCGATGCGCGCTCGCGTACCTGTGCGTTTCCTGGTCGTTCTCTCGGAAGAAAACGATGTCCGACGGTGTCGTGGACACCTCTGGCGATCGACTGACGGCGTCGTCGACGGTTATCGTCGCGGTGCTACAAATGCATGCATTTCGTCGTTGCAGCGTCGCGCGCTCGGCATTGTTGATACTCGAGCTAGATAAAGATCGACGGTTCATTTGGAGGCGAGGTTTAGCGTTGGTTCATAGTGCGCGCGTTCAGTCTCTCGATCCTCCTCTCTCTCACTCTTTCTCTCTCTTTCTCCCTGTCGCTCTGATTATCGTTTAAATTCGAGGACGGACGCGATCTGGAATTTTCCGCCGAGCGCGGTCTTTTCCCCCGTTCCGTTCCGTTCGGTTTGGTTCCGACCTTGGTTTGTTTATGGAGTGCGAATCGTTTTGCAACGGCGTTAAATTGCTCCGACGCCGTTGTTTTTTCGGTAAACATTTCGGCAGCGTCACGGCTTTCACCATTGCGACATAAAAAGATAGAGCGGCTCGATCGAGCTCGATATCGGCGCAGTTCCGATCCGATCTCGATTAGAGGTGTGCGACAACCCGAGAATATCGGGTCGGGTCGGCTCGGGTCGGAATGGGTCGAGAATTGTTCTCTGGTTCGGGATTTCGAGAGTTTCTGGATCCACGATTATATCGGGATTCCCGAGAATTTTCATATTCGAGATTTTCGGGACTGCCTAGAAAAATCCCGAAAATTATGGGAAACCTTTTTGGAGAATCGCGAAATTTTCGATAGCCCGACTCGACGGGTTTTCGAGCCGGAAGGGTTTGGAATCGGAGGCCGGTCGACTTCGCGAAACGATCTCGCGGATTGCCGTTATCGCGGTTCCGACCTTCGCGATTCAAGATCGGAGCGGGGGCAGCGCCGTAAAACCCGATACCCGAGCGGCGATCGAGATATCGATGTCTGCCGCGTCTTTTCTTCGAGTTTTCTGTCGCGTTCCCGCTTCCAGCTTGTTCAGAAAATTCTACCGGCTCCTCGTGGACCGGCCTCGAGAGTTTCTACGATCGTCATTACGCCTCCAAGGCGTTCGCTCGTCGGCCCTGGACCGACGTCGCCGTCTACCTCTCTGTGTTCTATCGTCTAACGCGAACGAACGAGACGGATTTTCAACGGTGAACAGAGACGGAGGCTATTCTCGTCCACCGAGTCGCGCGATTTCTCTCTCTCTCTCTCTCTCTCTCTCTCTCTCTCTATCTCCCTCTTCTTCTCTCTCTCTTGCTCTCTGCTTCTCTTTATCGCGGTCGATCTCCCTCGTGCGTATACTCGCTCGAATCTCTAGCCAAGTACGTCCAATTATCGTTGCGAGACAATGAGCATCAAGGTTCCGTGTCCGCGAATCTCTATGTTCGACGTTTCAGCCATTTTTTCGGGTCACCTTGGAATCATCGATGACTCCCCGTCCACCATGCTCGATGACGCCTACCGCGATCTCTGCCGATTGATGGCGACAACGTGCTCTCCGTCGCTCTTTCGTCAGATCTCTTATAACTAGACTGCGATTCGTTATGCAAAGTTTTCTGTGTCTATCGTAAGAGATAGAAACCAAATAAAATTTCTTATTTTCTTTAGCGCTTGATCCTTCTACAAAATAAAAATTTCCTGTGTCTATCGTAAGAGATAGAAACCAAATAAAATTCCTTCTTTTCTTTAGCGCTTGATCCTTCTGCAAAATAAATATTTTCTGTATTAATTGCCGGGGGTAGAAACCAAACAAAAAAATAATGTATTGACATTTCCAAATTCTCTGAATATTCCTACTAGTTTAATGTTCACTCGTCGAATTTTGTCATTAAATTGCATATAATTCGCAGTCACGCTCGTGACTAGTGCTTTGTAAGCAAAGAACAAATTTTGCGTATCGATAGCAAGAAATAGGAACTGCATTTCACAGTGTATAGAAAGTTTCGCATGGTTAAACAAGCGGTATCAGAGCCTGTAATGCAACTTTTTGCGGAAGTGCATCGCGGTGCAGTTGCAAAGATCACCGTAGCGTTTATCCCCGTAATGATGGAACATTTGAACGGTTATTGTAGATGCTAAATCAGATGCCAAACTAGATGCTAAGTACTCTAGAAGCTAATACTTTTTCATTCAGAATATCACGAGCAATCGATTCGTGGCAAACGAAATCATAGAGTAGCGTTCAAAAAACGAGTGGAATCGCATTTTAAAGCTACTTGTTCGCCGTTCAACTTCTACTGTGCAGCATTGCAGGATGGTACAGCTTGTTAAACCACGCAAAACTTTTCTGTACATTGTACCATCATACCTGAACCGTACGTTCTAGCATCTTCGATGACGACCTAGTTACAATTTCGCCCAATTATTAGACACACCGTGTATGTTGTGCTGGTCTTTGGGGAAAGCATTTTTTGAGAAGGTCTTGTTTAGAGAGCCAAGCCATAGAATTAAACGAACTTAAATGAACCTTTGAACAAAGTCTCAAGTGTTCAATTCTTTCGACTTTTTAACACCACATTTGCACAGCTTGACACTTTTGTTACGTAATGTAAGCCTACATGAGATACACAAATGGGACACAACATTTGTTTTTACCATCACATTTTACGGCATTTGTGACTTGCAGTATTACAGTGTTGTAGTGTTTTACTACTTCCTCCATCGTCGGACAAACGACTCCCACTTTTCTGCGCATCGCACCGCCGAGGATCATCTCCACCGGTACACTAGATCAAAATCATTCGTCGGGAGCTCATCGGCAACGCGTCCCGATCCGAATAGAACCAACAGCTTTCTCTGGGGGATGCAACGTGCTCCCCATTTGCACAAAAGGTGGTCGCATCATCGGTTGCTGCGATTATCGATCACGGGAGCTTCCATAAACACGGGCAGAGTGAGAGAGAGAGAGAGAGAGAGAGAGCGTGAGTGAGAGCGTGTGAGAGAGAGAGCGAGAGAGAGAGAGAGAGAGTGACCAGAAAGAGAGTAGAGCTGAGCTCGGTCGGCGACGAGCCGAGATTCCCGCGCTTCTCCGGGGCCCCGGCTAAGGTTATGGCTTGCTCTAGGAGTGCATTAACCCCCGTCAGCTCGAGAGCACACCGTAGAAGAAGTGCACAAGTGGCGGGCGGAGGGGGGCCCGGAGAGAAGAACGAACATCTCTCTCTCTCTCTCTCTCTCTCTCTCCCTCTCACTGCCTCGGTTCTTTTTCTCCTCGTTCCAACTCTCTCTCTCTCGCTCCCTTTCTCTGTCGTGTGCACAGCAGCGAAGCTAGAAGAGCCGTGCTCGCCTTGGCGAGTGCAATGTAAGCGCTTTTGCGAAGTCAGGGGCGGCCTAGGAGCGAGCTTGGCGGGGCTTCGGGGCGAGGGGCACGGGCAGGAGGGTTGGCTAGGAAGGTGGTTAGGTTGTTGATCGGGGACAACGTTCACAAACGTGCGCAATCTTGAGGGCTAGGGGCCCTGAAAGGGGGACGGGGCATAGGCGGCAGCGACGGCCAGACTTTCTCCGGAGAGCGAAAGTGAGAGGCCCTCCCTCCCCCTCCCCCCGGGCCCCTTCTGCACATCTAGGGGACACGGGGGGGCCCACAGGGCCTCTCTTGCTTTCACCGTGGGGCCCCGGCTCTCCACGGCGATGCACTTTTCCGCGACGCAGAAAACGATGCACTGTCGACGCCTGTTCCGGCCAGAAGAAAAATCCCGCGAGGTGCGATCGACGGATAAAAATCCGCTGTCTGTTAATCGCAATGCCGGATCCAGACTTCGTTGATTCGTACGAGATAAACAGTGTCGATTATGGATCGCCTTAGACCGCGAGTTATTCGCGTGCAAACTGCGCCGGGATGACAGAGACACTCGATGCTGCTGATCTACCCGAGAAGGTTTTTAACGATTTCTTGAAATGCGACTTTTTTTCTCGAGGGCGCGGTAATTGAGACTTCTTTGTCGGTGCGAATTTCCTGCAAAAGAAAATTTATATTGTCTGCGATTATGCATCTCCGCCAATGATTGTACACCGGTAGCAGAGGAGTAGAATTTCTTTTAATCCCTTGCACTAGGATTTCCTTTCGGTACACGGTGATTAGAATTTCTTTGTTGGAATATCCTGGAAGAAAAAGAAAATTTACATTGTCCGTGGCTCTGTATTCTTGCCCATCGTTTCAGTTTGATTCCTTGCAGCAGGATTTCCTTCGTGTCCGTAGCTATTTGTTTTTCATAAAAAAAGAGAAATTTATACTATACCTGTATTTACTCGAAGGTTTGAATATTAAATAAACTGTGTTTGATTATTTAGTAGATTTTGTTCGAGGCATTTATCTGACTCGCTATTGTACAGCGAGGAATTAGCGGAAGTGAAGAAAAATATACTAAATGCATTGTCACATACAAAATTATAACAATAACGTCTTAGTTATCACAATACCGTAGATTTTTACACATTCATTTGTAAAATACAGGGAAATGTGTATTACCGTTTGTTCACAATTTCCCGTCGAGTTTTCATGCTTCCCGCAAAAAGGTTTAAACGTACGTTAAAACATGGCTTGCACATTATGCTAGAGGCTATAATAAGTACCTCAGAACTCTTTCACATTCCTCGAAAGCCCAGAACAACAAGAAATCAAGCCTGGAAATGAAAGGCCCGTTGCGCGGGCCGCGTTAACGAAAGACCATTGTTGCTGGGGAGGTTAACACTCTCGAGGCGTTAATAAACAAACAGCCGATTTTCTTAAGGAAATTTCGAGCCTAATCAGCAAAGTTTCTCTTCGAAAAATTTCCCTTGGAGCGCCTCGCCTTGAAAAGGGAGGAACTTTTGCGAGAGAAATGGTCGTGAAAACGATTTTCCGGAATTTAATCGCGAAATTCGCGAATGAGCGTCGTTTTCCGAAATTTTTAATTAAAGGCTCGGGTTCGCTATCGACCGGAAACCCGAACATGCACTCCAATGCAACGATGCGACAGGCAACAGTATCGGCCATTTGATCCTGCCTCCCGAAAGCTGGTAGGCTAATCATTTTCCCCTTTGATCTTGTCCGCGGCGTTCAATGCAGTCTCGAGTTTCCGTGTTTTCGCTAGCGATGGGAACGATCCGATTCGTTCTCGTGATTTTCAAATAATTCGGTAATCAAACATGTACTATGCAGCTGCTCGAGCATCAAATTTTCCATTATCGAAAAATTGCGGATATTGAAATTGCGATAGCTTCATTTAGACTCATTTTAAAGCTTGAATCCTTAACTTTCTCGACACGTCGTTCATTTTTTCCCAGAAAAATTTTGCACGATACAGCAGGCGAAAATCCGAGGACATGTTTATCCTAAAAAATGCGACAAATTCAAATGACTGTAAAAACATGAAAAAAATTTTTTCATGAACGAATCCACCACGGATTTGAAGATTGAAGCTTCATCTTTGCAACGAGATGTCAAAACTTGATGTACGACTTCTTTTGGCCGATGTGTTTAACTTTGAACGAAAAGTGTACTGCCACTTTACGCGGTTACCAAACTTGTACCTCGTTTTTGACCCATAAAACAGTAAAAAAAAAATCGTACATGAAGTTTTGAGGTCTCGTTGTAAAGGGGAAGCTTTAATCTTGAAATCCATGGTAGGTCTATTTGCGGAAAAATCTTTTCAACATTTCCACGGACGTTTCAATTTGTATAATTTTTGAGAATGTACGCGTCCTCAGATTTTTCAGAATCGTCCGGAGCGCGATGACTCGATGCGAGTTCGGGATCGAAGTCAGTGTCCCCGGAACTGTCATTACATCGCCTACCGGTCTGCGCGTTCAATCCCCCGAAACTTTCTTATTTCCCAAGATGCGCGTTCCGGGTGCACTACGCCGAAGAGCGTAAAGAGCGTAGAAAGAGAAAGAAGGAAAGAGTGGGAGAGGGTGGGAGAGAGAAAGGGAAACTGTTCGCGTGCAACGAGCACCGTTGCAAGAAAAGCCACTGCCATTCGTGGCAGCGACGAGTTAGTCCCAGCCGCACCGACACACCGAACAATTACGAATTTACTTTCTTCGAAAGAACTTCCTCGTCGATGGTCACGCCGCGGATCAGACCGAGACCTATCAGCACCAGCCTTTCTCTCTCTCTCTCTCTTTCTTTCCCTCTCCTTTTTCTCGATAACTGCCCGCAGCTCTCCTCGACTAGACACCGCAACGAAGGCCGAACGGAGATGTAGATTAACTTCTTTTTCCGCGAGAAAGTCGCGACTCGACTTCGTCGGGCTTTGAACGGGTTCGGAAAGATTCTGCTCGTTTGCACGGGAAAGGATTTTCCTTTCCTAAACGCGGAAAATGTTCTCGCAGAAAGCGTCGCCGCGGGACATACGTTGATTCATTCCTTGCGGTATGATTTATTTTATGGTCGCAATGACGTTTATATTTATTGCGTGCTCGTATACTCTGCCATTGTAACTGGTCTCATACAGTGTTAATATAAAATATGTAGATTCTGAGGTTTGCTCAAAAATAGTGGAGAAAATTTAGGAAAAATTTTATTGAATCGGCTCGATCGATGCACCAGAAGTTCCAAATAGATTTCGAAGGGTCTTCGAATGGGTTCGAAAAGATTTCACCTAGCGCACATTTTTTGCATATTTTTATGTTAACATTTTTATCGAGATTCGTATAGAAATAGCGAAGGAACTTCCAGAGAACGTCAGACGCGTCTGATTGGCTCTCTGAGAGATCCAAATAGATTTCAATGACCTTGGAACAGGTTTACAGCGAGTCAACATGGAACGCATCGAAAGTAAAAATAATGGGGGAGGTTTAGGACGGAGGTTTAGTTATTATAATAATATTATATAATATTATCGCTATGATTAGGATTGATCGGTGCTCTGCAAGTTGAGTACAGTTTTCGCGGGCCACCGAACGAGTTCGAAAGGATTTTCGGAATGTACAGTTTCATTAAAATGTCTGTACAAGTAGCGGAAGAACTGTAGAAGAATGCCAGATGCGTCGGATCGGTGCACTGGAAGTTGCAGTTCGTTGGCGACGTCGCAACCATCCGCTCCCGTCGACAGCTAAGCCGTATTCACCGGCTCAATTGGTTTTGACGATTATAGCGACATGCTCTCCCCTCAGCAGCATTTGCGGCACGTGTCTCTCCAAGGTCTCCCTCTTTCCCTCGATCTTCGTCACGACCACTTTGGCCGCGGATTCATCGTTCGCTGTCGTCGCGCTCGGCCCACCTAATGGATTAGGAGCCATTTAAAAAGCGTTTCAGGATTTTCCTTCTACTATGGGAATACCCAGCTCTTTCTTTCTACACTCTCACTCCATCGACATACTCTCTCTCTCTCTCTCTCTATTTCACTGCGGAGATATAGAAAATCCGAGCTAGAAATCGACGGGTATACGACGAATTTTGTGCATTTATGACAGAAATGCGGCGTAACTTAAAACAGTGGAAAAATTGGAACAAAAATATTGTTATATTATTTCCAACCTATTAAAAATATTAAAAATGAAAACAGATATTTCAGTTTGTGTGCAGTTCAGGTGGAACATTATTATTTTGCATAAAAATCCCCTATATTAATATCAGCGATATTATCAACTGCCTCAAAGTATAACTAACATTTGTACCGTCTCGAATATGGTTGACAGAAATTCCTATTATATTTGCATGAATTTTGAACGCAAATCGTATGAAACGAATATATATGGATGCCTCAATTTCAGTGTTACCGTTTCAATCATAAGATTGTGTTTCATGTATGAGTCAACTGTCTGTACATTTACTGTTTTCCGAAAGAATCTACTGTGTAATATTTTGAAAACATATCATCGTTTCGAAAGTTCGTCGCGCGCCGAATCTGCATACACTACGGTGTCTGCTCGAGGCTGGCCGTTTCCACTTGAACACGGCGAAGCCGTCATTCTCGTACGATCCCGAATATAAATACAATGTGTGCAATCGAGGTTTTCACAGCATTAAAAAAAAAGCAGAAACCGTGCAATTGTTCGGTCTGAGAAACGTACGAGGGTCAAATCCGGTGCATCGTTTCGAAAAACTGTCGAGCACGCAGACTATTAAACGGAAGCAATCCACTAGAATGTCTGCGCGTGGCTGACCGTTTCCACTGGAGCACGGCAACGCGTCATTTTCAGACCGGATATAAGTACGATACGATGCACACAGAAGTCGAGGCTTTCGCAAGCACCTAAAAATAAAAACTGGACTTGCCCTGAACGGAAGAATAACTAAGAATTGACAGGAGGTTTACACTATCGAACAATTGCATTAGGCTCAATCATCGCCATCCTTAACGCATGGGGACAATGTTACGAGAAACGCACATTCGACGTGTGTTCGGCAATCAAAGCTTTAGCGAAGCACGGCGCAAAAAGCTTAAGGTTGACGTCATCCAGAGTCCGTCCACACACAGAGAGAGAGGGGGGGGGGGGAGGGGGGGGGAGAGAGAGAGAGAGAGAGAGAGAGAGAGAGAGAGAGAGAGAGAGGGAGGGAGAGAGAGAGAGCGTCGACGGGTCACGAGGTAAGTCTCGAAAGGTTGTTTATGTGTCGGCACGTGTCCGGCTCGTTCTTTCGAGGGGAAGCAGAAGGGCGTAGGGCTTGAATAGGACTGGAGAAGAGGGGAGGGGCGTACCACGAGGAAGTCCCTGGGACACGTGTACACCGCAGACATCGATCCTGGAAGTTGCTGTTCAAGGTCGCGCCGGCCCTCCACCCTGGCCGCCCCGTATCAACGACCTCTCGACCCCTCAGGATATCCTAAAGTACGTCAGTAGGCCAACTAACCCTGAACTCGCGCTGTGTCCCGCGATTACCGTTCTCGGAGGGAAAGGCCGCCCTTCTCGAGCTCGTACACGACTCCCGAGTCCTGCTACGTTTCCTTCCTTCGTGTGTGTTTCCCTTTCGGGCGCGAGTATCTTCCCTTTTCCTTCGTTTCAACGCGCGCGTCGCCCGCGAATTAATTAATCTCCCTCGCCCCCGGCGCCGTGTAAAAACTGTCGAATCATTTCGTTGATTGACGAGCCGAGATCCTTATCCGGTAGCTTCTTTTCCACGATCCTCGGATAACGCTACCGCAACCGGGGACTATCGATCTCTATGCGTGTCCGGCGAGATTCGAAACGATCTTGTTGTTGCTCGTTATCCGGTTGCCATCGTTACGCGATAATTGCGCGTCGATATTGTCTCGACATTACCCACCGGCGACTGTTCCATGATTTTTGGAAATCTGCGAATTTTTTTAACAGATCTTCCAACAGCAACAGAAACTTAAGGGACAAATAACTCACCCAGAGTCTTTAGAACATTTAGGGTTTTTAACACATTATCTACTAGGATCATGGAAGGGTTGATTCCCGAGGTCATTTGAAGTAACGAAAACGAAAACTGTCCTTTACGAAAACGTTCTGAGCGGCATTGACAAGTTGTTAAATACGGACCAATTGGAGCGCGGCTTCAGTGGACAGATTCTAACTCGGCCAATACCAACGCAGCTCTCAGATGTAACCGAGTTCCGATTGGTCCGCGTTTATCGTGAATAACTCGTTAACGCAGCCGCGCGGAACGTTGTCGTAAAGGAAGAAGTTGCTCGAAATGACCTCGGGAATCGCTTATTTCAAGTAAGTGCAAGATTGTTGGGACACCCTATATGGATGAATTCGATCGAGTCACAAATTCGGTCGAATCCTGCCGCGAGAACGCGATTACGGGGGCGGGGTTGAACGGCGTTTGTGCGTCGGAACGGATGAGTTCGACCAAAGATGCGATTGCGGTCGCACGTGCGGACCTAGCGTACCACGTGAATGAATGGGAACGTGTGCCAGCGGTTGTGCCAGCGGTTGTGCCAGCGGTTGTGCCAGCGGTTGCGCGGGCTCGTGTGCAGCGGAACAAGGAAAGAAGAAGGAAGAACGGAAGGAAGGAAGAGACGCGGAGCACCAGGAAAACGGGAGTAGTGGGAAGAGGAGCAACTGGAGAGAGGAAGAGGGAAACAGAGGGAGGGAAGGAGAGGGAGAGAGAGAGCGTTCGGCGTTCAGGGGAACGTGAGAAAGAGAGAAAGAGCGGGAGAGGAAAAAAGGGAAACGAACGACGCGAGGCACATGGGTCTTGTATCGAACGTAGCAACCACTACGTAGTCAAGGTCGGTCCTTGCCCCTAGCGTAAAGGGGCGTCCTCAGGATCCTTCTTCGCACTCTTTCCCACTCTCTTTCTCTCTCCTGGCTTCCGTAACTTCCTCCTTTCCGTGTAAATAAACGCGCGGCAAATGGCACGCGCGGACGCGGCCCCGTGTTTTTAAGAACGAGCGCGGCTCACGTCGATCTCTCGACGCACCGATCGATCTTGACACTGCGATCTGATTTTGAAATGTCCGAAAGCTTTCGGAATCTCGTGGGCGTTGCTTTGAGCGATTCAGGCTTTCCACAATTTCAGGCACGTTTGATCTCCCATCCTATTTTCTGACGCGTTATTTTGATACTAGAGTGCCGCGTCATTTACTCCGGGCAATATTCGGGTCGTTTCGACCCGACACCTTTGCGCAAATCATACTGCCGACGCACTCGCGTGAATGATGAGATACCTACTCCAGAGTGGTAGTGGCAGTGAAAATTTTAATTCAGAATGTTATCAACAAGAGAGTAACAAATTTCACTGGTTCTTTTCACCCACCACCGTCGTTCTTGGAAAGTCCATACTCGGTGGGTTAATTGTTTTAGTGCGAGCAAGCCAATCACGTGTGCGGGAAGACACGTGAGTGCCTACGGGAAACGGAAAGCGTGTGGCACGTGTCCCACTCCAATCGCCGGACTGTCGATCTCTACGCAAACAGTTTCTCTTGTTCTGCTTTTCGAGGAGGAATCCTGGGAACTGGGAATTTGTTCAACGTTTTACTCTGTAGATTGTTTAAGATAATGTCCGTTGTCACTGAAAACGAGACATTTTGCGTCGAGTTTTATGAATAAAAGTTTTTCGAACTAATGAGGTTCTCTTATCTGAAAAAAGACGCCAATTTAATTTTATTTGAACACTTTGAGTGCTCATCCGGATGGTTAGGAAATTTCATAAAATCGAACGAGTTTGTTCGGTGAAATAAAAATTGACGAGTCAAGATGTATGGTACTAAGTATAATCCGCCAAAAAAGAAATTTTTCTCATTAAAATTAATTATTACATATGTCATATATCTCTTGTTGAATATTCATTATGCTTTAAAAATAAGCAAAAATAATACAGACACAGTAGTGGGTCCCTTACCCTACCGGAAGAGAACTATACTGAAATATCGGGTCAGAAATGACTCCTGCATAGGCCTAGAATTCTCAGGATCTCGAGGGTTAATATTATAACCACGAAGGCTAAAATAAGTTCTGGTAACTTGCTTAAAGCAAGGCCTCGAATAAACGTCGAAACGAGGGACAGTCTTCTTCTCTCGTCACAGTTCGCATTTCGCTTGTTTTCCCGGGCCTCGGTAAGAGACTGAACTTTGCCTCCTCTTTTTTCGAACGAGACAATTTTTATTCGAACCCCGATGGTTTATTATACTCGCAGCGAACGGCGTCCGTTTCGTAGCGCGCGGATCGATCGGCTCTCGTAAATAGGGAGACGTGCGAGCGTGTTCCATTGACACACGGCCAGTAGTAGGAGTCATTCATGGTCAGACGAGCGTAGGAAGGACTAAATTGGATTCGCATTGGCTCGCGTAGTACGCGAGAGCGTGGTTGCGGCCGCCGCGCCGCGTATTGAAATTCTGGAGGCGCGCACCGACCGCGTCCATTATGTATCATTTGAAAATTTCCACGGCGATCCGCGCGCGGCTTCTCTGTTCTGTATTGCTCGCATGCTCCGCAGAACCGGAGATGGGAAGGTTCGTCGAGGCCGATAAATGGCCGCCGAACAACGGTCTCGCGCGAAACGCCGCTGAATCGTCCAAGGTAATTAACCCTGAGACGGATGACTGATTGCCCCTCTGACCGTGCCGCAACGCGCCGTGAGTCAGGGGAAACGCGTTCGTTAGCTTCGATTCACGATCCGAGGCATTACCATAACTAACGGAAAAGCTGCTGTCCCGAGGGAACAAATCCTGGTTCGAACAAGCTCGGATCCTCCTCTTTTTGTTTCTGGACCGCGCGATCGGCTTCCGTCAGAAGCTGCGCGGATGACAAATCCTCTCGGCGCCTCGATCATTCACTTCCAACATTCGAATCAATCTCTCTCCAAATTTTGAACGCGTATAAATTCGAACAAGCTCGTCTCGAATTTTCTTTCTTTTCGTTCGGAACCTCGCGCTGATTTTCTTTCGCCAACAAGTCCTGCGAGGAGATTCAGAGATGACAATTTTTTGGTATACTTTCGCTGGCATTTTGTGAATGATCCTGAAAAATGTCTGTACAAAACTTCGACAAGTTCAACTCCAGTAGAAAGTGGACTCGCTCGGTGTCGGCGCCAAGGTCTTCAAATGTTCAGCGGTCGGGGTGACATAATTGAAAGTACGGGATCGGGGGGCTTTTCACAATATGACAGCTTGCAGAATAAAATGCAAGCTTGTAACCAGACCGCCGAGTCTTGTGTGTTTGTAACAGACGACCTCGTCGATGTATTTCGATCGACAATGAACACTGAAGTTAACTGGAATATCGTGCGAAGTGTTAGTCATAACTACACAGCGGATTCATGCATTTATGACAGCAATAAGAGGATGCAATTTAAAGGAGTCGTTTATGCGGAGCGAAATTTCACTCTCGAATTCTTTTCTCTTCGATGTCTATTCTTTTCCCTTGCCGCTTTAAACATTCGATGTTCCAAGGACTAAAATAGTGACTTCAATACGTATTCCAGAATTTAAAAAAAATTTTTCGAAACTAAGAACAGTCAACAAATGATAGTAAATAAATGAAGTTAATAATACCGATGAATTATTTCTAGTTTCTCGAAGTTATTGAAGAATGAAATTTCTGCTGACCCCTGATCCTTGCCACGATAGAAAGTTTATATTTTACATAAAGTTCCGCGGTCTAATAGTAGGGCTGATCGCTCATGCGAACAAAACAGGCGAAACCAGAGTGATACGCGTGAAATTCGTGCGGCAGTGAGCGTGTTAACGACCCGCTGGAAATAAAACGCGAGGGGGGGCCCGCGGAGTCCTTATTGATATTCTCCGAGCCGGTCGATTAGCATCGGATCTATGGTCGCCGAGAATAGAAGCGGCATAGAGGAACAGAGAGCGAGAGATAAATGGTCGAGCGACGAAGAAAGAAAGAAAGAAAGAAAGAAAGAGGGAATACTACCGAGGGCAGGCGCTTTCCTCTTGACTTTGCGGGTCCAAACCTCGAAGCAGTCCTCGAGCGCGAGGTTCCAGTGTTTGTCGAAGGCAGCCACGTATGCCTCCACGTGTCCCCTTATGCCGCTCGCGTTCCTGGTGTGGACCTTCGGCACAAAGGACGAGCGATTATTCCTTTTAAATCGTGGCGAGTCTCGCGTCGCACACCGCACACCGTCGGCCATCGACAGTAGCAACAGCCAGAAGCATCGACAGCGAATAGCTATAGCGTCGTGCAACCGTTCCAGGTAAAGCGTTCTCGCGAGAGAACGGGAGCCCGAGACACCGGCGGCAACGATCTCTCTCTCTCTCTCTCTCTCTCTCTCTCTGTCTCTTCTTTTCTTTCCTCCCTTTCTACTCTCTCGTTCGTGTCCCGATCTCTCGAAAATAAGCACGCAGGTAGCACACGCATCCCCTCGATCCTCCTATTTCAGATCGTACGTGTTCGTACTCGCGATCGCGCGCCGCGCACCGGTGCATATACTGACGGGAGCACAGAAGAAGAAGAAGAAGAGCGGGGCCACGTACATACGCCGATGCCCCGATGCTGATGCTGCTGCTGGTTCCTCCGTGTGTGCCGCGTCGTTGATCGATGACTCCGGGCGAGCAGGGGAGAGGAGCGGGCAATTTTTTGCACGCAACCCGCCAGCGACACATGCATAATTTGTACGGGCTAATTGTACGGTTTTTGCGACGCGAGGCGGACCAACGGTAGAAAGGAGAAGAGAAGCCATTAGCGGTCGGCGATCGCGACAAATTGCAGACGCTCGTCTCCCGCTCCCCGTTGTCTCTCTCTTTTTCGAGTCTGCGAGAGATCGCCCCCTTTTGTCCCGCAAAAATGACTCCCCTTCCCACCCCCCTACCCCTCGTGATCGATCTCGACCCCTTTCGAACGGCGGCGCGCACTTTATCCCACCGGATCTTCTGTTTTCTGTGCCCCGTTGTTGCCGCGGCGCGAGAGAACAAACGAGAGAATGCATTTTTCTCGCTTGTTCTTTTCTTGCTGGCCGAAGAAAGCGCACCGATAGCCGGTGCCGCTCACGCGACACTCTGTCCATTTTCCGCACGACAATCGCGTTAATGACGGTACGCGCGACCGTGTCTACGAGAAAACGAGCGCGAGCCTGTTGTTTGTCGCGCAGATACCACGCGAGACAAGATAGCCGGCTGATACGCGGAAGTGCAGGCCGTGGCAAGGCCCCCTTCAATGCCTTTCGCACTGATATACGCCCGGCTTTGTCGCAATGAAAACTAATTGCGTGACTACGACTCTCCGACTCGGGTCTCTCCTTCGTATCCGGCCTTCTCTCTTACAGCTCCGTCTCTCCCTCTCTCGCTCTCTCTCTCTCTCTCTTTCTCTCTCTCTCTTTGGCGCGCGTTCGTTCGAAGCCTATCGATCTCGAGAGAATTAGGCTTTTATTCCTCATTTTCCTGACACGATCGTAAATTCCTGAGGACGTACTTTCGTGTATTCGGATCGGAACGGTAGTCCCGGCGTTAATCGTTTTGTTGATTCAACTTGGACAGCTTTAAGCAACGTTTTCACGGTCCTATTTAAATAAGAAATGTTTCTAAATAGAGTCCATCAAAAAGTTTTATAACTCTTTGGAGACCTGTTCCGCGGCGCGTCTTCTTTGCCATTTTAAATTTATTTCTATTGCAAGCGTAGCGACTCGTTCTCTGCATTCTTCTGTTAATGCGGTATTCTGGTTCTGCGAGGTCGTTTCCGCACGAATTTTTTTCAGGAAAAATATCGAATCCTTTGCATTAAGATTTTGCACACATGTTTCTTGGTATTTGGAGGGCCGGTGGGATTTTTGTTTTCAAAGTAAAAGAAATCAAAATTGCGTGATCAAAGGATATATGCTGAAGATTCTAAAAGAAAACTTCAACCGGACAACCGTTGACCATGTTCTGCAAAACACACTTTCCAAAAATATAAATAACTGATGTAATTTTGATTATTCTTGCTTGATAAAAATCGCACGTGTCCTTCGAATAGCAGTGAACACGTGTGCAGATCCAAAATGAAAAAGATCCAATAGTATTCCCGAGAAAAATTTCCAAAAATTCAGAAAACATAATTTTTCAAGTTACGTCCTAATTGAAATCAGCGACCCAATGGACGACTATGAAACGCGCAAAATCCTCGCTTTTTCGATCGGTTTTGTGCTCTTGCGCGCGCGAGGGATTATTGAAACGAAAGGACAGTTTCGCGTTCGGGCAGATCGAAAGCGTTCGTCAAGGCTTCGAGACGCTTTTCCAAGCCTTGTACGATCGTCATTGGGCCTCGGCGCGTGTGTCATAGTGATCGAGCTGAGGGAAGGACGCCGCGGGGAGCCGGATAGAGTCGATTCTAGGAGTCCTCAAGATTCCTCGGAGGTATATATCCTTGCTGGTCCGGCAGGATCTGTCGATTAACCGCGAAGGACGACCGCGTCGGTTGCTTGCTTGCGTTCCGAGATTCGCTGAATCGCTGGTCCAAGGATCCCGCCGATCACCGTCGACGAAAACCATGATCCAACTGAGAATAGAATCTCGAGATCTCCGGCACCGACAATCTCCTCGTTTAAGATTCCCGTTCGCGAACACGCCTTGGCTGCGTTTCTGTCTCTTAAGGGAGTGTTCTGGCCTTCCATTTTCAAAAAAATCAATTTTTCCCCTATTTTCCTTGAGCACAAGTGTTGTAGAATATGTGTGCAGAAGGATCTGTTTTAATCCGTAAAATTGACAGAGTTCTAAGAAACATGAGCCAAATAACATTGTCACGGTCCCTCTAATAATTTCGATAGGCTCAAACTCATTTAATCATTTTGCTGTTTTCAAATTCCATTTAAAAGTAGATCAAATCCATAAGTAGACAGCGGATTTTATGCACCTATGGCGAAAATAAGTAGGCAAAATTAAAAATAGTGAGACGATTTAACAAAGTTATTAAAGGAGGAATGAAATGTCGAGCCATTTGTTACCTTTAACATAGACAATTTGTATTTTTATTTTTTATTTTGATTTTGCGAACTCTGCCGGTTCACGTTTCACATAATCGAGGTTCCACCGATATTCCTTTCGCGCGATCGATCACTCGAATCGCAGCAGCGTCCTCCCGGCAGTCGCGCGACGAGGCCGGGAAAATAATAATAATAACGCAAACAATCGGTAACGAGCGTCGACGAGCAATAAACAAGCTGCCGGACAACGGGAACAGAAGAGTCGTGTAATGACGATCGTCGATTCCCATCAGGCGCGTCCCATCTGTCGATCTTCTCCTTTTTATTTTTCCTCGCGTTCGTCGTTACGCAACCGTTCATTATCCGCGTCGCGTTACGTCCGATACGCGTCGAAATCAAGCGTATCGATCGATCGAAACGATCCGGCGAACCGGCCTCGCTTTCTTCGTCGATCCGACGGCACGCGATGATCGAAGGACGATCGATAAAATCATTTTTCCGGATGCGCGCTCGCGTCGCTGAAGGCCACGGATTAGGATCTGCGTTGGTCGCGGCTTCGCGAGGAGCTGCTGATGCGACTCGCCGCGATGAAACTCAATGAAAGTAATTAGCCGAGCGAAAGGAGTTTAATTAGGAACCAGATCCCGCCTCGTTGAGAACGGCGGACGCTTCCGCAGGAAGATCAATTGTATCAATTTAATGATTAGCTTTTTCTCTCGCGGGCCGACGAACCAACGCTGACAATCGAGTTAACCCATTTGCATTCCCCAGGAAGAATCGAAAGCGATGCTAATTCTAATTTGCTTTCCTTTTTTTGTCCCATGTTCTTTGCCTGAATCACCGTTTCGTAGAACTTCGTTCAACACGAGGGTGAACGAACTTTGCCGATTATTTTCTCAGGTATTTCTCGAGATATTTAGACGAAACAAAAACGTAAAGGAAGCTGCAAACCAGCTGTATTTGAGCGATTTTCTTCAGAATTTTAAATCAGTTATTAATAGTCGCGAAAAAATTCTTTTTCAGGGATGATTCCCGCGAACAACCGAGACCACCTCGAAAAAACCGGGAATAATATTTCTTTACTTAACTATTACGGAACATTGTTGAATGTTTTGTTACAGATGCACAAAAGATTCATTTCAATGTAGTAGTACACATTCTAAGCCATCTTTCAGAGATACTACGTTAAATTTAATTTATCAAGCTGTTTGAATCGTGTAATATTTATTCATTTTTATGTACAGTTTCCTGTGCGTATTCAAGTATACAAAAATGTTGACTGCTTTCCCCGAGCATATAAGCACGCACACCGATCGAATCGAGTAACCTGCTCCCCTTCGAGGTCGTTGCAAAAAGGCGCCTGCGAATAGTCGAACACTGCCGGGGACCCGCGGCTAGAAAAATCGGTTTCCTGATCGCTACAGGTGTCGACCGATTGTCTCCCCTTTTTAGGACACCTGCCCCCGGCCGCTTCTCACCGCGACTTCCTGCTTCCGACTCGTTCTCGCGATCTTCTCGAGGAAAGATCGCTAATTATGGCCGTAGGAAGTCGGAAGGCGATGCGACGCGACGGTGGCGGCAGGAAGCCGGTGTTTTTCCTCGTTTCGGATTCGCCGTGACGAACCGGCTCACCGATTTCTCCTAGTTCCGCGGCAATCGGACCGAGAGGAAAGCGATCGCGAAACTGCGCGCGAGGACCTTGCTCGTTGATTTATTTTCCGATCGTGAGAAAAACGCGGTGACGATCTTTGTCGGCCGGCCGATACGATCCAGAAACATCTTCGCGTGATTTCATCAGATCGCTGGAGCTGACTCACGCGCGATACTCTTCGTTTCCTAGTCGAGAGAGGAGAATGCTGGGTGCGAATGGCTCGTCGGATCGGCAGAGACAGGCTTGGGTGTCCTGCGAAGCTTTCTCGTTGCGCTATTCGTTATACGACGCGCGCCGTCTCCGTTTCGTCCTTGGTCCTTCGAGGAGTCGCGATGGAACATATCCCAGTTGCACTAGCCGATTTTAATAAAAATTTTGTCAGTGGGTAGTTCTCAGAAAAATATTTGATACGTTTCTTTTATCGCCCATCGTCTGCATTGAGGGGATGAAAACTATTAGCTCGTTAAAAAACTTCTTTAATGCAGTTGTGTCTGTTGAGGCTTTCGGGTGTAAGCCGTGTCCTGAAGGAAGAGATTTCCCAACGTTTCATAACTTCATCAGAGGGTCTGAAGACACACTGATACTGATTCTTTAATGCATTTCGTGACCAATAATAAAATTATTGTCGAGTGACCACAAGACTGTCATGCAGAATGAAAACATTCCAAATCAATTGCGGGGAACAGAAATTGAAATCTAATCCTTCAATTCGTTTACAATTTCTTAGTTTTGCACTGATTCATTTTTGTCGTGAGTGCATAAAATCCGTAGTCAAGTGATCGAACATTAATTTAAGCTATTTATCTAAGCTATAAAGCACTGAAGCTATAACTGTTGAACGTAGATTGTCGGGCACGGGGGTTAAGAAAATGCAAGAAGAAGAAAAATCGATTTGTTGGAGGTTCTAGGCCAGAGGACCCCCTTAAGTACGACAGCCAGCATGATCGCGGCCCTCCCCTAAGCGGCGATAGCCTTCGGGAAGGAGCCGGGGCATCGATTCGCCGGAGCCAAAACATTTTCCACGCTGCAGGGAACGCGTCACCCTCCTCCGGCATAAGCGTTTGCACTACTACCCGAATTTCGGGGGATGCGATCGCATTGACGACGGAGCTCCTCCATATTCCTCTCGAGGCGGGAGGAGAGGAGCGAAGAGGGTGGAAGAGGGTTGAAGAAAGCGGCGTTTCCCGGTGAGTGGCCCTTCCCGAAATGGGCTTTTCAAGGCTTGCGCGCGCGAGCAGAGTTCGCCTTTTTTTCGGACTGGCTCGACCCTTCGAGACGGAGAAAGGGGACGATCAGGGGCGTATCAAGGGCGAGAAGGGCCTCGGCTGTCTCCATGGTGACGAGTGTGTTGACCCGAACAGTTAGCCGCTTCTCTTGCTCCCTTCGTGCTCTACAGGGTGGTCCACCCCGAGTTGGCCACCTAAATGTCTCCTTCGGACGTGACGGTATTAGTTTTGCATATAACGATAACTCTCCGCATCGATCGGGAGACTCGCCACCCAAATACAGATTTATTTCTCCGTTTAACCCCAGAGCGTCACCCTACAACGTTACCTACTCGAATCTTCGTTTTTCAACTTCTTCCCCGAACGTTGAAAAATTAGGTGTACGAATTCATTCGCGACACTCGCAATCAATTGTAACTTTGTTCTACAACTCACTTCCGACGTTGGACAGGCAGTATTTTCGCGAGAGTACAGGTTGAAAGCAACATATTGACCTTCTCAAATTCTTTTAATGTTTTCACTCTTTTAAATGTCACTAACTTGTTCTTTGTCTACTTTTTACCTCGTACAGCTTTCTTTGTATCGTAGAAATCAAAGGGGAAGTTTAGGTGACCGGCTCCCGGAGGACCACCCTGTATAGCACACCTTCCGGCCCTTCCGTTCACCTTCGAAGGGCTGCCTCGCTGATACCGATGCCCGCACGTGTCTTTCTCTCGGTTATCCTCTGTCTCCCTCGGTCGCGAAAGTGTGTCAGCCGCGTGTGCGTGTGCGTGCGCGTACAATGCCACGGGTCAGGCAGGAATGGGTGGCGTGTGGGTGTTTACGGTGCCTGGTTCGGGACAACCCTCGAATTCGCTGTCCCTGTCTCGCGAAGACAACGAGCCGAGACTCGCCGGCAATTGTCTCCTCGCCTTTTGTCTTCGCGGCGATGCTTTCTCCCTCTCTCCCCTCTGCCTTCGTCGCCAATCCGACACAGTCGCCGGCCGAGGGAAAGGTGCTTCCCTTTTTCGTCTAGAATCCTGATCATCGGACTCTCTCGTGCGGACTAGAACTGTCCCTTCGCGATCAACGATAAATCCAGCATCGTTCAGATCACCTGTGAATTCCTGAAAATTTTCTAGCAGGCTTTGCGCGTTTCTGTGTAAACGTCGACAATGTTTAAACTGTGGGAATCAAAATTTTTTTCCTGGAAACGACTGCCTTCGGATTCTTTATGTTACGATCACTGAAATTGGAAAAATGCTTCTACACATTTATTTATTCAAGCACATACAGTAAAAGTCAAATGAAAATCAAAAAATCGGGTAACATATGCTTGGAAATCTAAATGAAATCAATTGTCCCATTTTTATGGGGTAACTTTTGGTGTCAAATGATCCATAAAATTGAAATACGGTAGAACCTCGTAACTTAGTTTGAGGGGGATTCATATGCAACAGTTTTTAACGTGAAGATCAAGGAGAATTGAGTCTTAATTACAAAATTAAGTGGTCTAGTGTACAATAATGTTTTCCTGTTCACTTCCGATGATGGAGGTTCTACCGTAATAGCTTCTATAGAAATTCTAGGACGACGTACCTTGACCCGTGTCCGATTCTCCATGTAGTCGTAGAGCAGACCCAGCGGTCCGAGGGCGTTCTGCATTTTCGAGAGGACGTTCTTCCGTCCTAGGATCCAACTTCGTCCGTGGTTCGAGCCGGCCACGGGTTCTGCACACCATAAAAAGACCGCTGACTCGAAAGTTGATCCTTCCACTACGCTATCGTTCGACGAACTTCGAGTGGAACCCGAACCAACCGGCGAAACAGACAGTTAGATCGCGAAATATCTCGTAGCGGAAGAGATCATGTCAAATGGTCTGGTCTTGAAAAATTATTCGATAAAAATGAATTTTAATCCGAACGTGACAAGAAATAGTCGGCGTAGGGTGCAGCCGGGAAAGGAGGTCAAAAGTATATTGAATTTGCAATAGGCTATTTCAACCTCATATATCGACATGGGGGGTAGCAATCGGGTGACAAAGAGAATCAGGGTTTTCCGAAATTTCTCTAATCGTTTTCAATTGAAAATTCTGAAAAAAATCAGGAATATTTTAGGTACTAGAATGCACATCTATGATTTTTTTCAGAATTTTAAATCGAAGAGGATAAGAGAAATTACGGAAAGTCGGATTGTCTTTGTCACCCGATTGCTACCCCCCATGTCGATATATGGGGTTGAAAATTGGCACAAAGTGGTTTCTTTGGATAAGCTATCGAATGGCCTACTGCAAATTCTACGGTTTTGCAAATGGTTACCCTACTTGTCAAAAACTCTTGTCCGATGATAATAATTTATGCACGCAAGAATTCAGATTTAAACAATTGCGGGATAAAAGCGGATCGTTGTCGAACAGCGACGAAACAACGGCGAAAGAGCAAGGTATCGATCATCGCCGGAATAAAGAGCGCGAGGGGTGGTTGCATTCGCCTAGGAGCGAAGATAGTTATCGTTCTAACGAGTGGACGCGGATCGGGCTTTATCCTGGCAGATTTTTCCAGGCGGCGATAACGGCCTGCTAATAAGAATTTATGTGGCTCTCGCGCCTCGTCGGTTCGCCGACAAATCATCGTTCATCCTTGCGCGAAGCGTGCAGAGGAGCGGCCCGATAGCATCGTGCTTCCATAGTCATTTTGCTCTTCCGCGGTGTCTAAATGTCTTACTAGCGGCGCGCGGTCGTTCCAATTCACCAAAACGGGACCAAAACTTGTAAAATCAATTTTTCATTTCTCAGATCTTAGCTCTGAGCAAATTCCATAAGAAATGTGTTCATACCTGAAAATGGTGTTGCCGTATAGAAAATGGTGGATTTTAAAGGAAATTAAGGAGCGAGTACCTAGGTTACCACCTCACTTCCATTGTATATTTTTTAGCAAAAATGTAGTATTTTTTAGATAAAAATGTAACAAAAATTATATACTAAATGTTTTTTTAATATAACTATTTGTTGAAATAAAACAAATATTCTCAAAGTCAAGCTCACTTTTCCACCCTCTAGGTATATGTCCCCCCTTAATAATTATGTCCCTCTGTTCGAAATCTTCACGAGCCTGACACCGATGCTATAGCGCAAGAGGTTAAGGATTAAAACGAAGGGTTGTAATCGAAACCGAAGCGAGCTAAAGGGTTAGAAAGCCCACGGGCGACGGTCGAGGAGAAGGAATAGAAAGGCAGCGACTGGTTTCGATGCATCAACGATGCATCAGCGGTCGCCGCTTATAAATATTTGATTACGATAGATTACCTTTCGGTCTGGAGAAGGCGCACGCGAACGTCGCCGCTTAATTTTCTACCGGCAGACGAATCGCCGTTAACTATAGTCGTGACGGCGAAAGTATTCGTCGTCGTCGTCGTCGTCGTCTATGAACGTGATTTTTGTGTCTGATTCGCGAAAATCCGTCTCGAATGTTCAAGTGGAAGAGGGGACCGGCGTGTGGTAGGTTCGGCCCTGCGTTGGCCGACGCGGAGCAGAGCAGAGCGGAGCGGAAAGAGGAACGGGCGCGGAGTTACGTAAAGGCTGCCTATGCACGCGGTGCACGCGGTGCACACGACTGCACTCGTTTCGCTGGTGTGCAACGGCGAGCGCGAACGACGCCGGCCAACTTGTACTGCGCCGTCCAGTATGCTCGGCAACTTATGGCTTTTCCAAAAATTCCAAGTGCTCCGCGAACGAATCCGATGCAATTTATGCGCGCCAATGAGCAGATCGAATGCAAAACAGTGAGACGTTTCAGGAATTTAATGATACCGTTGTATTGATTTGAACTCGCCCGAATTATTACCACTCCTGCTAGGACAATAATTCACTCGATTTACTACATATTAAATCAACAAATTATGTATCGTTTAGAAACACCACGCTTTAATGAAATACAGGTCGCAAAACGGACAGGAAGGGATCAATCATTTGACAGTATGTAAAAATAGTAAATGGGTGAATTTTTACAATGAGGAGCGTATGGGGGTTAAACATCCCTCGTTGGAGACAGAAATGTTCAACAACGAGGAATGCTTTGATAATGTAGACAGGTCCGAGCATAATTGTTGAGTAGATTGAGAATCTTTATGCAAAATAAAATTTGTATACATCAATTACAATCTATAGGAGCTAAGTAAAAATTCATTTTGCTCATTAATAATTTTTATATGTTAAAAGTATTATATCGACATTGTTAGACTATTTTAATCTTTTTACCGTTTTGAGTTACACCTACTCATTCTTGTCATAAATGCATAAAATTTGCAGTCTATTGATGAGGAACATACAGCAGTCAAAACATTCGAAGAATGTTAAAATTATTATTTTCAACCTACCAAATCAATTTCGAAGGTAAATCAATTTCTATTTTGTGCCAGCTCGTTGCAATTAATGTGGAACATTTGTATTGTAAATAAATCTAATCGTTAGACCGGATTTTGTGACAAAAGCAAGTTGGTGCGATATGAACGAAACATAAAGATCAAAAGAATTTTAAAGTATCCGACGGTATCGTGGCCAGCTTATGAAAGTTATTACGGGAAGAAAAGAATTTTTGCATGGTCCCTGGTTCTCGTAATCGACGTAGAAAAATTTGCATAAAGATCCGCAGTCCGATTATGATTTTCGTTCGGACGAAGATCCGAGCGATCGCGGACGAGTCTGCCGTTGCTTTCGATCGTCTCGCAGCAGAGTGGTCGCAGCACCAGGTCGAATCGAGTCGAGTTCGAGTTCGAGTCGACGGTCGACGCTCACGGCGGCGGATCGGGATTCGACGCTGGCAATTAGCTTTCTCCGATAACTTTCATCCACCTTAAGGTGCACTCGGCTGCGCTCCGCGGCGGTCTTGCTTGCTCGCTCGCTCACGCTCTCTCGCTCGTGCCCGCTGTTGTTCTCGCTCGTACCCGTGCTCGCTCCGCTCGCTTCTTTTCCACCTTTCTTTCTATCTTTCCGCGTGCGCGGCGCGCTCGCGCCACTTTCACTATCGTCGCGATCCAATTCCACTCCGGCGGCGAGGCGACTGCTCTAGGCTGCCGAGAGAGGCCTGAGCGCGGCGAATTTTTCGACGACGAGCGCCTGCTCGGCCGGCAGCAACGCGCGCGCGAGATTTCTAAAAATAAAAAGGCGAGTGAAGCCACCCGGTTCGACAGAGGAGAGAACCTCTGAACACGCTTTAGTGCTGGCTCCGGCGAGCTGGCTCCGGCTGGCGAGCTCGTAATCCGGTAAAAATACGTGCCCCCGTCTAGAGACCCGCCGAGAGGAACCTCCACCGGTTTTGCGAAGGGTACGGGTACGCGGTTGCTCGGACGCCCCCTCTTTTCAATCTTCTCCTCTCCTCGCCGCTCCGCTCCTCTCCTCACCTCTCCTCTCCGGTTCTATCCGCGCGCCGGTGAAATTAGAAATTGCTTCGTTCGCCGTGCACACGCGTGACTAATCAAGGCGACGCGCCTGCCGATCGCAACCGCGGCCCGTTCTTTCCTCGATACGCGATCTCGAGCCGATCGAACGCTGCGCAATGCATTTATCCAGCAGACTGTCGATCGATCGGGGCACGCCTCACCAAATCGTCCCTGTCCCATTGTCCGCGATCAGTTTTTCGGAAACATCATCACAACGTATGAACTCCTCCTATTCCATAATTAAAGATCCCTAACCTCTTAAACGCCACACCAACGAACCCACCATGTCCGATGGGCGGTCGGTTCAACGGACGTCAAACTCGGACGCGATCGCGTCGCGGCTGATTATCTGAATCGAGTTATAGATCGGGGAGGGGTGGGAAGCAACGAAAAGAAAGTTTCTACGATCCCATGGCCGATACTGCGTTCACTTTCGATCCACCTTGGGAAACCTGGACGCGACTCGAATAAACGATTCTAGGCGATAAACGATGGAAACACGTTCGCCTTCGAGCGACAAGGTGGTCCAGCGCGGTTCGATCGAACGATTATTCCCTCGTGAAGTCATCCCGAGTTTATCGCCTACGCCACACCCCCGTGTAACATAGAACAGAATGCACGGAGCCTGTTCAACCCCGTAGACATTTTCTTGCAACCGGTGGAGAGACGGCTGAGAAGAGAAAAATTTGTGAAACCATCAGATCAGTTTGGTTTCCTTCTACCCTTAGCGTTCGCACGTGTTACCACTCGAGAACTTGCTACAAAATGATATAAATCGATTATGTTTCCATAGGTAGTGCTACTGACCTGCTTAAAACATTTCAGAAACAGTGCAATTATTCTTACGTGGCATGTAATTGTGTCAATGTTGATTTAAATGGGAATGAAAACTCAATGTGAAGTCTGACACGATGTAAGGCCGCAAAGGGTTAATCATGCACTACTGTGTTTACTCGGTGCACGAAAGGGTTGCACCTCTGTCGTCCACGATCGTCGCTTTCCACAGTTGGTTCTCCACGCGAGGATGCAATCGGCCCGAACGATCTGGCGCGCCCGAGAAACGCGAGAGAGCGAAACAAAGAGGCACCGGAGAAGGAGAGTAGAAGACGAAGAAGAGGAGGAGGAGGAGGAGGAGAGAAACGCTCGGCCACCTCCGACGTGCCGTCATTTTTTCTTGCTTTCCACCGGCCGGTTTTTTTCGATCTTCGCTGTACGTCGCCGCGGAGAGCAGATAACGCTCCGCTCGGCTCCGCACCGCTCCGCACCGCTCCGCACTGCTCCGGGCGCGTTCACGTGCGCGCGAGCCACCGCGGATGAAACCGTTAGGATCGCAACCGCGTCGGGAGTGAGTGCCATGCGAAACGTCCCTCGGCATTATGCTCTCCTGCGACGCTCGTCCTCGTGAAAATCCGTCCTCGAGGCTCGGCGGACGAACCTCGGAATCTCCAACTCTGAATCATGCTGTTGCTGATGTTGATGCCGATGATGATGCCGATGCGTCGCGGTCGGCTGCTCTCAGACACGACTCCGTCTTTTATCGCGAAGATCCACGGTTTCGCGAACTCGTACCCCTCGTCGAGGACTGTCGATCGAACGGATTTCGCGTGTCCCAACACATAACCCAATCACAGTCCAACACGTATTTTCAAATCTGCCAAATTGGACTAGAAGTCGAAATGAAGCGCAGGAAACCTCCCTAACTGCATAAAATCTGTACATATATGTAGATTGCAGATTTTATGCGTTTATGAGAAAACTGAATAGGTCCAATACAAATCTGTGAAGACCGGAGGAGAAATAAAATTGTTAGCCAGTTTTTTATAACACACAGCCAAAGAAATAAATTTCTCACCTGTCTTTACAATTTCAATAATCACAAATTAAAAATATTAGAACCCGCAAACCTCGTGTTACTACATTATTTTGGACTTGAAATCATCAAAAAAGGTAATAAACTTTTATCTAACTTCCGCTCCCTCGAAAGTTTCTATTTTGCATAAAGATCGACAGTCTAAACATATGTGATATCAATCATGTCAAATCTAAATACTGACATCTTTGAAAAGTCTGCAACCAGTCGCTGCGTCCAATTCGATAGTTTGGTTAGTTAATATAATATAATTAAGATGATATTGACGGTATCGATATGGCATTGCTGGTGTCGAGGTAATCCGATAAGCCAATGCAAGTTCCATCCAAGGCATTTGTTTGTAGGACACGTTCGACACGATGGTCATAAACAATTCTCCAACTTCTTGGTTAGATTAGATACACGCATTCGTCCTTTCCATTCAAATTATTCCGGAAATTCTTTACATATCTACAGAACGAGTAATTGTAAATACGTTCTTGGGACATTGTTAATAGTTGCGATAGTTTAGGGGCTTCAAAGGCTAGATAGTATCGAGCCGATAGCGCTGCTAAAAATGCATTCATGTTCGACCTATTACCTTGCCGCTTATTTCGTGACCAGACTCGCAGGATTTACTTGATCGTTAATAATCACCCGGCAGCAGAAAGTCCAGGGTTCGTTGGAAAGTCCTGTCGCGTGTTCCAAGGTTTAGAGACGAGCTTCGCTGTATACAGGGTGTCCCGAAAATGTTGCAGTTCTTTGAAAGGGGTGATTCTTGACGCCATTTAAAATAACTTTTTTCTTTGCGAGAATGTTCCCCGTGGCTTTGTTTTCGAGTTATTGAAGAAAAACGCGGACCAATCGGAGCGCGGCTATAGCGAATGGGAGGGGCCTCGGCGACAGGCCCCGCCGAGCGCAGCGTTGGCATTGGCCGAGCTGGAATCGGTCCGCTGTACCCGCCCTTTGATTGGTCCGTGTTTTTCGGTAATAACTCGTTAACAAAACCAAGGAGAACATTTTTACAAAGGAAAAAGTTACTTCAAATGACTTCGGGAATCATTACTGTCAAGGAAGAACAACCTTTTTGGTATACCCTGTAGAACTTCGATGTTTGATCATCTGTATAACTGTTCAGGAAATTTTAACAATTCTCCAAACTGATACTGCACTACATTACAGTATCAGCTGAGAGCTTCATTATCGAGTAATTAACAACCGTTGTTAAACACTTTACGTCGGCCATAAATCATTCACTTTTGTCATTTTTGTCTAACGAGGAGTACACTCCTCACGTAAGGAAAAAGTTTGCGTTTCTTGTCAAATAAAATTTGAGGGAGTGCGCGGTGCATTATGTGCGAAAATAATAAAACAGGCGAGAAACGCTGATCGCTCGTGCGATCGAAACATGCCTACTAACATCTGTGCCTAATAGATGGACCAAGATCGAGGAGTTCGGGTAAAATTTACCCGAACTGAAACGGTCCCAAAGTCCGCGGAGTCGGGCCCAATCGCGTGCTATTAAGACGAAGGGGCCACGGACGATTCGAGGGTGAGTCGGGGAGCCCTCTAAGGGTCAGCAATCCCCTCGGACAACACGATCCTTCGAAAACGATCGCAAAACGGGGGCCCGGAAACTCGGGCCCGCGTTAGTCTCGATATACCCGGTGCTGGCCCGTGCAGCGTATCTCACGTGTTCACCTGCAAAAATGTTTACCGTGCGTGCGAAGGAGCACTTCGAGTGGCCAGGGAGAAGAGGATCCTGTGCAGGTGGGTACGACGGCCCCTGGAGAATGTTCGTGTACACCGAGAGGAGCCCCCTCCCCCCGCGGGTGGGGCGCCGCGGTACCCTCTTCTCGCGGTGCCGGGGAACGAAATATCGTGAGACATCGAGGAGGAAGAGCGACGACGACGACGACGACGACGAAGAAGAAGAAGAGGAAGAAGAAGAAGAAGAAGAAGAAGAGGAAGAAGAAGAAGACGAGCAACCGCGCCGGGGATGAGGAGGAAAAGGTAGAGAGACGTCTGTGTCGAAGGAGGTGGAAAAGCCGGCGAGAAGAGGAGGACGGGCGAGAAGAGGAGTAGCGGAGAGAGGCCGAGAACGAGAGAATCGAGCGAGGAAAGGAGAGGAGGAGGTGGGAAAAACGGAGAGAACGGGGTGGAGAGAAAGAGCGAGAAGGAGAGAAGTCGGTGGCTCGGTGAGGAGGGGGCCAGGCTGCTGGAGGGGCAGCGGGGGAGGGAGAGGAGGAGAGATAGGAGGAGTAGGCCTGGTTGTACCCGCGGATGATCCCCAGGTTGAGTCGCGCTGGGTTCAACGTCCTGGCGGGCAGCGCACCCGAGAGCAGAGCCGAGCCGAGGCAGGCAGAACAGGCAGGCAGGCAGGCAGGCAGGCAAGGCAGGCAAGGCAGGCAGTCGAGCAACCACCAGACCTCTCCACGCACACCGTCACACCGACACCGGTCACCAATACACTACGTCAGACTCGTACAAACGACCGCAAACGGGGGAACACTCGCGCACGCGACACGTACCACCGACTTGCACGTTGCACGTGCGCGCACGAGCTCCCATCGACACGCGTTTTTTTTCGCACGTGTGTATGCAAGCCTGTACGTGTATGTGCGCGTGTGTGTGTGTGCAAACGCTTAGGAAGACTGGCTCTAGTCTGTACACGCAAACGCGCACACATACAGGCGAAACCGTGTCTCGCGCGAGGAAACGCTGCTCGCGAGAGCGAACGAGCCTGCTTTACGCGAACTATCGCCTAGGTACTGTTACTTCTGCCGGCCGGTCCTTCGAGCCCTTCGAGCCTGCTCCGCCCTGGACCTCGAGAGCTTCGGGATACATTGGGACATAGCGGACACCGTGCCGCGCGCCGACTATACTGTTCGGCGAGAGCTTTTTCGAGAAAGCTCGAAACTCCGAGCGTCCTCGTTAGTCGACTGTTTATTTAACACGTTCGTCAACGGCGTTGGCTTTGCCACTTACGTTCCTTGTTACGATGTTTTATCATATGCTCCTCCTTCGGGAAATATTGCAACAATGTAGCTGGATGTAGTCATGATTTCTCTGGATATTACGAAGTGTGTACAATTAATTTAACTATTTTGTAAGTCAACAGCGGGATTGTGGACGTTGCATATCCACGGCTTGAGAACGTGTTAAACACTTGGGTCGGAACACTTCGTAATGTAACTAACGATTCTATATCTAGAACGGTCTGATGAGATATTGTGGGGCAAGGGATTAAACCCTTCCGTGGGATATCTATCGCTCTGTCGTTCAATGCAGAAATGGTGTGAGCCAATTAGTAGCTCCATTTCTTTTTATTTCCTCATGCGAAGAGAAATTTGATTTTTAAGCAATCGTCGAAATCGGATTCGATCAACCCAAAATGTCAACTTTTTGTCGCCCCAGGAATTATATATTTTTTCTAAAAAAAAAAGATTTTAAGAAAAATTCCTCTTCAGGAACTATTATCCTCAAAGTCGAGTAGTCGAGTAGTAGTAGTTTTGACTCGCAGTACTTTCGCAATGGACGGATCATTTAGGTTAGCGGTACCCTTGGATTTTTGAGGTTCCGGATCGGTTTTTCCGCGGTTCTGCCGATCTCAAAGGAATTTTCCGACACGGTAGGTCGCGGCAGGTTGTCGGAGAACCTCGCGGCAGGAAAGCCCCGGTCGTCGAGAGGCTCGGTGAGATTCCAGAAGAAAGGAGAAATCACTTTTACCACGGAGCGGCACTGGGAGACGCGGAGGAGCGCCGCGCCGCGCCGCGCCGGGAAAAAGTAGATCGTCCGGCCGTTGAATTCGGAATCGCTCTCGTTGGCGACGTCATCGTCTAGGGCAACGTCCTAATTGAACGCGCAACTTCTTGTTTGTCGTTGCTAGAAATCGAATTCGTTCCTCGTATCGCACGCACGACATCCCAAAAGAACTATGTCTCGTTCCACGCAACCGTCGCATGTTGTACATCCCCGACGATTCATCCCGAATGAAAAGATTGTTTTTATCAGCTGCATTTGGTACGAATTAGGATCAGTTTCTGTCGTTTTGACTTACAAAATTTCATACTAAGGTTTTTCTAATTTTAATTCCAAGGCGGACAATTTTGTTAACGGGCACAAAACCTGTGCAGGGTTGAAAACTGACCGTGAACATGATCGCAAATAGTCGACAGACCTCTGAGAGACAAACTATCTAACTATTCTACCCTGACCGACAAGTTGTGCAATTTCCGACCGACATAAACGACTTCCTCGCTGCGCGATCAAAGCCAGCTAAGAGGGAACAGCCTTAAAGACAATTTCGAGTCCGTCTAGGGTTCCCTAGAGCCTAGTCGATCTCTCTGGAGTTCCTCTAGGGAGTCTGCGAGCGGTGTCGTTTGTTCCTCCACGTTTTTGTTAGGGGATCCCGCGGACGCTCGCGCTTTGGACGAGGACCGGCGCGCGTAGCTCATCGATCCGCTCTTCTCCTCTCCGTCGAAAGAGTTCTTCCTCCGACGAGGGAGAAAATATAGACGGGCCGAGACGGGGTGAGGCGAGGCGAGATGAGATGAGGCGAGGCGAGGCGAGTCGAGGCGAGTCGAGGCGAGTCGAGGCGAGGCGAGGCGAGGCGGAGAGCCGAAGAGGCGCCGCGCGCGTTTCGACACCGGGAGGGTGAGAAACGCTACCGTTTCGGCGTGCTCGATAGTCATCTGTTACGTTAGGATAGGTCGAGAGAGCCGCCGGTACGTGCACACCACGACGGCCGAGGAATTGGATCGTCCAGTCTACCGGGTGTCGCGATCGAAAAACGCGGACGACCATCGACACCGGCCGAAATTGCTGCGGGATATCCACCTCGTCGATCTAGTCGTCGAAAGCGATCTAGATCAGCGAAATTTCCTGTCGGTTCGGGAAAAATTGCGCCCGAATCATGTGGCATAATAAATCATAACAGGGGCGATGCAGTACGCTGCACGCGACTGTAACTTGTAATTTTATAACATTAACCCGTCGTGCTACGATTTTCTTTAGATCTTTTATGATCAGAACTTCTTTCGTTGTTTATATAATCCAAGGAAAAAAGGAATATTTACATCGTATTCCTATCCTAAAAGCAGTGATTAAACGTCGATGACAGAGAAGTGCAATTTTATTTCGATTGAACAGAATCGAATAACATAGATCAGGCCTGGGCAACTTGCGGCTCGCGAGCCACCAGAGACGTCTTCCCCTACTTTTGGGTCCTCCCCACCAAACTCCTGTGGTGCGTAAGTGTGCATGCATACATTCGCACTCACGCGAGGCAAAGCATGGTATGAAATAGTTGATGGTGGGGGATCGGTACACTGTTAGTGGGAGTCGTGAAGCGTCGCCGGGAAAGAAGTTGCCCGGGCCTGACGTAGATATTTGGCATAAATATTTTGACATAGAGAGAGAGAGAGAGAGAGAGAGAGAGAGAGAGAGTTATTTTCTTAGAAATCTTCATCACGAGTCTAAGTCCATATTGCAGGGCAAGGGCGTCCACACTGAAGCGATTCGTGCAACTTTTTGTCGCTCCTCTTTTTCTTCGATATAAAAGCGAAAATTTTGAAATTCTGATCGACTTTTGCACACGTTCTATTAATTAGGTGAGGTGTTGATTCAGTGTTTAACCCTTCGCGCTCGACTGTAGCTTCTGTGGGAACACCGCCGTCGATCTAATTAGCAATAAAAGGTAGAGAAAATCGATGGTACACATTGTTCGAGGATCGATCGGTCAGCCGCGCGAATCGACCGTATCAAACTCAACCAGAAGAACGAACTGCGAACGAAACTGATGAAAGTTGGACGCTTTTCTCGCGAGGATCGTTAACCTCCTAGAGTGCAAGCCCGTGTCCGGCTGGAGCGAGCACGATAGCCGAGGAATGGTGTCGCGTTTTCTAATGAAACCGATGTCTCGGACATTTTGACTTCTCCGAGCATGCAGGAGACTCCGCGCGCCGTGGAAAACGGGACAGCGGAAGTTGTCTGCGTCTTTATCGCGCTCCGTCGGCCTCGGAATTCTTTCTTCGAAGTCGCCGGAGGATTCGCGATTTTGCGGCCGTCGAACTGATCTATCGCCGGCCATTCTCGTCCGAATCTTTCAGTGTCGAACGCGCCTGCACCTCCGAACTGCGATTGTTCCATTGCAATCCATCGATTTTTAATAAACAATTAGACTGCGGACTTTACGCATTCGTGACAATAACGAGCAAGCGCAATATAAATTTCGACATAACGGTGACATCGGGCTCAGGTCTCTATTTCCTGAAGTTGCGAACAAATTATTTAATCGCTTCAATAATAGAAGATCGACGACTGTCTTTTTTCGCCGAGTACCCGAGACTTTGATGTACGATCTAGTTCTTCACGGAAAATCTTATATAATATTCAAGGCCTCGCCCGTGAAGGGAAATCAATACACAAATTAGAAGAATTTGGGAACGGCAACCTATCGGGGCCATTAAAATGACAAAAGTACGAATGGAACTTCGATTTCCTGTTTCGTGATACAATTTCTACTTCACGTAAAGATTCGCAATGGCCCCGGCGAGTAACTCCGTTCTTCTCGAGAGTTCTCGAAAAGTTTGAACTTGGAGATCCACGTGAACGTAATTCTCTGTAGCATCTACTTCGCATCGAGCGAACTATTCGCTCGACAGACCCAGGAAAGTTTCTGTTCGGTCCAGTTAGCTAATTGGTCAACCCTCCGTCGACAAACTCGGTACTTCGGACAGCCACGTGCTGCCGGGAGTTTTCGAAAAGCTCGAACTTGGAGCCGCGCAGAGTCGTATGAAAATCCGCAGGAGCCGGCGCGCGGTAGGGGGCCACTGTCCATTAACTATAAGAGCCATTAATTAGCGGCCGGGGAGGCGGCCGAGGCGTCGAAAAGGAAAGCAAAAGGAGCTGGCGCGGAGGCCGGGACTCGCGCGCGAATAAATATCAAGCGACAGCAGGGGAATCGAAGGGAAAACATCGGTGGCAGCACGACGACGTGTATTCCGTTACTCGGGGCGAACGACTGGCCACTCGGTTCTGCTGTTGCTGTTGCTGGTCGCCGGTGGTTCGCACCGCGTTCCTCACTGCCTAGGAAGCTCGAACGCAGCCCTAGGAATGATACTTGAACGTACAAGCCTCGACGACGTGGATCACGAGGAGGAAAATGGTCATTTTATTGACCATTTTATTGTCTTCTCCCTTTTATATCAGAACTAGCTTTAACGCCAATCCCGCGTATAGCTTCGCTAGCTTATTCGATTGCAAATTTTATGAAGTGTCTTAATCTGGAAATAATATTTATTATTATTTTGGGGTACAAAGCTGATCTTTAAAGTCGTACCTACAATTTTTATTTAGATATTTAAGCTTCAGAAATATTAGATGTCTAACATTTTCACCGCTCCCAAGATACACGAGTTATGGCCAATTGTTCGTACAATATTGGTGCAATTGTACAACGTGGTGCAGGTTTTCATCGCCAACTTTCAGCGAACCATCAAGATTCGTAATCAGTGTCGGCTGATCAGGGGAATTTATTCGGATCGAGGGGAATACAGTTACCCTCTCTCTCTCTGCCAGTACCGGCTTCGTCACGTGACGTGACACGCGCACGACGGAGACGAAACGCGTCACGTGACCGGGCCGTGGCGGAAGTGTGGGGGAACAGCGTCGTGGAGGGGGAAGGGTAGAGTGGGAGATGAGTCTTCATCCGGTGACAGTGTTCATGATACGTCACTGCTACCGAGGCTAAGGACTCCGGAGTCTTTCTGGTACCGAAATTGTGTGGGTGCTTGTCGAAAGTTTACGTTTTCGTATCGGGATTTCCAGTAGTTTTGAGTGCAGTTTGTGTGGTATTAGGGTTTGATATTTTTCGCGTGGGACTCGTACCAGTTTGTAGTATTCGAATTAAAAAGACTCTGGCACGTTCACCCAGGTAGACCAGCTGGTATTTAACACGAATGTGTTTATAAAGAATCGGACGCATTAAAGGGAAAACTTTCTCTCGAAAATGGCGAAGAAGTCGCGTACAGTAAACCTTGGCTAAATTCGAGTAATCTTAACGAGAGTACTGCGTCGTTTGCAGTCGCGAGCCGCGCTGCCGACAGGAGCGTGTCGTTATCGTCGCTCCGATACGCGGCACGTTGGGCTAGGTCGGGGAAAAATTGTTTGCGCTCTTGGAAAACCTCGCCTCTCTCCCCCCTCTCTCTCTCTCTCTCACTCTCTTTCACACCCGCCAGCCGAGATAAAGACGAACGATTATTCTCGATTATTCTCGGCCGAGTGAAAAGTTCCTCGTTGAATTTCCTCGGGGATCTACCGCCAGGTTCTGGATCCTATTTCAGCGAGCTAGAACTCTTCTCGTGTTCGATCTTGAAAAGATGGAGGCGAGGCGAGGCGAGGTGAGACGAGGCGAGACGAGGCGAGACGCCTCGGTTATCAGAAAAACAACAAGACCGAAACCATTATGACCAGTTTATTAGCACATTCGCCGGGAACACCTATACCGATTATCATAAAATTAGTGGCACTGAATTCGTTTTGCAATGAACTAAATTATAGAATGCTGCTATTATAAATCATAGATGCTACTATTTGCAGCTTTTCAAAATCGTTAAACAGAGAAAGAACTTCTCATTTGGCCCTAGGAATTTCTATTTGCCATAAGGATTCGCTATTAATAATTATTATTGACTCTTGATTGATTGATTATTATTGATTATTATTGGTCTTCCGGACGAATAAACTAGACTTGCCGAACACGTTACAAACGCTCTCGTACATCGTAAGCGACGATGTTTCAGAGAACGACTGTGCCCTGCGGGTAGCAGGACAGGGGGCTAATTCGTGACACCCTGAAGCGTCCACCACCCTTCCAGGGTTCCACGACGACGAAAAGTGTAGGACTCATCGTCGGAGGGTTCCCGAAGCCCGCGTTTTCTTGCACGGCCAAGTTGTGGATCCTATTTCAGCGTGTTCCGTCGTGGCGAGCGAGCAGAGTATTCGATCCTGAAAAGACGGCGCGTTCGGAGGCCGACCGAAGCTGAGGAGGAGCCTCGAGTTGAGTCGAGGTCGACGTCCTGACGCAACAAGTGCTGCTGCGACTCTCGCTGCGCCCGCGATCCTCTTCCCGATATCGTTTGCGGCCGGAGTCTTTCAACAATGCCGGCGTTTTCGTGATAAAACCGGCGCGGCTCGGCTCCGATCCGCTCGGTTCCTCCTCGAGCCCTATTCGCCATTCTTTTCTCTTTCTCTCTCTCTAGTTGTCCCGCCGAATCCGCCAGTCCGGACACAGGGTCTTCCTCCGAGTTAGGGTACTTTCACGCTAGAATCGCCGTAGATGATCACAGCGAAGCCGCGCTTGCTCTGGAAGCGAGTAGAGTTCCTCGTGTCCGCTCCATCTTCCAAGCTTCGAAAAAATCTGCTCGCGATTACCTTGTCAACGATGGACACAGATCCATGGATCCATGGATCCATATCAGCATGTAGGCGCTTATTTGCATGCGCCGTGTGGCGGCGATTTAACTTTTTTATGACCAGACGGCGGATCTTTATGCAAAATGAATATTTCTTTCAATATAAGTAAATTGTGAGGAACGAAGGGCAACCGTGACCGGCGTTATGGAATTATTTGAAAAAGATTATCATAAAATCGATGACACTAAATGGAAATTTATCAATGCTGACGGTGGCTAAATTATAATGTAAGGAAGGCAGTTCACATTACCACGTAACTGACAATTGTTACCGATGACGCTAGTCGCATGTGTGAATAAAACTGGTGATACTGATTGAATTGGTGAGAAAAGACTGTTTCATTATACTCGACTTGTAGAAATTATTGAGACAAAAAACTGATTTCTGTCGATCCTCTGTCCCTTGCAATCGATGCAGGGAGCTTTTGTACTGCATACAAAAATGTTGTTTAATGACAACAACAAATATCACCTTTATGGTGTCGATTATTGCCCCAAGGACATGTTTGTCTCGAATTCATACTAAAATTCACCGCTAAAATTAAAGAAATGATAAGTTAATACGTTAACGCGGAACATATTACCGGCAATATGTATATTATCGCCCGAGGGGCACGTTTATCTCGAAATTATACTAAAATTCATTGTCAAGTCTATACAGATGATAACAGGTTACGTAACTGGCCGAGTTATTCCTTTCGAGCAGCTTCGAAGACGATAATCGATCATCAGTTTCTTTCTGAACGAGGGATAGGCTGGATCTTTATGGAAAATAAAAATTGTTCGCTTCAAGTGCTACAAGCGGAAGCCGAACAGAAGTTAGAAAGCGTTTTTCGAGCTCCCATAAATTGGACGAACAACGACGGCACCGTCGGCTCGATGCATGGACGCAGCGCCGATGCGGCTTGCGATGCGTCGCGCCGCGTTGCATCAGAAGCCGAGAGACACCTTCGGGTTACGCGCTCGAAACCGTGCTGAAAACGAGCGTTTCACGAACGGCCTAGCCGTGGATCGTGTACGATATCGCAACGATGACGCTCGGTGCGCACAACGGCGTCGTGTGTCCATTGATTTAGAAGGACGGGCCTGGGGGATCGGCGATATGCATTTCTCGTATTGCGTACGCGACAGAAGAAGAAGAAGAAGAAGAAGAAGCAGAAGAAGAATGAGAATAAGCCGCGAGGAAAGAGAGACACGCGGTCGCGAGCGGCCCCGAGCGGAAGCCGAAGGACCTCGGCGAGGTTACGCGGCTGCAGCGTGACGGTTACGATGCACCGTGCAAAATTTTCGGTCTAGAAGACGGTCAGTCCGGCGCGGAGCCTCGGGTTGAGTCCGAGGTCGACGCCCGGGCGCAACAAGTGCTGCATTACGTACGTATACGCCGCTACACCCCACCCCACTCACTCATACAATCCCACCGGCCCCTCTCCACCCCCTTCGAAAGAAGCCCTCGCCATTTCTCTCGGCTCCTCTCTGTCCCTCTCTCTCTCTCTCTCTCCTCTCTCTTTCTCTCTCTCAGCAGCGGCTTTCCACACGATGTCGCGCGAGAGAGCATCGCCGCGCACGAGAGTCCTACACTCGACCTAGGTGCGACGAGCGTGGACGAAGCAGAAAGAGAGGACAGGAGAGAGAGAGAGAGAGAGAGAGAGGGAGAGAGAGAGAGAGGATAAGTGCATCGCGGCGAGTGGCACCAGCACACGCGCCTGTCCACCTCCTACCCCCTGTTCTCTCTTTCTCTGTTCATCTCCGGCTCTCCGGCGCACGGCTCTCGCCGACGCACACCCTCTTTCTCTGTCCCGTTCTTTCGCGCACACCACCGTCGTCGCCTGTAAATATAAAACTGCACTGGGTCAGGGATCCGTGATTTATCGGCTGCCTCGTGTAATTGGCTGCCGGCCAATAGATACATACCCCCGGGGTATCCGGTGGAACACGAACGGAACGAACGCGCGCTGTGCGCCTCCCCCTATCCCACTTCCCCTGTCTACCGTTGCACTGACTCTCCCCACCCCACCCCCTCCCCCGCACTTTGCGTTTTCTCTCGACTCCCTCCCCCCTCGTGGACCGTCTCGATTTTCCACGTCGGATTTTCGGCGAAAATCTTGGACCGCGTCTCGCCGACTCTTTGCCTCCCCGCTTAATGGCGATCGCCGTCTGTCGGCCGGGCACTTTCACTGAAAATCTAACGCCGACCTCGCTTGGCACCGGATCAGAATCATGGCGGAAGATAGCGATGGGACCGAGCACCTTCCGAGAGCTGTCTCCTCGAACCTTGACCGAACGCGAGGGACTCGAAATTCTTCGGTTTGATTCGAAATACCTGGAGCTCGGCCGTTTCGCTGGGAACGCGCCCTTCCGGATCGCTTTGATCCAGCCGCGGCGAGGGAAGAGCGTGGGATCAGGACGCATGGGGCTGTTCGGTAACGTACGAGGATTAGGAGAAATATGACTATCGGGGTCGCGGCACTTTCACTGAAAATCTAGCTTGGCACCGGATCAGAATCGTCGCTGCGGATAGCGATGGGCTCGAGCACCTTGCGGACTGTTCCCAGGAACCATGAAACCGATTACGATGGAGCCGAATCTTTATCCCGTTCTTACTATGCTTTGATCTGGGATTGACAATTTTAATAGCAGCCTATCAGCCTCGAGAACGCCATAGAGCGAATGCAATGCGTTGAACGAAACCGAAATTGAAAAAATTCATAAATGTTGCGAGTACTCTTCCGACCTTGCTGCGTTAGATACTAATCATTGCTACACTCGATATAAATCACCGCGTCGCTTGTCACTTCGAGAGGCGCGAAGATAACGAATTTCCTAGGCGACCATGTCCAAGGAACGTGTAGGTGTTCCAAAGAGAGAGAGAGAGAGAAAGAGAGAGAGAGAGAGAGAGAAGCAACGTATCGGATGACCCTGCGAGCTTGTATATATTCGTAGCTCGAAGGCTTCCGCGATTGCGAAACATTTCGGTAGACCTTCCCCGACGCGCGGATTCCGCGGTGTTTGCTTGAAAGGCGCGTGCTCACCCGCGGGAAGGTCTCGGCGAATGTTCGCGCGACGCTAGATATCATCCACGCGCAGCCACGCGATAAAACAGAACCGACAGATATACCCACGGCGACAACGGGCCGAGAGAACAAGGAAACAATGAGCCAGACGGTGCCGGGGGTTTCCACGAGTTGACGCACTCGTTTCGCGGAGGTCAAATTCCGCGAGAAACGCGAGCGAGCCGACTCGCGGAACGCGTCGGAACGGTGCCCGCGAGGGCATGCCGAAGCGCGACCTTCGCGGTACTCTCTGCGGATCAACGGCGAGCTCCGATATCTGGGATGCACAGTCCACCAGTGGCACCGATTGTTCTCGCGAGCAGTGGACCCGCCGAGGAAGATTATCCGACTGCAGCGCTGCCGCCGCAAAAATTCTCTAAATCGTGGATCGGTTGTCCTTTCGATCGGTCAGTGGAAGAATAATATCCGGATCACTCGTTCTACGGAGCCTCGTAATCCGCTGGCCTTCCATCGCAGCTTACTCTACTTAATCCCCATTGTCACCTTCGAGCAAATTGTAGACGCTTGTCCTCGGTAGACGGGTAGATCCGATCGATTGTCGGTAGGCTGCGAATTTTATGCATTTATGAGAAAATGGGTGAGTGCGATTTAAAACAGTGGCCAGACTAAAAGGATGCATCGATGAATGAATAATAAGTGATTCTTAACTCCAGTCTCGTATAATTCATACGGACTATATTTATTCCGCGTAGAGATACCTAGTGAAGGAATAAGATCGGAAGTAATCGAGATGCAGAAACGCCTGCGTAATGAAAGCCACCTAATTGGCAGCTTCTGCTAATAATGCTCGAAAGCAGAGACATCAATGAACATCGCCAGAAAGCTTTTCAGCGTGAACGAGGATGAATGAAGTTCCAATGTGTATATTTTCTATTGACTGCCGATGCGCCAGGAACGTCGGATTTTATTTCGGTTCAAGATAAATTGATGAAATGCATGGTTAATCGATTGACAGGTAATAGGTAGTATGAGGTGACGGGGTTAACAGTCTCTCACACTCGAAGTTAAATAATTGAGGAGTTTCTCTTGAATCGTTCAACAGCGATAGCAATTTTGGTCCTGAATCGATAGCCTCTATCTGGAGCAACATTTCATTTAATCATTTATTTCGGAATTTCGGTACGATTAAACTTCCGGTAGCTAGTGCGTTAATTGAAAATTACTGACGCTCTCTCTCTGTGTCTATACGAGCTAAAACTAGACTTTAAACATACCTTTAAATCTCCGCTCTGATTCGCCAAAATTGTCTTCGAAGCAGCAAAACAAAATTTGCCTGTTCGCAAATAAATTCGTGGCCTTCGCAATCGATCAGGTGTTTACTGGGTTCATCTGCTGTCCATAAGGCGACGTAAACGTGTAGAAAATGATAGGGGTCATTTTCAAGGCTCGAATATATTGTAGTTATTTAGAAAGGAACAACAAGTTTACGAAGACAAGATTGCAAATTAACAGGTTGGACGTTACGGACATAATCGGTGACCGACGCTAAGCAAGTACTTCAAACAGTTACGATAAACTTAATTAGAAATGATCAAATAAATTATTATCAATGAACCAACAATTAGCAGTGACGAGATACAGTTATGTTTAAAAATTACATAAAATCGATAAAATTTTGAAACTTGCAAGTACTGCACGCTTGATTCCAAATTTTTGCGCATGTAGGAAGGGAAGGGGGAGATATCAGAAGAAATCGAAAATGGAAAAATAGGGATCTACTGTACATCCAGTAGACCGGGATCAGTAGAATCGGTGAGCAATGGACGGACAAGTTAATTCGAGATCCTGAGCGAGACGGTTTGAGAGCCGCTGCTTTGCGGAAACGAGACGCATCAATGGGACATTGAGGAGCGACAACCGAATGTTTCCGTTGCCGAAAAATTCGCCGGGAGTTTTTCGAAACGGCGAACGAACGATGGGACCCGCTGTTGGACGCACGTGGCTATCCCATTATACTTCCGCGTACGTGCGCTGCTATCGTAGTTAGCAGGCCGTAAGCGTATTGAAATTTGACACCACGTGCGCGAGTTATCATGAATGAAACCGTGACCTCCCGACGCCGCCTAGGTGCGAAAACCGCTCGCCAGACGGCACTACATCCCGCGCATCCTCCTCGAACCAACAATCCGTGGATAATTCGAGTTTCCTACTCTTCCGTCCATTTCCCTCGCCGTAAACGTCGTTCGGAGTCTCGTCGAGAAGATCGGACACACCGGCAACCGAGTTTCCGTAAGAAATAATTCAGTCTTGTTACCGGATATTATGTCACTCCGTTTCCGGAAGACGAAAAGCGGTAGAAATATCAATATGTTTCATATGGTAATTTCATTTGCATGATCCTATACTATAAGCAACCACTATACAGTCGACCACGATCTATTGAAAGATATCGCACAGCTCGTGCGAGCAACTCGAATCAGCTGAATGTTAACTCTAAACTGAATTAGAAGTAATTAATTTCTTAACTACGATACGCCCCTACAGTGACTTTCCCGATGTCATCGTTCTGAACGGTAACCAGCATAGGGGCGGCCCGCTTGTTTAGTTCGCATTTACGGTATTATTTGTACGTACGAATTTATTCAAATCTTTCTTTTTGTAGAGAAAGTAATTTTTGTTTCTGTAATTTGATTTTGAATGTTTTGAAATGTATAACGGAAACAAGCATTCGTTTTTCAACCTCAGCGCAGCTAAGAGGTTAATAGCGATGTCAGATTCTGGGGTATAAATGCGTCCATTTATGATCGACATTTGAGTATAAACAGATTAAAGAGAATAATTTTAAAAACGAAGAACGTCGGATGTCTGCTCTCGCTTTCAGCGCGCAAAGTTTCACAGAGTCGCCATCTCTGGTGAACCGTGCGAAGGTTCTATCGACCGACTCATAACCTCACTTTTCGAGCGAAGAAAACGGGACCGATAGCCGCGGATTGATAAGCGTAATCGTGTCTTACCTTGATGGGGTAAAAATCGTCGCCTCGAACTTTCCCCTTGCTCAACGTCACTCGTGACATTTTTCTTCTGAAATGAAAGAAAATGAACGGGAGCAGAGGGTCTCGGCTGATAACGGCGAAGAGAGGGTGCTGTAGCGGGCTAGCCCGACCATACGCACTTTCGATTTACCGGACATGCCTGACAAGATTGACTCGAACTTGGAGACATTGTCGTACAACGGAGCCTTTGGATGTGTGAGCAACAATTTCGGCGAGTACAGTGCTCTCAGGGGGTTGAATTTCTCACTTGTCACGTCTAAGCTCTCGTCGGATGAGCTGCTGTCGGTGTCTGCCATGTCAACACTGCCTGGGGATCGAGACTTTTCGCGGGAAATTCGAATCTCGCTACTCTGACATCAACCATTTCTCGATTTCACGACTGTTATAGTTGCGAGTGGTTGTTGCAAGCTACTCGTTTATCCGTTTAAAGAAATACATTTCACGTCACAGACAATCGTTTTGCAATATTTAAAAAAATTTCCATGAATGTTCACCCTGAGAGATGTACGAGGATTAAAATTGTGTGTTCTTTTATTAGAAAATTTGCAGAGGCGATATGCGTAACGATGCGAGGTACGTTTAAAAAAAATGATGGCTAGGGAGGACGTCCGATAGGGAATCGATAGTGAATCTGGCGCGATCGTTGACTCTAGATCGTGGAGGATACCGGTGGCCAGTGCGTACACGAGTTTCACCTGCCACGGAGATTTCGATCAGGAACGGGGCGAGCTCGTTGCACCGAATTGCATTCCGGCGGCGAGCGAGCGATATTTGAATAGGTAGGGGAGCCCCAGAGGATGTTAACCTCCACGGAACGATAGAAACTTTCTTTCGCGGGCTCAGGAGGATTACGTAAAGGCGACGCGTAGAAGCTGCATAGAAACGCGCCGCGGCGGCGGCGGCGGCGGGAGAGCGAGGTTACGCGCACAGGAAGTGAAACAACCCGCGAGCCAGAAAGAAAGTTTTCACTCGGTGTTTTCACTTTCATGGAAATGCCAGCGAGCGTGTTCCCCCGTTGCCACGCTATACTTAGGCGAATCAACGTCCGATTCGTAGTCGCTTCTCGCATCGACGGATCGCTCCGGTGCTCGATCGGGGGCTCGTCACGTGACTCGTCGCAATTAAACGAAATCGATTCGATTTCTCGGTATCGATGATGATCGATCGAAAACGTTCGCGGAACGGCTGCTCGGACTCGCGGCGGCAATGGCGGCGTCGCGGAGGCTCGTGTCTGTGGAACGGGAGAAAGTAACTTCTTTTTCTTTTCTTTTCACCGGCTAATCGAGGAAGTTAACGAGTTAACTCATCATCCGCGCTCTGTTATATACTCTGGCAACTTTTCATTTTCTTATTGCGTTGCTCGTAAGCCTCGAATACTTTACGATCTCGTATTATGCGTTTCCCATGGCAGAGGCTGGATCATTCTCTCATCCCACGATATCTTTGCCATCCGAGCATCTATTTGAATATCCATGGACTGGTCTTGATTCCATTGTTAGTTCGCTTAATGTTCTTATATTATTAATCGGCTATGGTACATGCTAGATCATTTTTTGATTTTGCTAATTCCCTGCAATGGAGACTACAGAAGTTTTTCATCCATCGATATCTCTGCCATCTTAGCGCCGACTTAAATGTCTGTACACTGGTCTCGAGTCGGCCGATACTTTGCTTAATGCCGTTTTCAGTATTAGTTCGCTGCAGTGCAGGCTAGATGGTTTCATTAATTCCCTGTGGTGGGGACTGCTGCACTCTTTCATCCGTCGATATCTTTTCAATCCCGACATACGCTTAAATGTCGTCAGAACGTTTCTTTCCTCCGATTCTCGTGTTGCCTAACGCGATTATTATTTTGAGGATTTCTCTTCACGTGATTCTCCGCTTTTCGTGGAAGTTAGCCGGTTGCTAACCGAGGCTGGGTTTGTTTCAGGGGAATTGGAGCAGCGTGTAGTTTCAAACCGAGAGAAAGGTCTGCGGAGCAGGAAAAGGAAGGAGGCGAAAAGTGGGGACGATTCGGAGGTGGTTTTGGATGTTAGAAAGCGCGGGGGTGGCTAGAAAGGCCCCGCCGCAGGGTACGGGTCCCGATGCCGGTCCCCGTATCGCAAACCCTCACGCTGACCTCCACCCTCGTGCCCAAGGAGGAGTCAAACATGCCCTTCATAGACGACGAGCTACTCTGGTGCCCTGACAATGACGGCAAAATGGTCGACTTGACGCAATGTCTCCAGGTTGGTACTGAGAAGCGTGTACGCTCGGTCGCGGTAGCGATCTAGCGGGGACGATGACAAACCGGACGATAGGGCTTGGAACGAATGCTTGGACACACTTACTGACACACACCTCCTTCTGCTCCACTAGGAGAGCAGTACTGGGCAGTCGGTCGAATTTTCCCCGATGGAATTGAGCGCCCTAGTGGGGACGCCAGCCGCCCCAAACATACCGGCGGAAGAGGGCGAGGGGATGGTCGGTGTCCCAGGGGAGGAGCCCTTCGACACGTTGGACACGTTCCTGCGGGAATTGCAAGCCGACCTGGCGGAGGCAAGCCAGCCCACGTCCACCACGTCCTCCGTCGCCTCGTGTAGGCGGCAGAGGTACAACATCGCGGCCGCCAACCCCTTGCTAGCGGGTGAGTATCTTAAAACGTATCGAGCCCCTTAAATATACATCATCACGCACGAATGTCTTTTTTTTCCCGTGGGGTAGAAAAACTAGCAGCTCCATCGTCGCAAGCATCGCCAGCGTCCATCACCTACGCAACGAGGGCGGAGATCAAGACGGAGAACATTCAGCCGGAAACCAGCAAAGGTAGGCTTCACACGTGCGATTATCACTGCTGTTGGCGGGTTGCATATTCTCAGGGGTCGATCTATTTATCCTGCAACGGTAATTCGATTTCATACGGTCCCTGTATTACCGATGAAGCCAGTTACCAACGACTACCTTCTTTACCGACCGCCGAGGCGGGCAAAACTCCAGCCTTGCCGACTAGTCGGTACAGTAGAATACCTGTCGGTCAATGACCGACCGAGAAGAATCAGTTACCTCGAGATGGTAACAAGAATAACGGAGTCTTGCTGCGGACGCGCCCGAACTACTCGCGGCACGCGAACAATGCCAATTCGCTACTCCGAAAGGGAAACCGGCCAAGGCCTCGCGAATCGCGACCAGACATCCGCGTTAGCAATAATTGCGCCTGCGTTCTTGCGTCGAAGCGAAAAAAAAAGAGGCAGGCGGCGGCTCGGTGTGCGGCGTGCATACTGCATACGTACGTGCACCGGTCGCGGCCGGGCACACGTGCACGCGGTGGCCCAATTCTTACAATTTACAGCCGTGTCGTAACACGGCCGTACTACGCGCATACGCGATTTCGCGATTGCTCGCGAGTCCGCGCCGAGGAGGAACGCGTTCCGCGACCTTAAAGGTTCGAACATTATGCGAGAGGCGCTCCGGGTTTTGCTTCTAACTCGTTGCCCGTTGTTAGACGTCGCGCTTCCACAACGTACCTGCCGTCGGCGACGACGACGGGCTAGCGTCCTCGTCGCGTGTACGAGACACCGCTCGAGTGCTAACGACCTTTTGTAGGCCGTGCGAGACGCTTGGCCTTTAACCCGGCCGTTTAAAACGTTCACGAGCTTTTTACGTTCGCCGATGCTCGACGATAACAAACGCCGATAAGCCGGCTCGCTACAACTATACGACGTTCCTCAAGAAAAGTCCTTCGACTATTCGTTGCCGGTCGAAGAGTCCGCGAGGAAATGAGGGAGCTATGTCTTCGCCATTAATTAACTAGACACCCTAACATTTGCAATAGGCTCCTGTATAACGTGGTCAAAAATCAATTTTCAAAGATTCTATATGTACCTTTTAAATATAGCAGATATCGTATACCCCGATAATTGTTTAAACTATATTGCATGCAGTAGTTCGCTAGCACCGATGCTGCAATGTGAACGCAACGGGTTGCAAACGGGATTTATCTGTTCTCGAAGGATTCGCGAAGTTTCTGGACTCGGGAGAATCCGATCGCAGTCCGCGGACAATTACGTGCCGTTAGAACGCGAATCGGAATGGGTGCTCGCCGTTGTTCTTTTCACATTTTTAGAAAGCGGTTGGAAAGTGAGAGACCGAACTTTCTAGCAAATACTATTATAAATACAGATTAGACCGAGTCTTCGGACGAAATATCGACCGAAACGACTGCAGCCGTTTTCGGTTTCCACTCGCTCTAGCGGGACCGGGGGATCTGCATCGTTCCCGCGCCGTAAAACTCTGTTACTCCGTCCCAGCGAAACTGAAATCAAATTCTGTTTGTTCTGTTACCGACGCTTTACTGGCCGAACACGAGCGCGCTCGTGTTTTCACGTTCCAACGTTGTCGAAACGAAAAGACTACGAACAAAGCGATATTAGGTCTCTCTAAGAGTGTTTTAAATATTTTTAATTATCTTAGACTGACCTGTTCGCCTGGCTCGAATATTCATTTCTACTATTCTTAATTTTTTGTTGCTACTTTCCTACCGCACCGCTGTTCGTATCATTCTTGTTAAGAATATGTAGCTAAACCAGATTCAAAGTGTAATTTCTGCTTGCGTAAATACTGTTATTAACTCTCGTAATTTCTTTCTGAAAATACACGGACTAAGTTGGACTACTCTCGCCTACGTTTCTATTTATTACACGTGAATTACGATGCGCGTGATAGTGAATGTGCAGAGATGAACGTGCCTGAGAATCGACGGAAATCTTCATGCTCGGCTGGGAGATTCCAAACGACAAAGACACCGTCTCGGATGCAAAGATCGTGTATGCGAGCAAACACGAATTCCCGAACGATTCGCATCCCCTGTCCAGTCTCCAGCGGCGAGAGAGAAAAGAACTGGCTCGTTGCTTCTGACCGAGTGTCTCGTCTCTTCGACACGCGTCACTTTCGCCGTGTGCATCCTGCGTAACCGGCAAAAAGTGGATTTTCACGTAGAACCGGCGCGGCGACGCGTCGATCCTCTCGCGATCCATCATCCGGTGTGTAAGCGCCGCGAAAAATGGGACGTCGGTCAATTTCCCACGTTCTCGGGCTCTCGAACACGATCGAACGTACCGTGAAACGCTTATATACACACTACCTGGGCACCTCCCCCTGCCTTCCCGATATGCACCGCACTGTAAACGTAATCGCGATTATCGTCGGCCGAGAGGAGGATCGAGTTTCGATCGCGCGAAAACGCCGCGCCGCGCCGCGCCGGATAATGCACGCGTTTCTTTACCCCCTGTTGCATCCAGCTGCGCGACTCCGCTGCACTTGTCGCTACCCTCGTTCCCTTGACCCTCTTCAAACACATAAATTCTCTCTCCCTTCCACTTTCGCTGTCTCTCTCTCTCTCTCGCTCTCTCTTTCCCTCGTTTCTCTTCTCCCCTCCGAGTGCTTCCGTCTCATGACACTCGGGTTGGGGCCCTACGGAAATAGATTCGAGACCCGGCGTCTTGTCTCTCTCCCTCTCTCTCTCCTTCTCTCTCCCCTTTCTCTCGATCATCCTCGTTCCACCGCGCGTCCCTCGCAGCTACTCGTTTCTACTTCTGACTCGAGGAAAAACAGGTGCGGCGAATCGATATAGCAGCGTGCACGCGTGTCGATGCGTCTTCCTGCCTAAAGCACTTCAGACGGTACACTATCGATTACGGTCTTCATTCCCGCAGGTTATAGCAAATTCAGAAATAAATTCCCGAGTACGTCGCTCGACGATACGTTCTGAAATGTCCGTCGCTGGCGGTTTCGCCGTTAACCCACTGGAACTATAACAACAAGATGAAGATTTCGAACGGAGTTTACAGTGTTTACTCGATATCTGTCCCAAATATCTAGCCGATAAAGGTCCCAGAACTATCCCCACAGTCGCCCGACTGTGTTTACACTCCTCGAGGTCACTCGGCAGTATCAAAGAACATTAGAGGTCCGTGTTTTGGACATATATCGAGTAGATACTGTACAAGCATTCTTATATAGAATGCTATAAAATAAAAAACGCGCGATTATATATATATAATCGCGCGTTTTCTATTATCAGGAAAGGAATACGATGGGACATAAACCAATTCTTTGTTGCTCTAAAAAAGAGTATTTTTCTTTTATATTAAAACTTAACTTTACAATATTTACATTCAACTAGTTCTCACCTGAAAAATAGAAACGACAAATTACGTCTATTCCCAACTCTATCTATATTTAAGAACTAATTAACTTTTCACGCGTCCGCTGTGTTCTTCCTTCTGTCTTATACTGCCCTTCATAAATTGCCTACAGCGCCTTCCCTAACAATCGTCTACGCTGGCTACTACTTTATCCACGCTCTCGTGAGCGTGGCAAATTCAAATTGAAGAGAGCATATTTTCTGTACATATATGGAAGCAGAAGCATATTTAACATAAGCATTCTGTAAATATGAAATTTCCTTCTCCTTCTATGCAATTATATTCCTCCGAGTCGGCGCGCCGTGTTGGTCCGGGACTGTGAAACGTGCTCGGGAAGAGAATAAATGTTGTATTTCGTTCGGGTTTGTTGCAATTCAGATTTCGCGAGAAGATCCGCCGTCTAGCGGTACAGGTTCTTCTGAAAATCATGCGATAGACGAGATCGGGCTTCGAACGATCGTCCGATTTGAGCGATTTCATTGCTGGGGCTGGAACAGAAAGGGGGTTCGGTTTCGAGGGTCGAAACGAATCGGAACGTGCCGAAACGAGACGAAACGAGACGGGCACGCGAAGCGTCGAATTACGGGGAATCGCGTGTAACCGTTGGCCGTGTTCGAGGGATCCTGGATCGTTGGGTAATCGGCTTCCTCGTATTGCCACACACGGTGCCACGGCGCGTATACCGTGTTCCGTCCCCGTTCCACCTTTTCCCCGTCGTGTTCTCTCCTCTCGTCTCTCTCTCTCTCTCTCTCTCTCTCTCTCTCTCTCTCTCTCTCTCTGTCTCTCTCTGTCGCTCTCTCTGTCGCTCTCTCTCTCTCTCTCTCTCTCGCTCCCGCTCGCTCTCCGGTCCGTTTCCAGTCCGATAGCAGCGTTTGAAAGTGAAGTCAAGATGGCCACGTTAAAGACATCGAAGCCGTTCCACGTCCGTGTGCTAAGTACCCGCGTGTGGAAACGAGGCTCGCGCACCCATACACCCACGTGTTTCCTCGCGTTGCGCGCACACACACGCGCGAGCGCGATACGCGTTTGCCAAGCGCGTACGTTTTCGTGCGTGCACACTCGCTCCTGGCCGGCGATAGTGCAGCCACGTAACGAGAGTGTTGACATTTTCTGCAATCGGGTCAGGGCCCTCTGCCCGAGCACCAAGGCATTACCTATAACCCCTCCCGAGGCGATACTCGATACTCGCCGAGAGCCGACTTCGGGCTTCCAAGCGATTTTCCTCGCGGAAAACCACGGACCTTGCTGGTACCAACACGTGTACGACGTTTAAACAATTTTTCCCGATACGCAAACCGCCTTCAGCGCGTGGAGCAAAGTCCTTCCTAGACAGACGATTTTATGCATTTATTTAAAAAAAAATGAATAGAGCAGACACAAAACCGGTAGTTATCATGGAAGAATTTACAAATACTAACGGCGGCGTTTTGTGTGGAATAAAAATTATTTTGCATAAAAATCCGCCGTCTACTTATCATTTTATCGCGGTTTCAATGATAAGTGTACCTTCAGACGTCTCGTCGCTGAAATTAGTCGTTTTACTGCTAATTACAGACGACCAAATGATTTATAGTGGTTACCTGTTGTAATCTTTAAGCGGCTTATCTTTATGCATAATAAAAATATTCCGCCTGAATCGCACAAAACGGAGTGAAATAGATTGTCATTCTTAATGTACTCAATAGGTTGAAAACAATTCTTTCGTCCTAAATGCATAAAATCCGCTGTCTACCGATCGAATAAATATTAACCCTCTGCGAACGAGGGTGGTTATATTTGCGACATCAGGTCTGCGTATTTAATTCTAAAAATTATCCCAACCAATTTAATTATTGTAGCAACAATGGGTCAAATATGATGATCTATTCATGTCACCGAAGACTTTGATATAGAATTTAAGTTCCTGAGAAAAATACTTTCAATATTCTAATACACCCTCGTCTGCGAGGTAAGCTTGCGCGTCGCGACGGAAACTTTGGCGACGACCTAAAAAAAATCCGTTCGCTCGCGCTTTTTGATTCGACGAGAATTTTCCCTGGCCCATAGCTCGTGTCTGGCGGAATCCGACATCACCGGGGAAACAGATCTTGCTGGTAGCCCATTTGAAGACAATCGTGGAAATGGAACGACGATATTGCGTGCAGATCTGGTCTCGGTGAGTCACAGTGCACGGGGCGCCCTTTCCTCTTTCCTCGCGAAAGGATTAAGCCGGCACGCGGCCGAGACGCATCGCAGCAGCCGCCCTTAGAAATCATTCTTCTTTTCTTTTGTGTTTTTTCTCTCTGCTTTCACGCGTCGAGCCTCTCCTCTCCGCTCGAGCTCATCTGGAGCGCCGGTTTCCATCGTGGAGGGGAAAGTAAACGTCGTTTTTCCCGTCGAAGAAAACAGCCTTGCCGCTCCCCTCTGGGCCGCCGGCGGAGCGAGAAAAAATATTCTTTTCGAAAACCGGAGACGCGGAAGCCGCGGCGGAGAGAAACTCGCGCTTTCGTACTCCCTTCCGATTTCTCCGCCGCCCGAAAACCTTGGAACAATATTTGCTAGGCTCCTCGAGAGCTCCTCGAGAGTTCGCCAATTTCTTTCGGCGTGTCCGCGGCGTTTCGAAGCGGATTCCGTGAACCACCTGTTGGAAATCCAACGGAACGTTCCTGTTCCCATGGAACGCCGGATTCTGGTTCTAGCTGAAAGCATTTGTCGGCTTTCGACCCTGTTCGATTCGATTCGATTTCACTAGATTCGCGGTCGTCGAGTGCTGCGAGAATTGGCCGGTGGGGCACCGTTGGCTCATCAAGCCACGCCTACTTCTGTTTCCCGTACGCCCTTTGCTCCCGCGGGCAACCTAGAGAGCTCCCAGGACAGAGAGCGCTCATAATCTATCACTGCGATGTCAACACTGTCGCAGTAAATTGAGAAATTAATTAAATAATAACTAGGTTAATCTAAATGGACACGCAAGAAACACGAAAAACGCGAATCAGCGTCTCGAGTCATCGCCGTTTAGAAAACAGAAGGCAATTACCGTTCGCGATGTGTTAACGACGTTTTGTACAATTAAAGCTTACAGGTCGGTAATTATGTACATGGAATGCTAATCTAGATGCTAATGCTGGTTGATTAGGTGGTTTCGTGGAGGTACTTGCTTCTTCGCGCACCAGATCCTAAAATAACGAACCCCCTGCTCGCTCCCACCGGCCAGGGAAACCAGAAGTTCCAGAAACCCGAAAAGACAGGCTGCAGATTCCGTGCCGGAAGAAGATCACGCTCAAAGGGACTGTCAAGGAAGTCCCCGACGTAAACAGTGTAGCGGAATCTTCTGAAAACCGGAGCCGCCGCACGTGTTCACAGTTAATGCCCGTTCTGGCTACCCCCTCGCCGTCTTAACTGCCTCGGAATTTCCTTTTTGTCAACCCTTCCGAGCCGATCCTCGGGGTGCACACCTGTCGCTACCTTCCTGCCGTACTAATTGAAGTCTCACCTCTTCATTTTCCACTTGGTAGCGCTAGCGAAGTACTCCGGCCGCGTTAGAAACTTGTACTGCGATTCCTACTTTCGGCGCGGTCACGGGAAAGTAGCCCTACACGATCTATGTCACAGCACGGACTTTAGTACGTTAATAGACATATCCAGATAAACCGCACTTTATTAAGATCTTTGGAATTCCGAAGGGTTGAAACAGCATCCCCTATAATACATTAAAAACTTCCAGTTCCGATTTTGTTAATTAAATTACTGCGATTTTGTACGAATCTCTGGGAATGATATTTGGCACTTAACGTGTTAACTGTACTTATTTGTTCCTTATTCTGATTTTGATTGAGCTGCTTGTGAAATTACGCACAAGAATCCGCAGTCTATTAATTTGTCCTCCGTTCCGATTTGAACAGAGTCGTCCACGAATTTGGGAATTTCCACTAATTTGCCCCCTATTCTGTTGCTTATGAAATTCCTGATGAAACTGCATTCTACCAGCGACGCACGCGGGTTCGATTCTATTAAATTTAGGTCTATTTCAATTTAATGTGCCCTCCGTTCTGATTTCAGTAAATTCGTTTATGAAATTGGGAATTTCCACTAAGCCCCCTATTCTGTTTACGAAATTGCCGATGAAACTGCATTCTACCAGCGATGCGTGCGTGTTTAAACTCTCCAAGAGCTTACGCCGAAAAGTGCGAGGGCAGAAGATTCGTAGGGCTCGAAGGGTCAACGATCCCCGGAGTATTCGGGAAAATCGGGCGAACAACATCGGCGTAGGATCGGTTTCCCAGCCGACAGTCCGTAGATCAGAATCGAGTTCGCCCGTCGTTCCTCCGGCAACGCTCGAATCTCACCGCGGAAATCTCCAAGGTCCGTTCATTGTGTCGATACGATACTTCCTTCCCTCTTTATTCGACGATAAAACGCGGCGGAGCCGACAATGCGATTGGCGGCACGCTCGGTATAATTAAGCGCGAAGGACACGCGGGTCGGTAACTTAATTCCCACGAGCGTGCGTACGAGTACGCCAGTGTGAGTACGAGTACGAGTACGAGTACGAACGGCTTCTGGCCGTACATGTTCAACAGACTGGTTCGCTGCTCGCCTGCGTTTCCACGCAATTTCCACCGGACAATCTTCCGACGTTTTTCGCAACAGCAATTAGAAATGGCTTGCGGGTGTCGGGGATCCCACAAGAATAACCCCTTTAGTCTGCCGCACACTTTCCAAGGTCCGGTTGCGAGCATCCGCGAACATGTGCGATTTTTTCAGACAATTATCCTCCTCCGACGGCGAAACTCCTCGGGTCTATTTGAGCTCGCAGGGTTAAAATCGATATTTCATTGCAGAACTTGGGCTGATTTAATCGAATGACTGCGTGATCAATGGCTACACTAGGAACAGACATAATTATGGACTTCTAAGCAATATTTTCGTAAATATATTTTCAAAGATTGATAAACGAAGCCGTGAATGCATGTCCTCAGCAACAATTTTACAGTTGTGAACAGAGTCTGCAGTTCAATAGTTAAAATAAATATCCTAATTAGACTGCGGATTTTATGCATTTGTGAGATGTATGAAAAATAATTTAGAAAGATCAATACAATATTTTTAACGTGCTAATATAATGAAAGAAAGAATGAAATGTGTATCTGACTCCTGTGTTTTGCAAACGCTGCGGAAGATTTTTATTTTGCCAAAAAATCCGCAGACTAGTAATAACATCTCCATGATTTTCCGAGGACGCTACAAGAATCGCTGACCCCTTTAGTACTCTGATCATTTTCCAAAGATCGGCAAAATTCCGAGAAAATTACGATTTTGAAAATAAGGATATCTTCACATATTAAAAATTACTGTACTAATATTGAAACCACTATTTGCGTCGTTCAATTTCAAATAAGAAATCATATAGAATGCATCTATCCTAGATCGGCATAACTTTCTTGATTTCGATGTTAACACTAAACCTACCAACCATTAACAGTATCTGGTAAATATTGCCTTATAAAAATTGCAACCCTAAATTTATTGAGATTGTTCGTAATTCGATTGTTCGACAAGGAGATTTATTCCACTATTTTCCATAAATGAATTTTTATAACTTCAGTAACTGAAAAATATAAAACCGGTCATTTGACCGTGAGGGGTTTAATGTTAACACTACCGACTGTGATCCGAATAATCGCGTTTCTAATAATTGTTCTCTACCAAAAGGAAGCATAGAAAATGTTAGACGAAGTTGCAGGGAATGATTCGTTCACGATTGAAATAGCTGTCGACGGGTCCATTAAAAAGTGAAAATAGACTTAGAAAAATGATGAAATAATCGCCGGTAGGTGACGTGTTGGAATCACTGTACAGAGTTCATTTATCCGGTGGCTCTGTGAGGCGCTTCTCTCGCGTCAGCGAATTGAAAAACGAAGATTCGCACGGGGACTGGCCGCCTAACCGTCGACCATAATTCGCAGGACGAAATCGGCATCTCTGTTGTGGCTCGAATCGACTCTGCTCAGCTCGGCGTAATGATAATCCGTACGCGAGTAGAATAGCCGTCGAAGTAGGCCGATCGAATTCAGTAGCGTTGGAAAATATATAAGCAAAAAAGGAGGGAGGCGAGTGCGTTTAAACGACGACGACGACGACGACGACGACGACGACAACAACGTCAACGTCAACGACGACGGTCTACGTCTCCGTGTGTAATCTTTTATCCTTGGAACCTATCCCATATGCCGACAGGTAAACAGTTTCGCAAGAGAATCACGGCAAAGCGAGACTCGGGAATTTCCTTATACTACGCGAGTTGCGGCGCGTGTTGCCGGCGACGACGCACACTCTCGATCGGCTGCGAAATTGGGTTACGGTTACCCAGCTAAACGATCGATCGACCGATCAGCCACTTCTCGATCGGATCGATCGCCTAGCCGAGCGTGGCAAGTGGCCCGCGCCGCGAAACACATACCTAGGTTTCCGGTGACATAATTGAACCGGTCTTTCTGCACCGGCGCTCGCGATCCTCTCGCCACTGTCCGAATTCGACGGCGCGTCCTCGATCGGCTCGTTTCGACCGGTAGCCGTGTCTAATTGCCCCGGTGAAATTGAAACTTCGATCCTCGTTGCGCAACCGCAAGGCCCACTCGAGATTTTTCGCGAACCGAGATTACTCTCTCCTTCGATCGGTGCTCGGTCATCGTTGCTCAATAGTAATTGCGGTGTCTCACCAGTGAAATAGAAGGCAGCGTAATCACATAACTGATAACACGCTTCGAATCGGGATACATTTTTTCGAAATGGGCCAAACGACTCCAATTTTTCTGCCCCTCTAGATTGGTTTACTAGATGTAACGAGAGTTTTGGAAAATGGTCAAAGCTTGCTTTCGCAACTTTTTCAGTCGGGCTCGTAACGAAAATTTATACAATATCCTTTCTCTAACCGCCTCGGTCGGCGGACCATTCTCACCACTTCATAATTGATGATGTTTTCGACTATCCACTGCTTTATTTATTATACGATAACGTGTAAACGAAAATATTTTGGTCGTTCGAACGTTAAGATCGGCGTGTTCCTTTTCTGAGACCGTATGCTAATAGCGTCGCAGGATTTCCCATCGAGAGTTACCGGATTTCGTTGCGTCACTCGCGACCGGCGTAGTCGAGTCGTTTCCATTTTGTTTATTCGTACGCGTTCGCGGAAGATTCCCGATCTCCCGAGCCGAATCGCGGCGAGTCGATCGTAAATGTCAAAGCGATTGCGTCCACGTTGCAGTGGGAACCAACCTTCCTCGCACGCGTCCACGATACAACACAATCTCCATGAAAACGCGCGCGCGGACTTCGCAACTTTTCCGAGAACAACAATACAAAATCCCCTACGGAATGCCTCGCGTTCAACGTGAAACTCCTTCGGGACCCGCTCTCGTCCGAAGCTCATTTTCACTGCAATAAATAAAAAAAAAGCAACGGAAGGTGATCTAAGGATACTGTTAAAGAGACTGTTACTTCAGCTAGACGTTCGAACCCGATTCGAGCTTTCAAATTCGTCTGAAAAACGCTTTTCAGAAGAACAGAAGCTTCGGCAGAAGTAAGAGGAAAGATTCGAGAGTGGCACAACACGGCAATTCGAAAACGGGGGAGAGATTCACGATAAGGTAGAGTGACTACGTTACCGTCAAAAAATGGTTTTACGCGCTTCAACTAGAATAGAGAATTCCGACTTCGTAGATTCGTGACAAGGTAGAGTGACTACGTTACCGACAAAAATGGACGAAACATGGTTTTACGTGCCTCAACTTTTCGTCCTTAAATAAGAATATTTTGTCGCTGGTGAAGGGCTCATTCGAAAGAGGAAGGTTCAACCTAGCGCGCGCTGGTCAGGAGCTGCCGAGATTATGCAGATATTTGGTAATATAAGCGTCAGAAGTAGGTCAAAAATTGACGATGTGCATGGCGTGGAAACCAAGTCGGACGAGATCCTCGCGGTGCAACGAAAGGAAACGCGGTTAGCAGTTTCGGAGGAAATCAATTTCCATTTCTTGGTGAAACAAATAATCGTCGCCGCCTGAGAACGCGACGTGTTCCGATACTATCCAGATCCACTCGATCCCTCGATCGGACTCGACAACCGGGAAAAGCTTCTGAAAAACGAGCTCCCTCGCAGCTGGCGTAGTCCTCGAGCCCTGCGATTACCATGAATTCGTAATATCTGGCGCGAGACGTCCGTCAAGCCGCCGCGCCGTAGGCGCGGTTCATGTCAAAGGACCGGTGAAATCAGACGTTTCCTGCGAGATTGATAGGATCTGTTATTGAACGTCCACCTAGCCAGAATTCTGAGGCCCTCCGGGAAAATGTTATTTCCTTCTCATTAAGTAATCGATGCGATGTTTCCTGTGCTTTTTTCTGCCTGCGTATTTTTCCCTGGTTTCGCTCCTCTCGTGCTTCGAGCAACGTTGATTAAAAGTGACTATTCGCTTGGTAGATTGCAGAATTTCGAACTTCGAATTTCAGGTTACCTGCCTGAGTCGTTCTTCTGAAGCGGATTTTACCGTGAATTTATTAATTAGAAGCACGCTGGACGAGAGTACTCTACTCTTCTTCATCTACCTGTGACACTTTTCCTCTATTTAATTCGTCGTCGAACGTCACTTTATCTATGCATTATTTTGATCAATACTATATATGACCGATCAATTTTCGTGAAAAATGCATTAATCCTCCGCGAACCGGGCGAGGTTAAACTTACCTCAGCGGTTTATTCTTCAAAGATAAATCTTTATTTTATTTGGATCTGGTTCTGTCGCAAAATCGAGCAAACATGATATTGAAGTGATCTTTATACTAACGATTCATTTGTAGATCGGGGTACCATTATTAACCTCGTATAGTTCAGGGTGTAGCGTTTACTCACCTGAATGGCGGATGGTTGAAACCGCTGTCTAGTTATTCTAAGAGGATGCAAAACGGATTGTAAACGTGCAAAATAAAATTCGTACGAAACATCGAAATACTGCTTCTCCGGTTTTGCAGCCTGGTTTCGCGCGAAGCAGCCCAGTTACCGTGAAACGCGTTATCCCCGCTTCCGTTTTCACGGATTTTCGCGATGCACGAAACCGTGCGTATTCTACGGTCAGATATCGATAGATCGATGCGCGGGAGAGCATCATTCGCATGATCACGGAGAGACCTACAAGACAAGAGAGAGAGAGGGAGAGAGACAGATAGAGAAAGAGACGAAGGAGGGGATACGCGTATGGCAACACAACAGTTTAGAGTGAAGTGTTACGTCAGTGAAAGTGTTATGCCAATGTGGGCCGAGGCTAACCTGTGAGCCCTGTCTCCGCGTGTACACGCACTTACACACGCGTCGAACGCGCGCAACAAGCAACGAGCAACGAGGAGAGGAGGAGAAGAGCGCGCGAACGGAGCGGAGCGGATCGGCGACGAACACGGTGTTCGCCGCGGTGTCGGAGACGAAATTCCGTGTCGCTTAATGTTACAGCCCGTAGCCGCGACCGCTGCCACCGATCTGTTCCCTTTCCGATCCTTTCCGATCCCCCCTGGCCCCGTTGTCATGTCGCCTGCCGCCGCGCCGTGCCGTCGATCCGCGGGAAAGGATCGAGAAACTGAACCGAGAGGCGTGCATGCTCGATGACGAGGAGCCGGACCGGACAACTTCTCGGCAAAGCTCTGGTCCGGTCACACCTTTCACGCTTCCTGCGCTTTCCGTTTGCACCCGCGACAAAACGTTTCTATTCGACGTCCCCCAAAAAGGGAAAAACTCCCCTAAAGGGGCCATCTTCTTGACGTCACGCGCCGAGAATTGCCTCGTCAACGTACTGTCCGCGCCTCGGAAGTATCGTGGGACGACACGAGGCCAAGAGGGCCACTTGCTCCGCCTATCCCCACCACTGATGCTCCCCTAGACCCAATGTGTACGCTTTGACGTCACACGCTACAATATGTGTGGTCACATTAGCCAATAACTGGAGCCGAAAATGAGCGTGAAACATGGCGTGCCTCTTCCACTCTGACCAAATAACCCCATACTCCTTTCGCGTGACTTCTTGTGAGGCACGCACTGTACCTATACTGAGGGCACCTAAACCCAGTGGCATCTGTGTTGTAGGATTGTGGTGGGATCCCCACCATCGGCGACTTCACTATAGCAGATCCTTCAATGTTCATTCCAGAAACCCCCCGATCCGGCACCGCTACTTCAGGGTGTATTGGTAATCCAGATTTTCTTGTCAGGACACCTTTCTACAGAGGAGACTGTAGAATATACAGTGTGGGGTTCATCTACTTCTGGCACTTTCTGTAGATTTCATTCTCTGTAAGGTTTTACCTATGTAATGCTAACACGTTGACTGTAAACTAGAAACCTAAAAGATTCCATAAAACTAAAGTAAGTTATTTAATGGAATAAAAATTGGAAAAAATGAAATGTATGATATTGAGTAGTCTTCCAACTTTCTTGGAATTTTACAGATCTTAATCAAATTTCGTACAATGAATACATTAACATAAAAATTTATTTTAAAACCTGGACAAATGATTCCCTTGTATGGGTGACATGGCAGTCAACCGTTGTTAAACCGTTAATGCGATCACTGTTGTAATCGGTGACGAGTATTGGTGCAACAGGGGGAGGGTCTCTTAAGATCTAGATGGTAGTGGGGAGCTGCCCGACGCCAATCAGCCGAAAAGTATTTTGGTCGGTGAAGGGTATTAGGGCAACAGGGGGCGTGGCTATCAGGTTCCAGACGATGGTGGGGAGCTGGTAGGCGCCAATCGGACGTGCGTTTCAAGGCCAAGTCGTCTTCTCATCTCTGTCCAATAGCATATCCTGATAAAATGAAGACAGCGGTCGTTCGTCCGACGATATCTCCGCGTACCGAATACCGGTCAGCTTTTATTGTTAGGCGGGTGACTTCTTCGCCGAAGAATGCGCCGTTAAGGATATGATACGTAATCGGGCCCCCAACGTGGGACGCGTGTATCTATCCACCGTGGTCTGGTGTAATCGAGCGCGAGACGATCCTACGATCCAACGATCGCATACGATCCACGTTTCATCTCTCTCGCTCTCTCTCTCTTTTCTCGTCAGTTAATCCCACGCGACGCGGGTGTCTTTACGCCGTGCTTACGACGCCTATGCATTTTCTGTTTATTTTTTTACGATGATCGCTTCCGAACTGTCGTAATTAAACCACATTTCCTACGATCTTGACGTTCTTCATGCGATCTGTTGTTTCTACGGGTTAGTTGTTAACAGACTGTGCATTTTCATATAGGCGTTCATTTTATTGCTTACTCGAGTGGTGCAACAATAATACAGTATTTTTTAATTTCTCAAATCCCACGCGTCGTGGGTGTCTTTACGCCGTGCTTACGACGCCAATGCGTTTTCTATTTTTCTTTTTCTACGATAATCGCTTCCGAACTGTCATAATTAAACTACATTTCATACGATCTTGCCGTTCGTTATGCGATCTGCTGTTCCTACGGGTTACTTGTTAACAGACTGTGCATTTTCGTATAGATCTTATTGCTTATTTGAGTGTTTCAACAATGATACAGTATTTTTTAATTTCTCAAATGTTTTCACTGTTTCGCATTCGATCTTGGAACACGTTTAATTAGCAGGTCTCCCGCTGTGAGAATCAAAGGAAAACTTTGCAGCGTTCATAAGCGCATGTCGAAACGATAGCTGTGTTGAGTTAGTGCAACTTTCGGAAGATTCGATCGCATCTTCTACGGTCCGAAGGGAAATTTCACTTCGTTAAATTGGATCTCGTGGAACGTAAAGGAGAAATTCGAAGAGTTCGTGCGGCCGCGCGCGTGCATTAACGGACATGCTGACGATTTTCGCGTGGAGCTGCAACATTTTCGCGAGAACAGCCGTCGTCTGGTAATTGAAACGGGCGTCAGCGAACGAAACGATGGGAAAAGGTTGCAACGGTTCCATGAACCGGTGGGGGTAACAGCGCGACAATTAAGTGGGAAGAAACTCATTTATCGAGCCTGGACCGGCGCGCATACCGATAGTCGCACCGCTTAACACCTCGACGCATTATTTCCAAGGGCATACATCATTCTGGCGTTGCTCGAGCGACGTCGCTCGAAATGATAAGAAAATGTTCGATTTGATGAAATAAAAATTTTACGCACCAATTACAAGATACCGGGAGCAAATAAAAATTTTCTGCGTCAATTACAAGATAGCGGAAGCAAATAAAAATTCTTTACGTCAACTGCAAGATAGCGGAAGCAAATAAACATTTTCTGCAGGGATCGCAAGATACTGGAAAAAAATAAAAATTAATTTCCTGCTTCAATAATTCTAATTGATTGGTAAAAAATCAAAAATTGATTTCCTCCTTTAATAATTCTGAACAGTTCACGATAATCCACTGATACTCTCAAATCCTTTTTATCCTTGAACCGTTTCATGTTTCAGCTGCTCGTTTTATGCATTTATGATGAAAATGAATAAGATACAAAACTAGGATGACGAGAAATGATTCCGAATATTTTTACACTATTTGATTAAGTAGATTAAAGTGAAAAGTATATTTTCAGCGAATTTATGCTTTTGCCACAATTGTCATATTTGGAAAAGTCAATAGTTGGGAAATTTTTATTTGGCACAAGGATCCACAGTCCGGCGATAACGCTGAGAAACGTCTTTGCTCCGACGACAGGCAGCAGGGAAACAACGCTAACGATGCAAACGGGTTAAGGGGTTAATTGACAGTTGGGTCGTAGCCGCGACTGACTGTCACCGGAGCACGAGCCGCGAATCGGAAACGAGCGAAAATAAAATAAAATCGGGGTGGAAGGTGTCCGGCCATTTTCGAGAGATTGAGCGACAGCGGACAATTAACCGGGGAGAGTCTGCTGTTGGTCTATTAAGCGGGGATTACCGTGCCGACCGGTGACCCACTGAGACTCTTGCCTTTCATCCGAAGAATCGATCGATACACAGCGACAGGTGAAACAGGTAACCAGAGTAAGACCCCGGGAAGAATCCCCGTGGAAATTTCGCGGGAGCGCGTCGGCGAACAGAATTTATTCATGCCGGCCAGTCGCCTAAACGTGACCCGTCTGCTATTCGTGGACCCCGTTCAATTATTTTCGTCGGGAATCATCGCTGGTTGATCGTCGCACCGCGAAACGAGGAAAATATCTGGACGGTGCTAATTGCCCCTGTTTTTTCCCCCGATTTTTTGACAAAAATGTCTGGCGCGAACCAGTGTTATTTTAACACAGTTGCCTCGTCATTTATTTTGCAGCTGCGGCAATTAGAATTCACGTGTATCGCGTGTCTATGTTCTCTCTGACGGCCAAATATAGCTTAATGTCATTAACCATCATTCTATCGACTAGGCTATAATTCGAGTGCGTAAAATAATTTAATAATTACTCCAACAGTACTCGTTCCTTCGAATATTTTCTCCAATATCGCCGCGGTTCGGAAAACAGTATAATCGATCGTCCAGATACACGTCTGTGTCTGTGGAAGATCTAATTTTCGCCTGGTCTGACGACGTGAAAATTGTCGGATTAGTTCCACCTATTTTATAGAAACCGTGCGACGGTGCGGGAGATAGCATAATCGCCCGTCCACGGAAATCCCGCGTCAGATTCTTCCATCGAGCCTCTCCCGTTGTGACCTCGGCGACCGAGCCGCAGCCCGAAACCGTTCGCGATTCCTTTTATCTGCGCGGAATTGCGAACCCGTTCGACGTTGATTTACAGCCGAGATATTACGCAAAGCTCGACGTTATCTTCGGCCCCGCGTTACCAAGGAGCGCCGCCATTTTCTCCGCGTTTTCCTAAATTAATGGCCGTCCACCTATCGGACCAGTAACGAATTCGACGAGCTTTCCTCGGTGCTCGGATCCGATCGCGAAGCTCGGTCGCGGGATCGTGGGAAAATAATTAAAATTGACCGCGAAAATCCTTGGACAAAGACAAATTCGTCAGATCCCATTTCGTTTCAGAGATCAGAGTGGAAGAAAAAGAAAATGAATGCACAATGATTCGGTGGCTACGCGTGGTATCTCTGCGAGCACGCGGTTTCTTAACCACCGTGTGCAATCCTTGACCAAAAATGGCGTCCCGAACGCGAGGAGAGGAAAGATTCGCGACTCGGAGAAGGGAGCGGTTTTCCAAACTCGAAAAGAAGGCACGCCTGCACAAGCGATTCCCATCGGCGTTTATTTTCGCGAGATTCGACAACCGGGAGAAACAATTCATCGAATAATGGCCGGAAGAGGAACGCAGGTTACGATCCCGGCGGTTGGGGAGCTAGTGGGAAAGAGGCACATGCCCGCGATATTATAAATTAACTGACTGATAGAACTCTCCGAGGAAGCTCGACATTAAAAACGGGGTAACCGAGGCGCGTAGACGAGACACGTGTCAGCTTTTCTACCAACCCCGCAATTATAAAATTGTCCTGAAGGCACCTGCCAACTGCCAACTAGAATTTTTAATACACTCAGCCCAGACCCTTGCGCAGAATTTTTAAGGCCCCGCGAACCTGTCAATTACAATTAATGGAGTAGAAACTGTGCGTCTGCAGGAAACGGTATAGAATACGACGGAAGGGGTCAACCCCTCGAAGCTATTTCAATTCCAAAGCATTGTCTCCACCCTACATTCTATACGATTTTTTTCTCTCTGTGCGTGTGAAATTCAGCCTACCAATGGAAGGCTCAACACCAACGTTTACATTGTCCCCGTAAATGCATAAAATGAGTAGGTGCGATTTCAAGAAATGTAAAAGAATTTAAGAGCTCCGAACAGTGTTCCAGCTTATCAGAATTATTAAAAGAAGGAAGAACTTTCTCTCCTGTGCATTTTAATCGATGCGAACAACTACTTTGCATAAAAATCCGCACTATGGGTGTAGAATTTTTGGTATCCAGTGTCCCAAGTGCGATGCAACTGTTCAGATCCGGATCGCGGCAGACTTTGAACAAAATAAACAAATAGATTTTCAGAACATGAATCGTTTTCGAGGAGTAGAGACGAAAGGAATTTTCCAGCCGTTTTTAATTCGGGCCGACCGGTCTCGGACAGTGGCAACATTCGCGCGAGTATCGCGGTGAATCCTGGAACGGGTCAAATCCGGAGATCGTTGGAAACGAGCGATCCTTTTGCCCGGCCACGTTTCTGGTTTTTTAAAAGCCCGCTGTTGAATATGCAACGATAGGTAATTCCTATCCGGTGGAAAAACCGAGCCGAAGAGAAGAGGGGCGTGCGCGGAGGGCGCGAAAATAACGGAAGAGCGCGATTTCTTTGATCGACGATCCACCACGAGGGAGAGCCGCCCGTGGAATCTCAAGGTGGTCGGGATCTAGATCGAGAAACACGCACGTAGAAACGCAGACCGGCTCACGCATCCCTCGTTAGCGAGCGAGAGCGGGGCCGAGAGCTGCCGCGTTGAAGCAAGAACGAACGAGAGAGGCCCTTTCAAGGGCGCGAGTAAGTCCCCATGACGGGGCCAGAGGTCCTCCGGCTTCGTCGCTCGAGGACAAGAACACTCCGCGATCGTGACACCATGCAGACTTCCGGTTTCCCTCGGTCTACAACCGGCTTTTCCTTCTGCTTATCCTTTTCCTCGAGATACGCATCGGCAGACAAAGGAGTTTATGCGCGGCTGGCTAAAATCTCCAGATCCGAGGAAATAATTGAAGACCCTCGCGATGCGCGTCGGCGGAACGGTTTTATGTTTGCGGAATTATTTTCCCAACGTCTCGCGAGCTTCTTCGTCGCAGAGTGCGAGCCTTGTACTCGGCAGTTCGCCAATCAGAACATTCTTTAATTGGTCAGCTGAGCGAACATTCCCAAAACAATTGGGGCACACCCGAGTGTCTCAACAGGACAAGAAGCACTATAAAGATTTAAGGAGACATTTATTTCTTTAGAGAAATTGTTTTCATTTGTAATTTATTCAATCATTTTACACTGTCATGAACGCGTAAAAATTGAAGACTCCAGCGGACAATATTTTCGTGCAAAATTGAAGTGAAATACCAGGAGCAATCGGAAGCGACAAGGTTCAAAGGGGGCGGTTCTAGCCCGCCGTGCGAATAGCAGAGGCTCGTTGAAAGCTCTCGGGCGGAATGTGTTGTGCAGAGAGCCTAAACGCGGGCGAGGATGGCTGCGTCGAAAAGTGGGTTGAACTCGTGCACCCGGGTATTTGGGTTAATCAATTTTCTCGTCCGATCGTTGCGCGCGGAGCCGAGCACCGGTGATAAGGAGGCGTTCGAGCCGCTTATCGGTCAATGTCCGGCTCCGGCAATTTTCCATGATAATTTATTCCCACAGATCGACCCACATTCGTCCCCCGAAACGAAAACTTTTGCCGGCGCGGCGTTCCACGCGCGAGGACACCGAAATAAAAGTTGTTTCAGCTCGAAATTTCGGGCTGGCCCGCGAAACGTTAAAATTTGAAGCGGACGTTCGATCGAAGGGATCGAGGTGTGCCGAGGCTCGAGAACGAATCGTCGAAGGGACGCGTTTCAGGAGTCGGGGGAATCGTGGCCCCCGGTCGTTTTCAACCGGAAATCGGCCGTTACCCCGACGCGATGCCGGTTTTTGTGACGTTCGGGATCCCTCGCGCAGCCATCTGCGCCCGTCTGGGGACCTGTCAAAGCAACCGAAACCCCGAGGAAACGAAAAAACCGGCTTATCGAGAGAATCGTTCGACGGAGCCAGGGAAAAAACGCGAGGCTGCCCCGACCCGGGAATAACTAATGGACTAATGAACCGATGCCCTAAACGCGCCGTTAAAAACGCGTCGCGTTGCTGTTATCGAGCGTGAACACCGCTGACACTCGTCGAAACGCAGTCTCCGTCAACTTGGCAGACGTGGCTGACTAAAAACAGAGAAACTTTCCCCTCTTTCTCCCGATCATTCGAATATCATAATGATTATATTGCATTTCTTTAAGCAAAGAAAATATTGCACGAAACCAAGCAATAAATAATAATAGAATATCCGTTCTTTCTTCAACCATTTCACTACACTGGAAATACTGTGTTTACTCGATATATGTCCAAAACACGGATCTAGTCAGTGACATATATCGGCCAGGAGATACTATTTCTTGATCTACGTCGACAGCGAAGCTAGAGCCCTCGGTTCTCGAGCTTTTATCGGCTAGGCATTTGGGACATATGTAGAGTAAACACTCTTAAATTCTTCTAATTTTTCTGCTATTATAAAATTACTACAAATGCACACTTTTAAAATCTATTTCATATTTCTGTGCTCTTAACTCGTTCAGGTTGTGAACTGCATAAATGGTCGATTAGAGAAGGAAAGGAGATCGCTAATAATAAGTATTCGAGTAATTAACGACCGCAGATTCGACTCTCCGCTCACGGCGCGGCGGTCCCGCGCGACTTGACTTTCGATCTTGTTCCCGTTTCCAGGGTGTCGCGGTGAGGCTATCGATTGTTGAGATCGTTGCTCTCCCAGGAAATCCGATAACGCGATGCCCGTGCGTGGCGTAACGTCTCTCGGTATCCGGATTTCGGATTAGGTTCTCCTGCGTCTGGCCCCTGGAGCCCTGATCTCCTTTTTTATAACACTTTTACGCCATCCTCCCTTTCGCCGTTATCTACCAGTGCTCCTGCATCATACAATTATCTATACAGTATAAGTGCTCCTACTCTGATCTCGACGTCCATGAAGCAACGAATGAAAAGCAGGATTTACATAAAGATGAATTTGTCCACGGTTCGTCATTAATTATTGATGCAAAGATTAATAGTATTTTCATTTCATTTTCGCGATGGACGATCTTCTCGTCAGTGAAAGGATTTTTCCTCCCATCGCGTTTACGAAATAACCAATGGAAAACAGAATTTACATGGCGATCCTCAACCTGTCTAAAATGCATAATTAATGACCGAAGCAAGGATTGATGGTACCAGAAGCGATTTTCTAGTCAGTGAAAGGATTCTTTCCTACCACCGCGACGTTTATGAAATAAAATCAGAATTTACATGAAGATCTCGCCTGAAATCTATGATTAAAATTATTACGGCAAGGATTAATGGTGTTTTCGTCGAGCTTTTATCAGAAACGATTTTCTAGCCAGCGAAAGAACAATTTCTCTTCGTGTTGCGGCCAACGAAAAACGTAAAAATACACGGTACAAATGGAACCGGAATAAAAAAGTCGGCGCGCGGATTCGATATGGTGGATCGTCAGGTTCGATGCGCGAAAACGCCGATAATCCCCGCTAAATAGATTGCGCTTTCCGCTATCGGCATGCGATGCCAGCCACGCACTGTGTCAAGGCCCCGCTAGGATCGCGCGCGCGATGCTAATAGACTCATAGAGCGAGGCAACGAGAGGGAGAGAGACGGAGAAAATCGCGAGAACGAACAGAGAGAGGGAGAGGAACAGAGGGACTACCGTTTCACTCTCTAGCCGCCGCGGCCAACCAGGGCTGTAGCAATCCCGCTCTCTTCAATTCGATTCCGATTCGCCAATAATTGATCAGCTTTCTTTCCTTATTCAGCTTTCCCGTGGCGTCTTCCGGTCCCTGTGAAAACTCGACCAGTGTCACAAATACGAAACAAATTGAAAACAATTCAGTCAAATTCGTACTGGACGAATCGCGAACCTCGGTTTCTTGGAAAACCATAGTTTCGTCGGAATGAGTTTTGGGGGATGTTTGGGTCGACAGAAATGCGTTCCGTCTATTAAAAAATATTTCGAACAAGAGTTAAACCTTTGCACTCGGCCGCAATATTAAGCGTTTCTTCCGACCTAGAAAATTGCCATATAATTTTTTCAGTTTATGCAAACCGATGAAATTTGATAGTCTGGAAAATATTTTGAATAATGACGTAGCAATTTTTAGTGGAGACTCAGAATCGTCACGCGAGTGCTTAGGAACGATTTTCGACGCGACTCGAAAGCAACGAACGCGATTCGTTGAAACGACGCGCGTGTCTCGCGAGAGGCGGAGGATCGGAAGCGTGGAAAAGGGAAAGGAAAATCGAACGAAAAGCGACTGGATTCTCTCCTCGCTTCCGCTTGGGGATATCGGTTCGTGGAAGAGTAGCCCCGAGGCGAGATAGGATCCGCGACGTGTAGGAAGAAGCGTTGTAAATTGGGTCGCCGAGGAGCGAGCGTCACTGATTACACAGTTCGCGGTGGTTGCTCGTTCCTTCTCTCTAACCCCCCCCTCTCTCTCCCACTCTTTCCCGGCTCTCTGTTTCGTTGAAACTTCTCCGTCCCGTTCGCGCTTCACCGATTCGCGATATATCTTCGGCTCGGTGCTCGCGAGCTCGCCTAGACCCAGATGCAGGGCCGTGACCAGGCACGAACCGGCACGCAAATACCCTCTCGCCTCACTTTGGATACAGGCTATTTGATCGATCGCTTAGCCCCCGGTCCCTCGGCGGCACTCGGTTCGGTTCGGTCCGGTTCGCCGTATATCGGCCCGTTCGCGAAATTTTGACGCATCGGTGCATCGTTGCGCCACGCGACCCGCCGCCCTGCGCCGCTCCCTGCCGCCCCGCTTTCCGACTACTTCCGACACGCGGAATTGCGTTATTATACATGAAATCACGATCGATATCGTCGATCGATAACGGACGATCGGTCGATCGGTTGGGAAAACCTGCGGCGAGATTAGGCGTCAACACTTAGAAGTAGGTATGTTTGTTTTGACGATGACACGGGTAGCAGTCTTTCAGTCCGTTTAGACGGTTATTCATCAACTTTTTTTTCATTTAGTTTTGTAATGGTATTCGATCTCATTGATATTTTTAAGTTTTCATCGCCAGGAACTGAAACGACTTCAAAATACTGGGTCGAAATGGACCCGGCTCCTGCCGTGCAAGCGTATACTGGCTGAACTCGTGATTACTAGATTGCGGATCTTTATGTAAATTTTGTATCTCAATTGCAACAGACTGGAGTGAAATAGAAATTTATTTTCTTTCTTAACTCTTTGCACTCGAAGCTATTTTAACTCCAAAGCGAAACATTTCTTCCGACCTAGAGTATTTCCATTCTATATATATTTTTTCCACGTTATACATACGAGAATGGTGGAATTTACTCGTATAATACGAAAATGTTTAATCTTTGATAAATGTTTTTAATTATGTATCAAGTATTTTGAATAATGATATAGCAATTTTTAGTGACGACTTACAGTCGCCGTTCGAGTGCCAAGGGTTAATATGTTTAATAGGTTGAAAATAATGCAACATTATTTTAAATTTTACCTAACGTTGTTACCGTTTTAAAGTACGCCTACCCAGTTTTGTTATGAATGCATGAAATCCGTAGTCTAATGATTACTTAACACTTCGGATACTTAAAGAATTAGCTATTTATTTTGGGCGCATAAAAAGGATTCTTATTCTCGAACTCTTTCTAAGTGTTCTAAGTTAATCTTTTCTAAGTGAAAAACGTTGACATGAGCGATATGAAATGTGTTCAAAGGCTGTCTCTGCTTCCGAAGGAAGCTTCGAGGGACGGAGGTTCGCGAGGCAGCGAACAGGGAAACTGTTGCAGTTTTCATGAGGCGACGACTCTCTCGTGTGTAGCGAGGCGGCCAAACACGGCGAAGCGCGCGATCGCGCGTGCGGCCATTTCGCGATCGGTGTCCTCGAAACCGATTCTCCTTCGGCAGGTTGTTGCCGTTCGATCGGACGCGTATATGGCCGAGACTTTCCGCGGATCGGCGGATCGCCGATCGATAGAGATGGATCACCACCGGTTCTCCGTAATCTCCTAATCGCGAGGCGCTCCAGGAATCCGCTTGAATCGCGGCCGAGTTTCTCGACGCTTCGCGACGCGCCGACGACGCGACGCTTCGTTCGTTGCAGCGTCATTTCGCTATTACAACAGTTTATTATCCTCGCGCGGAGTGATTTTTCCGAAACCGCGACGTACGCTGATTGTTACATTTATTGAAACATTCACTTATGACTGGTAATGGTGTTTGTAGAAAGTAGCCTAGTTTGGACCAGCATCTAGGTTGAACCGTTATGCACATTCGGAAAGAAGAGTACCCACGGCGTTGTTGTTGGACTGTCGATCTTTATGTAAAGTAGAAATTTGCTGAATGTATTCCTCCCGTTAACCCCCTCCCTTTCGGATTTCGGAGCGTCGCGACGGTGCTCATCGATCTCGACGGAGCGTCTCGTGCTCGGACAGACCCGTTTCTGCGATCGATGTCGGTGGCTAGCCGCGGAAATCAAAAAGTTATCGATCGGCCCGAAATAAACGGCGGTGGTCGACTCGCGCGCGGTTCCAGGTTCCCGCGCGATTGTCCGAGTCTCGAGCGGCGACTGATGACCTAATTCGTGCCGGAAACAGCACACCGGGCCGCGCGAATTTATTTTCTTCAGATCACCGCGACGTGGCGCGCATACATGCTCAAACTCGAGCGTTCCTCTCGATCGAAGTATACTAATCTGTCATAGGACATAGGTGCATTAGCTTTTCAGATGATCAAGTCTCCAGACTAAACTCAAGTCTGAATGAAATTACTTCCCCCAACTTTTTGATTTGGGCTTGTAACGGAAATTTAAAAAATGTGTTTAATTGTAAAATATCAACCCCAGAAATTCTTACAAAATCAGAGTAGTGTAATTAATGGAACCACAAGTGGAAATTTAAAATCTATTACAGGGGATGCTATCTTAACCTGTTTGAATTCGGAAGACTCCAATAAAATTCGGTTTATCTGGATATCTCATAGTAAAAATGAATATTCCAAACCCAGTGAAAAATCAGTGTCAGTCATATGTGGCAGACGTGGCAGTTAACGTGTTAAAAATGGTGCATACACTCTTTTTAAATATTTTTTTCTGTAATCTGGAATCTACTAATGATTTGAACTGCCCAGTAAAGAATTCGTATTTCGATAGAGAGTTTCCACTGCTGGGTCAAAATAGGCCCCAAGGGATAATGGGACTTATCGAAAGTCTCGTTGCGTCCGTTTTGCCCCGTTTTGCGAGAAGACGCGAACGGTGGAAACCGCGAGAGAAGCATGTCGAACGATTCGGTAACGCTTCGAATGGCGAACGACCACGGTTTTTCGCGACACGCTTTCCGTTTCGCAGGAGGAAACGGAATCCGAGGCGATCCGGTGATCGGGGGGAGGGGAGACGATAACGCCGCGCAGAAGTTTGTTTCGCAAAGTTCCCTTGGTCAGGCATTCGCGGGCTGTTACTTCATCCTGCGCATTCCGACTTGCGAAACGGCCGCAAGTCTCGCGCCGTTGCGAACTTGGCCAGCGTTTGTCGATTCTGCGAACGGATGCGGCCCGGCCCGGCCCGACTCGGCCCGGCTACCATTATTTCCCGCTCGATCTCGGGAAACTGTTTTCCCTCGCGGCTCGCTGTTCCCCGCGATTAAAAAGCTCGTTTGCCAAAGATCAATCTTCCCGCACCAATATTTGATCAATTTCTATTGCCTTCGAAATATTCGTTGTCTCCGCGAATATGTTGACAACATTCTACAGAACGTGAAGAATAAAATATATTATGTTGCAGATCTTTATGCAAAATGACTATTGAGTTTTCTCCAAAACGAAGAATATTCTTCCGAGTTAAAAACTCATTATTAGAAAATTGTTGCGTAGGACTTAATAGGAAGGTTTAAGCTAACTTTCTAAGGTACGATTTTAGAAATTAATTAATTGAATTGCCGTCCTGGCCAGCATTTTCGTCGCAAGTAGAAACGGCCAGCAACGGACAGACACGGTCCCGATCGAATCAGAATATTTTTATTCCACAAGCAATTGCGTTCGACCGTTTTTACAGAACGGAAGTTTGAATAATGAAGTTCATCATAGCTGGTTCGAGTAATTTCTGCCCTTAACGTCCTACCGCTTCTTTTTTCTGGCTCGATGTTCGCTTCTAGAATGTCGGCCTTTTGCACGCTCATTAAATTTGCAATATTGCGGTATGAAAAAAATAGGATATTGTTATAAATTTATGTTTACGACATCGAGGAAAGTCTCCAATATTTCTTATCAAATCTTTTCCCTAGCGAAAACGATATTTTAGAGGACGACGTATGTAGGTGTATAGTCTTCTCTTGTTCCAGTATTCATTATCATACTCAATTAATCATCTTTTATTTACCGGCCATCATTTTATGTTTGTTATCGAGGGTCTTCGAGAGAACGAAATAAACGTTTCCCTTATTCCTTCTCTAGTTCCAGTATTCATTATCATATTCAATTAATCATTCCGTTATTTACTCGACATCACTCCATGTTTATTATCGAGGGATGGAATAAGTGTTTCTCGTATTTCCTTTATTGAGACGATTTACAGGCACGGAGACCCTTATACTCTGTGTGATACTTCTATTACAATTATCTGAACTGCAAAACTATTTTCCCGAGAGACATTTGATTAAACCAGTTCAGCAAATTGATCAACTTTAAAGTTAAAATTCTATATTATCGTATGCAGGTTGTTTGTAAAATCGCGGGGAGCGTCCAACAGTCCGAGCAAGGAAAAAAAAAGCAAAAAAATTTCATAGGGACACCCGTGGACGGAAGAAATACGTTCAGAGATCGTTGATCCGTCATTGCGACAATTCAGGACTCGCTCAGACATGCTAACACGGCCCGAAGTAAATAATAACCGTCCATCCAGTCGGGCTCATGTAAATTTCATCGGGACGAAAAGTTAGCGGAATGATTCGCTTCGATGCCGAGTTTTCGAGAGCTCTGGTTCGCGAAACAAAAATACAAACAGAGAGAGAGGGAGAGAGGGGAAGACAGAGAGGAGAGAAGAATCGCACAAGGGGCCGACGATGACGAATCATCTGTAACTAATAACGTAACTTGCGCGAGACCCTTGCCGAGGGTCGCCGGCCTCAATAATGCAACGCGTTCGACGGTGGATGACAACGGTGCACGCGATCCCATCTGCGAATTTTCGTTATCGATTTCTTTCATTAGTTCTCCGCGCGCCACGAGATAATTCACGTCCGCCGACCGTTTCGAACGAAATTTATAGGGGTGGGAGATGAACTTCCCCCGGTTTAATTACTACCCAGCGAGCCTCCTCGCTCTGCGGTCAGCGATTAAAAAACGGTGAAAACGCAAACAAATGGAAACTAGACAATGCCAGGCCACCGCAGAACTTCTGCCGAGTCTCCGATCGCTTGCACGCGGCGGAAACGCATTTCAAACTATACCCGCCGCGCACTAAAACCGGCTGTCATCTGACAAAACTGACACTATTCAACTTATTTAGCGTGTGCGCGATTTTTATCATAGTACATGCTTCGGCAAAGTGACGCCTGCAATTATTTACAGTGGGACCATCCGACTTTAATAACTGAGACATTAAATATTCGATTCATGGAAACCAAAACAGATGGGACTAAAACTGTCGGTTTCTTTCTGTGTTGCGAGATACAAATCAGGCATAATTTAGGATCTTTCGTGCAAGAAATGGACTGTAGGAGGAAGAAGGAGATGGACCTTCTCCGGAGGAAAAACAGCTAAAAAATTGAGCAAGCTAAAATTGTTTTCAGGAGAAGATGAAAAGCGGCAAACTGTAGCGTCGAATAAATGTCCCCGGTTGAAAGACAAATATTTCGTAGGAAATTGTTCTAAGAAGCCGAAATAAAATCGTGAAGCAATAATTGTCTCGTTGGTTCGATTCGAATTGGTCGATTGGGTTGCCTAGTGGCCTAGGCGAGACGCAAAAGGTGGAAATTTCGCGGAAACGCGAGGTCCACCGTTTCCCTGTCCTACCTCACTGGAGACAACCCTCCGAATTCCGTAGCGTCGCGCCGTATCGTCGGCATCGAATAACCGTGTGCAGGAGAACTGCGAAACGAGCTTTCGAACAGGTTCCCAGCCCCTCGGCCCCCCCCCCCAGCCTCTTCCAGGGAGACGCAAACCGGCCACGTGTGTATTTAAAGACACAACGAAGCAAAACGTTCCGCGCATCCGGTCCCGGCAACGGCTCGTCCATTCCACAGTGCTCTGGAAACCCGCTTTTTCTGGACAAAAGTCAATCCTCCGAGTATCATATTCCGAACAAATCTTGCTCACTATAAAACCAAACTTCGAAGCTTCAAAATCCAAAATTCAAACCAAGCTGTTTCAGTATCTCTGTCGTCAACCGTAACGTTTAAATTACGAAAAAATTCGTGATCATTCTACTTGATCGCACAAACGACTGTGAATTTTTTCCGAATTTATGCCTACAAAATCGATCTCCAAAACATTCCTCAAACACAATCTTTTTGAATCTCGCAGATCGTTTGAATCTCGCAGAGCCTTCGTTTGAATTTTCACCGAGTTTTCGGAAAGATGCGCGCCATTTTCAGTTACACAGTTTGTTGGATATGTATAAATCTATTCCGTCGAACGACGAAAATATCCCGCGAAACACGAAGGTGCGCACCAAAAATGACACACGTGTCAGGGTGAAGATGTTAAAAATAAAAAAGGCAACCGAGTCAGTCCAGCGTGTCTATCGGACAAAGTAGCATGGCTAAAATTTGATCTACAAAGTTGCTAAGTTCTATATCGAGCCATCGTGGCCATTAGTTTTTCGCATACTATTTTACACGCTCTGGAAGAGGACGGATATCAGAAATATCACGTACCCTCCAAAAATAAAGTGAATTTGCAGTACTTGAAGAACGGTCTGATAATAATTATTTCAAAACATTCTATAAAGTTCAAAGGCACTTCATTTCTCGAGTGAAGAAATAGATAAAGAAAATTTTCAGTACTTGAGGAACAACCTTACGATAATTGTCTCAAGGAGCAGTATTTTGAACGTGTTCACCACAAACACTCGCTCATAGTAGTATTGTGTCACTTTGACTGTATTGAAAATTTAAAAAATAAATTTTGTAGATCTGTATCGATTGCTCACATATTGTAGAATTGATTATATTAGGTCGTCCCACAAGTTCGTGCCGTTTACTCTTGTACCATTTTAATTCTAAAAATAAAATATGTAATCACCCTTTCATTCCACAATCTTTTCTGACCTTTTCTGCTAAGACGTCATACAGTCACTATAAAATTTCTGCGTTTTTCCTTAAAATACTTTTAACGGGATAACCTATACTTTTAACGGACGACCTAATATGTAATAAATCTCGTAAGAGACTTCCTAATAAAAAACAAAGAAACGATTGATATGTGTGTCGCCCCTCGAGTAACAAATCTAGAAATATTCTTCAGCACGGCGCGTAGACGTCGTTCACGAAAATGTCCGTTTTGTCTTCGACTCGGGCAGGCACTGTAGCACCGATCCAATATCTCGAAGCGACAAGGTGTAAACGTCGCGACAACGCACCGGCACGTAGGGCATACAGAGAAGTCGGGGTGGTGGGGGGTGGGTCTCGATAATCGATAAGCTCGCTCTAGACGACCTTCGAGGATCAGCGCCGGCCGGGGGGGGGGGGGTCTCACCCCGAAAAAGCCGACGGCGATAAAGCATGAAAACCGTCGCGGCGATCTTCTTTCCCCGGGATCCATTCGCCACGGTCCGCGCGGATTTCGTGTTGGAAAAAATCCGGTGTTCGCGCGAGCAAGCGGATCTCGCAATTACCGTATCGGCGAGTAAGCGAGTAAGCGAGCTAAGTGAGCTAAGCGAGCCAGGCGCGCGAGCGAGCGCTCCGACAAATTGCTCGGGAAAAATACCGAGAAAGTGGCCATTATCGACAGAATCTTGATCGCTGATTATGGTGGCGAAAGTACACAGGCCACGCATCCACGTTTCTTTCGACGCGGAGAAGTGGGTCACGAATTTTTTCTACGCCATTACCTCGACAGACCGACCCGCCCTGCCCTACCTCACAACGCAACCCCCTTTTCCCGCCCTTCCGCTCATCGATCACGTCTACCACCACCGTCGACAGTCAAAATACTCCTCGCGGCGCGATCTATACACGCTAAAATTACACTCGCCGAGCCGAATCTCTCTCCTCGCGGCGGAATCGCGGTCTTGGACGCTTCGATCGATCCCCGTCACGCTGACAAAACTACCCCCTATGTAAACTTTCCTACGACCGAATTTGTTCTTCGGTTGTTCCGAAAGTAATTTCGTTTCTCGCGGAGTGACGATATTGTTCCCACTTGCTACCACTTAATTTTATGTTAGGTCCCAAAAAATCATTGGACATTTCGGACGCCATTTTGTGCCTTATAGCGCCTTTGTAACTTTTCAAGCTTATTTTTTGCCGTCGCGTCAAATATGGAAAATCAAAGTGAGCATTTCAGTACAAGCAAGGAAACGTGCAAGGTTCTACATGCAGAAACGAGTCAAAAGAGAAACGAGAAACGAGTTTTTCCGCAAAAAAACTGTTATCCGATGTTTTCATCGCGATTTCGGAAACACCTTGTGTACAAAGTAGACGCTGTCTTATTTGTTGCACGCACATCGTACGTAGATGGTCAATGTGTCTAGCGAAGGGTGAACAGAACGTTCTCTGTGAATCACAGCGCCGCTCTCCGAGGGAATTGTCTCTAGAAATAATGTTGCACTCCCATGAACTGTGCTAATTACAGAGGAATAGGTTGCGTCACCGATCGACCGATTCGTCGCGCGACGGCCGTGATCATTCGGATCGCGAGTCGTCAAGGTGTACCAGCGCCGCGTATTTGTCCGTCTGTATAGTTCGTCTAATAGGTAACTGGTACGATCGCGATGCCGATCGCAACAAAAATCTCAACGAAATTTATTTTTTTGTTTCATAGGAAGAAGCGTTAAAGAAAGAGCGAAATTTCCGAGTGGCACCTGTTTCTTGAACGCAAAAATTTTTACTTTGCATAAAGACGCAGTTATCACGCTCGCGGAACAATCGCGGCACCTTCATCCCCCTTCATCCCCTACAAGCGTATCCTCCCCCGACATTGTCGGCCCCGTTTCATCGCCCCGGTTGCAAATCGTCCGGTTGACTTCTAGCGATGCGTCATAATCGATTACACGGACCTAAATAGATTTTTCGAGGGAGGATTCGGCCGTCCGAGGGCGGAGGGTGCTCGCCCCCGGGGGCGAGGGTCGGCACGGTTAAAATTCCGAGGGGCGTGTACACCTTTTTTTTCTGCCCCCGGCACGCATCGTTTTCCGATCAATCGATAGCACCGTTGTTCGAGTTTTCTCGGTCGACCGGAATTTTTTCGAGCCACCCCCCTCCCCCCGAAGTCGGGGGCTGAAAACTCGACGCGACGCATTATCGAGAGCGAGACGGGGTCGTCGCGAAAAAAACAGTCCGCAATCGGGCCAGGTTTTTGAACCCAACGCGTGTCGTCGCGACGCCTGGGGGAGGTTGTCGCGGGGGTGGCGATCGATCGCGGTCGCCAGACGACCTTCATCGATCCGAAAATCACCCCCTGTCCAGAGTGGTTTTTCTGTTTTTCTTTTCACCCCTCTCCTTCCCCCGCGCCACGCGATCGGAGCGACATCGAGATTACACGTTATCAAGATAACGAGGAGGTAAGCCAATCATCCGCGACCGAATTATGTCTGTCGAGAACGGGGGTGGGGAAACGGTAGACGTCCGTCCTACAGTGGCCCGGATATCGAGGAATTTTGCGATATTTTGGTTGAGCCTGTATCGCAGATTTTTACGTCCACCGTGTAGACATGCTTGTCAGCTAAAGCAATTTATTCAGCCATTTGCGCTCAAAACTATTTTGACTCCAGAATTCGGCCATTTCGTCTGATCTAGAAGTATTTTCGTCACATATGACCATTACCATTTTATTCATATGAAGTCGACTGTATTTATTCGTGCCACGCTCAAACGTTTAACCATTTATTCGATAGAAAGACATTAACGTAAGTACCGTTTTGAACTATGGTACAGTAATTTTTAGTGGCGATGGGACAGTCAAATCTACTTCTTCGAAATCTTGACAATTTTCCGATTCAAACGATTCCAAACACGACTCAATTCGATTCGTGTTTACTCGTTTAATTCAAGAGCACAGTGGAATCTCTGTTATCCGAACTGGCCAATTAAATACCAGTGTCCGGTATTGTAGAACCCTATCTACACCTAGAAAACTGGCCTAGATGCAGTGTAAAAGTAAATCCCCACCGGTGTATGCAATAAATTGTGTCACGTGTGGATAGCATCAGTTCGGATAACAGAGGTTCTACATAATCGTGGATTAAACGAGTAGGCATGGTGGAAACTGTACCGTGTTCGGGCTCTTTTGAATCGGGAGAACCACATGAATACATTGGCAAACGTGTCGCAAAGAAATAATTAATGACAACAATGTTTTGTTATTGGTAGATTGCAGATGTTACGTACTTGTGACAAAACATTAATTTCTATTTTCGGGATTGTGCGGACACTGAAGGAACTCGAGATATGGAATAATTTGTGTAATAATCGGAAACGTCGGTAAATTCTTCGATTCCGGAGCACCGTGCTCGGACGGTCTCACGATAAGAACGGTGGGAAAATTGTTCGGACGGTTTCGGACGGATTCGAACGGGTACGGAGCGGGAGGAGACGGGTTTATCGGCGCTCGGAGGGCAGAACGAGGACACGTACGGGGTAATAGATCTCCAGAGGACACTTTGCCCGGTGGTTCTCCCCGCCTCTCGAGGAGAACCGGCTGGCCGACGGCTCTCGATTAGCCCGGTTTCGATTCCTCGGCTAATATCGATGGATTCGGCCGGGACGAGGACGCCGTAGATCGATCCTGCGACGCGACGGGAGGCCATCCTGCGTGCACGCCCAGGAGCTGCTCTGCTCGACATCCGAAGGACGCTTCCCATCCCCGGACGTCGCGGATTTACGTCGGTCCTTTATCCTTTTATCAAATTCGCCAGCTGTCGCGTCGGCTTCCGTAGAAAATTGGCCGTTTCACGCGGAAATTTGATACAAGAGAACGATCTTTCTCTTATTCTTGTACGGATCGAGGATAGATCCTACAGTTTCCGATTTTTCACCTAAAGCTTCGATTCATTTCCTTGCACCCTACTTACGGAAGTTTGTACTCGCACGGAATTAATTAGAAAAATCTTTTCACTGCGGAATACTTACCCCCGCAAGACAAACCTAAAATTTATTGTAATAAAAACTGCGGAGTTAAAGCTTATCACACGGAATACTTCATGAACTGTTCCCTACAAATCCCGGCGAAGTTCAAGCAATTACGAGAACCCATCATTGTCGATTCGATCACAATTGCAAATTTTTTGTTAACTAGTTGATTTCGGTACAATCAGCCCAGAGAGTCCCACAGAGTCAACATAACTTACGTCGGTGTCGTAAAAATGGCAGAGTTAGAATTTATTGCTGGCGTCGTTGTCGGTGGCCTTTGACCCCGAGCGTGACGCTAAGGGGGTGACTTGGGGACGCGACCGTGGTCGCTCGCGTCGCTAGACGTCCACGATTCCCTATCGTCTTAATAATCGTCTGTGGCTCGTCTAGCAGGGGTTCTAGAAGACAAGGGTGGTTGGGAAAGGGTAGGTAGGGTAAATGTGAGTTATTTCAGCCCTTGTCCGATAGTCAGTTTTCTTGAGAATAAATTGCTTACACATTCCAATGAGAACAATGTTCAAACTTTTCCTCTCTTCTAATGTGCAGCTACCCGTGATACCCTCCCCCTTCCGCCTCCCCAAAAAAACACACTTAGAAAATAGAAAAATTACCCTACGCAACAGCAGAAGTAAAAAAACAAGATAGAGAGAAGACGTATACGATTCCATATCCTAATAATCGTCTGTGACTCGTCGAGCGGAAGAAGGGGTGGTTAGGAAAGAGTATTCAACGGCAGAGGCTTGCGAACAGGGTGGAGAGAGAAAGGGAGTAAGAGAGAAGACGTCCACGATTCCGTATCGTCCTAATAATCGTCTGCGACTTGTCGAGCAGGGGTTAGAGGAGGGAAGGTAGTTGTTACGGGGTTAACGAAAGAGTACGCAACGGTAGACGCCCGGGAACAGGGTGGATAGAGAAAGAAAGAGAGAAATAGAGAGAGAGAGACAGATAGAATCGCGGGGGTTGCTGGCTGGTGGAGGCCGCGGCCGTGACCTTGGCGCAGGAGGGGAGGGGGCGGTTTATCGAACGTCAAGACTTTCACTGGCGTTCTCCCCCACCCACCCCCCTCGTGTTCCCTCTCTATGGTCTCGCCGTCCTCTCTTGCTCCCCGTCTTCGACTGTTTTCCCCAGCGTGGCCCATTCACGCAACTTTCTCCGTCGCTTCGACGTTCCACCAGCCGCCACCCCCCGTAGACGACGAGCAGCCCGGTGTAGGCGAAGTCTAGACAGTTTCCTCGCAGCCATTCCCTTCTTCCACCCCTAAACCGGCGGCGGAACCGGCCTCCTCTCCGCGTCCTTTTGTTATCGAATGACCGTCACGATATCGTCGCCCCTGCCACGGTCTCTTGCGACGACGTGCTCGTCGGGGGCAAACACCTCCGAAGCCGGAAAATATTCCACGCCACCCACCGAAGCTACTCGATAACCTCCCCGTCCGATGCGGAATGCCCGCGGTTCACCCCCGTTGTCCTTCGCCGGACAATGTCAACAGCTTCTTCGAAATCCTGACGATTTTCCGTTTCAAACGACTCCAATCACGCCACGGTTTCGACTTCGTTTACTCATTTAATTCACAGGCGCGGTCGAACCTCTGTTATCCGAACTGGCCCATGAAAAGCGAGTGTTTGAAATAACAGAACAGTATCTGTATGTAGAATACACTCCCAGATCAAAATCCCCACCAGTTCATATAGTAAAACGTGCGGGCAGCCTGAGTTCGGATAGCAGAGGTTCTACCTAATCGTGGATTAAACGGACAACTATTATCGAAAGTGTATCGTGTTTGGGCTCCTTTTAATCAGGGGAACGTCGCCGATACACCAGTAAATGTGTCATGAAGAAATAATTAATCATAACAATGCTCTGTCATCGGATTAATATTGTTCCACCGATCTATCCACTCTCGCATCACATTACGCTTCTCGGCGATCGAGTTTTCGGTAAATTTTTCGCAGGTACTCTGCGAATCCTGTACTGCTATATCGATAGAGACTATCATTCGTTCATTTCAATTCTTTTTTTTTGCGGGGACCGTCGCCTTGGAAGCACGTACGGCTTTCAATTTCGCTCGAAACGAAAGTGCGGCTCAGCCGTGGCTGAAGTATCCCGGCCCAGAGTTCCTGGGGACGCGGATGATACGGGGGATGTTCGTGGGAAGGAATCGCGAGCAGATTCCAGGGGAGATGACCTCGTCGAAGGTTGAAAGAGAGCTTCGAGCAGCCGCCGCGGCAGGTCCAGACAACTTAACGTTATTTCGGAGGATTTTGCAGCTTCTCCGGGAGAATCCTTCGGGAAACGGGAGGGGGGAGTGACGCGGGAGGAGGAAGAAGGGATAACGCGGAGAGGAAACCGTCTAGACTTCGCAGCCCTTCACGCGCGCGCCATTACGGGGGGAGGATCAGGAAACCGGTTCGACGCACGCGTTCTCCGCGTCCCTGGAACGTCTTCGCGCATTAACGGGAGGAAAAATGCCGCGTAATCGCCGGCGCGAATCGTAACGGCCCTTCTCGTTCAGGCTTGATCGATCTCCTTCAGGATTTCCGTTTCGCTCCTCCGAGTCTCGATCCTCGCGCTTTTTTACCCCGGCTCTCGTTCCTACCGGGGCCACGGACCGGTCCCGACGCGGTGTTCCGCTGCGTCTAATGGGATATCTTCCGCGCGGATCGGCCCGAACCAGTTCTCTCGATTTACAAAATAGAAGTTCGCGCGACGACGCTCGCGAGCTTTCCGCTCGGGAAGCCCGCATCCGCTCTGGGGTCTACGATTTTGGACAGAGACTGAAGAGCCGCGAGTACGCGCGCGGAATCCGTAAACCCTGCATTCGTGAATTAGGACTCTTAAAGGCCCTAAGCAAAACATTTTGAGGGCCCCGTTATAGTCATTCTAGATACATTGACTGAAAAGTGCCCTAACCCTAAGCAAAAGATTTAGAGGGCCCCCTTGTAGGCATTCTAGACAAATTTAATGAAAAGTGTTTTTAAGAAAAGTTACAGTTTCGCTCGGTTAATAAAAAAAAGAAAATTCATATTTATTGTATACCCACGCGTTCCCCAATGGCCAAATAATTACTTTAATATTCCAGATCAATTTAAAGGGAATTAATAGCACTCGTATTCAGCAACTTCTGTTCGCAGTTTGACACGGTGTTATACTACTAGGGGTTGACATACAGATAATGTTAATTCCAATGGAAATCGTGACTGGTTAGTACGATCGAAATCAGTATAGCTGGAATTAAACACGTTGTGGACCACACTACGTGGCTCTACTGTTGTTTCTACACCCGAGGCGTGTTCGCCCGCTTCTCGCGCTTCAGGGATTGTGCATTATTGTGCAACGAGCCGGCGATACGACGCGTTGCACCTGTGCACGCGTAGATGCCCCGTTGACGGTTTAATGTGCCAGCGAACAAGGCCGAGGGACCACGCAACCAGCTACACAGACCAGACAAAACCCTCTCTGCTCGTCTCAACGACCGTCTCCGAGACTACACTCAATCCAGACGAAACTGACCAATCCTCGGCAATCCTCTATTGCTACCCCCATTTATCCCAGGGGCTGCTATTTCAACCCCCTTCGCCCACAAACTTTCAGCGACAATAAAAGAATCGACCGACCGAAGTTTCCCAACTATTTCTCCGAGACCGGTTCGTATCTAAAAATTTGTTCCACTTGTTCCCAAAAAGACCGATTAAACTTTGGGTAGCTCAATGACAAATAATAGCAGAAAATTTGTTTTTAAAGATAAGACTCTTTGTACTGATACCAAAATGAATACTGAACTCTAGTATTCAAATTAATAATGAAAATGGGAAATTAGAATTTAATTGTATGACGTTGGTGTTCTGAAATAAAGAAGCGAAAGCACTTCGGTGAAAAAGACATATTTTTTCAGCCTTCCAGACCGGAAGATTCCCTAAAGTGATTGTAAAAGTGACTTCTTTTGATTTCGAACCGCTAAATTCCAATTCGGGTGGCAGCTTGTGTCGGGAGCCTCCGTGTCCAAGCTTGTTGACCGTGTGCATGTGTTGCTCGGGTGTTCCACGGGCACACAGGTAGGCGAGTTAGGCGTGTTCGCGAGCCCGCGACTGATACCCATCGTTCCGGGAGCCGACGTGGACCGTGAAACGGCGGAAGTCTGCGGAGAATCGCGTCGGACGCGTAGGTATGTTAAAAGCAGGTTACCATACGCGCCCAGCCGAGCCGAGCCGAGCGGAGCGGAGCCGAGGATTCTCGTTGCAGTTTTGCAGGCCTAGCTGCAACCTGCAACCGGAATGCTTTCGTCTCTCTCTTTCTCTCTCTCTCTCTCTCTCTCTCTCTCTGTTTGCCCGGAGCCCCGCCGGGCAAGGGATCAGGATCCTGTGAGAATTCTTTTTCCCGTCGAAACGGCTTATCGATGTATCGCCGCGCGCGGCGAGAACGCGTTCGCCGATTCGCCGCGGTGCGTTCCGAGCGACAAAATACGTGCCCAGAACGTCGGCTTCCGTTAACGAATGTCGTCGTTGCTATTACAGTGCGTACAGCCTCGCGATCGCTATTATGCGTCGAGTTTCTTTGTCCATCCGAGAACGCCCGTCGACTCCATTTTGAGACGACCGTGCGCATCGTTTTGCGCGTTGAAGAAAATCCCATACCCTGCGGAGCGCACTCTGTCCTTTGTTTATTGATACTCGAACGACGGACATTCTCTATAGCTGTATCATCGACGATGCTTAGGACCGTTCGCAGGCTCGATTTCTTAAAATTTATTGTTTACCGTAGCAATGTTTTTTAAACGTACAATCCACTTTTCTGAGATCGACGTCGAGCTTCTTCTTGGTGCTCAATAAGAATAGCTAATAATTTCAAGCGATTGCTGATAAACTTACATTTGGATGGCGAGTTTATAACTCTGGGTCAAAAGGGACCCAGATACACGGTTAAGGATACTTCTTGTAGACTTTAACTTTTTATTGTTTCGAGTGTAACAGCTATTCTTTCAGTTTACTTGCTGGAAATTGAGCGCATAAATGAGAATTTTAATACCCGGAGGCAAAGGACATAGGTTTAGGTAGTAAAGGGAGACATACTTTTGCTATACTTTTGCTTGTTCGCGGTATTACATCTTGGAAAGGAAAAAGGAGAGCAAGACTGACGCAAGGTTCTGGGTCTACTTCCTTTAGCGTCGTTTGCTCCGGAGCGTTGCCCCAGAGAGCAATCCAATATGTTTGTCTAGTCCATCGTCTATTGTAAATCGACTGCCTCAATAATGGTAACATGATTGTCATCGTCTACGTGTACCAGATATTGATATTGAATGCTCCAGGAAGCAATATTCTTGTTTCGTTGAAGCTGAGGGCAACGAAGCCACACCCCTCGGGACAAGCCACGCCTACTGCACGCAGAAAGATTCAACGGAGACTAAAAAATCTGAGGGAAAGAAGGGTTCAAAGTAGAGCTAAATTTTATAGTATTTTAGCAGAGCAGAGCTCGTGTTTTGGAAAAACAATACGGAATTGGAGGCCAAAATTCAGAGGAAAAGAAAAATTCGGAATGTCGAGCGACTGCGGTTCCCGTTCAGATTTTGAGAAAAGGTGCCTGTAGAGTCATTCGATAGACGATTAGAAGAAAAGTCCTCTCGATCGGGAGAATAATGGATCGCGAACGGAGGCTCAAGATCGAGTCGGAGAGGCGACTGACGTTATCGTCGGCCGAGATTCCGTGTAATTTCGCGGCCCTTTTCGTCACTCGACCGCATACTCGCGGTAAATTCCAGCAGTTATCGGTCCGCGTTAAGGCGAACGCTGGCTCGTTACCGCGGGAAGAACGTAGATTACCGAGTGCGTCATCCTGGCTAGTTGTTTTATTTGTCTCCTCTCCCTTTCCTCTATTTCTCGAGGAGAAATCTGAAGAGAGAGCTCCACGATAGCGGAAGCTGAGCGACGCTTTCGCAGCTCTTTCCGCTCTGCTCGAAACCATTCCGATTTCGACGGAAATCCGCAATCTAACCGCGGCAAAGAATCTATTTTAAACGATTTACCCATTCAAATAAATGGACTTTAAAGTATAAAGTATAAAATTATAACTTTTAGCTATTATCCCTTAGCACTCGAATGGCGACTGTAACGCGCCACTAAGAATTGCTACATCATTAGTTAAAATATTTTTTACATTATTAAATTTAATAAATTACTAAACATGTCAGTATTGTACGAATGAATTCCATCATTGTCGTATGTATAACATGAAAAAAAAATATATATATAGAATAGGAATATTCCAGGTCGGAAGAAATATATCGTTTTGGAGTTAAAATAGCTTCGAGTGCAAAGGGTTGAGTTGTTATACGATACTGCTCGATTTTCGAATGCAAATATTTGGAAGCTTGTTAAAATCAATGCAGCAAGAAATTTCTATTTGAAATTCCTATTTGGAAATTTTTATTTTCCGTAGAGATCTGCCGCTAATAAACCTCTGAAACTCGGAAGCCGTGTTTAGAATTTCGACAACCACGCAGGGGATGTTCGTAAAGCTAAAAGTTTCGTTTAGGGTCGGGGGAGCCACGGTCGCGTTTCATTGCGAAAAGTTCGGCGATTAGGCCGCTCGGAAACAAAAGGAAATCGCCGCGGATATCGACACCCGCGGCGAGTAAGTAAGGCTAAGGTTGCGTACGATTAGATTGCGGACGAAAGCGAGGAAGAACGGTCTGCCTCGCTCTGCCTCGCTTTGCCTCGCTCCGCCTCGCTCCGCCTCGCTCTGCCAAGATAAACTCGGCTTACTAACGCGGCGCTCGTTTTGCGGCGGGCCGTTCTATTTAAATATTCGAGCAACGATAATACGTCGTCAATTAGATAACCGCCGCCGCTTCCAAGTATACTCCTTCGGTACTGAGTCATTCGGAACAACCGGGATTAAAGTCATTTCCGTTGACGGCACCGTTCGGGCTCGACACGCTTTCCGTGACGCGAATCGATGACACGCGCGTCCACGCAAATCGAAATTTCGCGACTCAGTTTCTCCGCGGCGAATCCGAGTCTCTTTTCTCCCGCGATTTGCTGCTCGTCGAATATGAAAACTGCTCGGTTTCCTTTCCTCGACCCTCTCGATAAGTCGTGTACACTCGTCCGGGAAAATTTGACAACTTTTTTGCGCATGCAGGCTGACCGGTTTTAATCTGTAAACGTAAATCACTCGTTCACTGAGTCACGTCGAAATATATTAAGAAAGCAAAAAAAAATTGAGAACAGAAAAAGGAAAAAGAGAAATTCAGTTCAATTTTATTCTTTCGGAATGTATTTTTCGACAGAATGCATTTAACTCAGTCTTGTAAAGAGACAAATGTGTGAATAAGAAGGAAGGCATAAAATATTAATAAACTCATGATCATGATCGTCTTGTTTGTACTCGCGTTATTTAACAATATTGTGCACTGGGACAGCCTAATAGTTGAGATAAGAAGCAAATGACTTCGAGGGGATACAAATAAATTCAACAAAAGAAAACTGAATGAATTATTTAGTTAAAAAAATCATTAGTAGCCTGAGAAACAAGTAGAAAACTGGAAGGACGGAAGAATTTCAGGACGTTGCTCTAATATTTTTAACTGCTTGAGATAATTGAAAGAGAAAGTACATGATCATTTAACTTTGGTTTCTTACAGTTTACTCATTTTTATTTTGCATTAAGATCCACAGCGTAATCATCAGTTTCACTGTCGGCTATCTAGTCAGAAAGCTTCAGTATAATTTCAACGTTTTTTATCGAGCAGACAAACTGCTCGCAGACAATTGGCTCTCTCTCTCTCTTTCTTTCTCTCTATTTTTTTTAAGGAGTACTGCGCCCTTATTTACCGTTTCGCGAGAGAAGCGTTCCGAAAAGGGCGGCTGAGTTTTCTGCGAACTCGGAACGGGTTGTTGGGACTGTTTGCCGAAAAGAGACGAGATCGAAGGCGGCGTGCTTGCTCTTGTTTACGCAATTAGGCGTAATCGAGCCGAGTTTCGGCGAAACGTCTGAAGGGGTGTGTCCACGGCGGCAGGGGGTAGACGACAGGGGTAGAGCCGGCAGGCAGGCAGGCAGGCAGGCTGGGACGGAACAGTGCTGCTTTGTGGTTTCGTGGATGACCTTGACCGTGGTGGATCGATCAGCCGGCGAAACCCGGCAGTCGCCATGACTACCAAGGGTCCTCCACCCCCATTACTCTGTCGCGAAAATTCCAGGCGAATTCCACCCCTCCGCCTCACCACCCTTTTTTTCACTCTCACTAGCCTCGTGGATAGCGTCTTCGGGCTTTGATATCTCGCTCGAGACTCGCGAAGGCTCGCTGACCTATGGAGATAGCTACAATCGCTTCGAAAAGTGAGTTCGCTGATTTTCATCCTCCCTTATAAACCACCCTCCTGTAAAAGCGTCGCTCTTTCTCCACGAAAATGCTCCGAATTTCTTTACTGATCTGACGAGACCGGGTTCGAACGACCCGTTCGTTGCGTGTTTAAATTAAAATTCAAAGATAAGTCATTCGTTAACATGACAAATTATCTAAAAAATGTCATTGAGTGAATCTATGAATCTTAATGTTTGAATTTTAAATGAAATCCTTATCGAATAGCGCAAGCACGCAGAGTAACCGAACTGTTACCTTGTTCAGAGTATAAAGAATTCAGTCACCGGAGCCCCGGATAATCTATGTTCTATTGTGCTTCTCTTTTAATACTCTGTGTAGAACACGTTTCAATGTAGTACTGTGTCGCGTTTACTGTTTTATGCAAGACTAGCACAGATTGTATTTCTAGAACTTCATGACTTGTCGATGCAAACACAGCTGGCCTTATCGTCGTCGATTCGTCTCTGTGTATCGTGCTTAACGATCGCTAGCACCGAACGAGGTAATTAGCAAATTATCCGGTAGGTCTCGCGACACCGATGGATCTTCGCCGGCGTCGAAATGTCCGGCGCCGGGCTCGATCGATCGATCGGACAGCGCAAAGCCCTCGGTCGTCGACACCGGTGATTACACCTGAAAATTCCGAATTCGTGAAACATTCAGAGGGACGATTTTTCGTGGAATTTCCCCCAAGACCGATGGATCACGAGGGGGACGGGGAGGGAGGAAAGGGGGTGAGAAAACGACGAGGGGAGCAAGATAGAGGAATACGCGCGCGGAAACGCACCGGCTGCGGAGAACGCTGAATCGCCGACGATTTCTTGCCTAACCTACCTTAACCACGACTAGGGCGGCGACATCGACGAGAAAATAAGAGGGTACCGAGCCCCAGCCCTCGAATAAATCATTGATTAGCGTTTAATTGCCGGCGTGGGGCTACGTCGCTGTCTATAGTACTCGCAGTCTCAACGCGCCGCGCCGCGCCGGTCTTCCACGGAACCGATAACTTATAAAATCTAGAAAAACTGAAATTTCCAGATAAGAAAGTGGTGAAACGCTACTCTTTTCACGATTCCGACGAAACGCAATTTTTCCAAAATTTTTATCAACTTTTCAGTCTCACCGTGTGTACGATCAATAGACCACGGATTTTCTGAGTTCATGGCAGAAATGATCAGCTGAAATTTACAGTAGTGGCAAAATTGAAAGTATCGATAAACCATTTACAACCTACTAAAATTATCAAAGAACTTCTACGTGGCTTCTATTTCTTGCAATAATAAATATTTATTTTGCACAAGGAGTCACCGTATATTAACCTCTTCGGGGAGGAATTTGCGAAAGTAGAAAGAATCGATTAATCATTTCCTGTTCGATTAAAACATTATCAGTGCTTCCATACGGAGTATTCTTCATTTTTATCGTTGAAAGCCTCTGTGTTTCTCCAGGAAATTTTGATTTTGTTTTGCTCAGAATAATTTCAATTTAAAAATAAATATGTGTCGATTTCCTGAAGAGGTTGAAGCCAGAAGATTTCTTAATCGAAACGTTTCGCTACATTTGGCTTTCAAATTGGGTCATTTCGTATGCGACAACCTAATACAAAGAGATCCCGAAGGGAAGTCCTGTGGGATCCCGGGGACCTGTATCGGGAGGAGACGTTCGCCTCAGTGTCTCGTCCGCGGAGCAAACAAACTGAAGCCGAAGGGGGACGAGACACGTAACGGGGGAGTGAAAGTGGGAGAGAAAGTGAGGGGAAGCATCTAATGGGGCGCGGAGAGTGAAAGGGTGGCCGAGGAGGGATGGATCGAGGATAGAGAGACGAAGGGGAAAGAGGGAAGGAAAGTGGAAGAGGGAAAGGGAGGGAAAGAGAGGAAGAGGGTCGTGGGCATAGGGTGGGACGCCGGGAGAGGATCGCTCGAAGGGTTGTATAGGTAGGTTCAAGGACGACCACGCCCTGTCTGCCGTACACCACCCTCCAGTGAACCCTGCCTCTCCCTTCCTCTCCAGCCTGGTGGACGTTACGCAGCTCGCAAATCGCCTGGAAACAACCCCTAAATTTCAGGGACGCGTCCTCCGGCCGGCAAAGGACCTCCTCGTTTGTTCGCTAATTCATGCGTAAAAGTTGATCCGAGAACGGATCGCCACCGATGTGCCTACCTGCATTTTGCCGGTCGGATCCCTTCGACACTCTCGCGCGTCCCACCGACCTCGCCATTTTCTCTCCTCTCTTTATTTTTTTTTTTTTTTTCGTTCACCGAAACGTTGCGAAATCGTCCGCAATTCCGGCGACAAGCGCGCTCTTTCTGCGGCGCTGTTTGTCAACTTCCGACAACCGGTATTCTTTATTTTTAAGGACGAAGTCCACCACCAAGGGTTAACATTCGCTCACACGTTAACTCTCTCGGGTGACACCATTCTTCGTTTACCTTTGCGAATGAATTTCGTGCATAATGCATGAATCGAACTTGGGATTCGCACGATCTAAAATAGTTCAAGGAGCGGTTCCTACGACAACCTTGTGCATTTTAATACAATTTTCGAAACGGGATTGTTCGGCAGCGGTCGTGTTAATAATCGCAGGATCTCGATTCAACTTCCGCGGGGGTTTCCTCGAAGAAAGCGTTCGATCGTCGATCGCGGCTCGCTCCGCAGGATCGGCGATCGCGAAACGCGCGTATTATTTTTCGCGACGGTGATGCCGATCGATCGGACCGGCAACCTGGTGCAATCGGTGGCCTGAATTCGTCGGCCGCGGCTCGGTTTACGTAATCTGGGCCGTGTAATGGAATATAAATGGACCGGAGCTTCGCCGAGTCGGGTTTCCGCGAGGATCGTGTGCGCGGTACGCGCAAAATCGACTTCTCCGCGATCGAAGAAAAGGAAACAGACCCAGGAGAAAGAGAGAGAGAGAGAAAGAGAGAGATAGACAGAGTAACGGAGATTCGTCGGAGCTTCTCCAGAAGAACTCGTTGATCCCGCGCTTCCTGGCTCCATGGTCATTCGTTGACACGCGTTATCGAGCTCGATAAATTGCTCGCGCTCGTTTCTCTTGGTATGGGCGGGATCGGCGTGTCACGGTTTTCCCTAACGAATCGGGTCGCCGTACTTTCTCCCTCGCCGATGTCTCTCCTTTCTCTCTCTCTCTCCCTCTCTCTTCCGATTCCTCTTCGTCCCGGAGTCCCGCGATTAATCGGTATCAACCGGCCGCGAACTATACTGTTCATAACCGAAATCACACTGTTTCATTGACCGGGGTATTCACACACCATCGACCACTATTCGATCCGAAGGGGTTTAAAGATATTTCGGCGATAAATCATTTTTTGCTCGAAGTGGGTCCCAACAGGTTCGACGATTTTTCCGGGGGGAAACCGCCGAATTAGCGAGGCGGGAACGAGCTATCTCGTGGCGCGCGTTGAAACGCTTTTTTAGACAACGTTAAATATTTAAAATATTCGCTCGCGTTTGACATTTACACGAGCACGAGTTCCTGGAATATTTAATATTTTCAATAATTATGAATTATTCCGTGTTCGACGTGCGAGCGAAATTCCGTGTCGAGCTGAACATTCGGCGAACGTTGTCGACCATTCTGACCGCTCGGCGAACCCTTTGACGAGCATAGACGAGTGCTCGTATGAATTTTAGTGTTCTCGGATTGAACTTTTATCGGCTAGATATTTGGGACAAAGCCTGTATTCGGAAATAGTTGTGCGTCAAAAAAGGGCCGAGTCGCCCACGGGAATGACAAGATCGCGTTCGCTGACGCGCTCCGTCGAATCGGGTGATTTAGAATTAATCGGATGATATCCCGCGGAGAATGGAAACCGAGCCGAGAGAGTGTTGATTCTTCGAAACGCGATCGTCGTTGACGGATACTGTTCCGCTCGGCTCGGAACTCGCGTTTCTCGGCTGACAACGCGAGTGCATCAACGAGGGCTGACCCTGCGACCTCAGATAGGTAGCGCCGCCATAATCGGTTGCGAGCGCTGCCGTGGCGGGGAACGGTCGTGTCTGAGAAACGACGAAAAAGAGAAAGAAAGAAAGAAAGAAAGAAAGAGAGAAAGAAGGAAGATCCCCTACCGGTCCAAATAACCCAGAAAAGAGAGAATTGAGCGCGATAGCTTCTGCCGTCGCGTCCCGTCGCGTCCCGTCTGGTCTCGTCTCGTCGCGACGCCGATTCCGACGTGGCGCGACCGGCTGATCGACTGAATAATTTCGCGAGTTACTTTAATCCGTTCCCGTTGAATAATTACCCCGGGTACCGTCTAAAAGCAGCGCGACGTTTAATTGGCCCGACGACGGATCGGTGGCGTTCATCATAATTTACGCGGTGAAAAACGATGATCGACAACTCACGACCGCCGCCAGCTCTCCCTCTCTCTCTTTGTCTCTCTCTCTCTCTCACTCTCTCTCTCTGTCCCTCTTTCTCTCCTTCTGCCCCGACCGATCGAAAGAGGAAACCTCTCCAGCCAATTATCAAGCCGTAGCTTGCCCCCTTTTTAAGCTTCGATTACAGATAATTATTATACACGATTCTATGTGAAACGATCGGGGCGAGGTCTATCCGGATCGAGGCTCGATCGCGAGAAGTATCTCCTCGGCCAGCGCGCGGAACCTTTTAGCCGTCTTTGAATTATGGATAATTATTACGCGTAAATAATTTGAAGCACGTTTATAAATTCTGTTGCGGCCCCGATCTCGTTCGCACGATCGTGGGGATCGGCGGGACGCGTGCATCCCGAGACCGCATCGATCCGGATCTTCGTGAATCTCCCGGCGAAATTACACCGCTCGCTCGTAAAGTCCGCTCCGCTCTGCTCGGATCCGCTCCGATCCGCTCGGCACCGCGCGAGCGAACTACGCCGAGGATTCAACGCATGCTCGGTGCCCGATCGCTGCGGAATTGCACTCGGAAAATGCAAGTTGCAAGCGTCAGACTTTTGGAGCACGCGATTGAATTCTTTAGACCTCGTACGCTCTGAAATAGCGGCACGAGAGGGCTCGGGTTAATGCTTCATCCATTTTGGTTTTCACACTTTACAAAGTACGTTTCATTTATAGCGTGACATTTCAAAGAAATACATCTCCCAACCAAGACAGATTAATATTTGGTATTAATATTTTGTTAACGTTGTAGAACTTAGACTGGGGATCTTAATGCAGGATAAAAATGGTTCGCATCAATAACAGAACACAGGAAGCAAATAGCAATTGATTCCCCTCTTTAATAGTTTAATTAAATTGCGTGTAATGTATCGGTATTCATCAAGTCTTTCAATCCCTAAATCGTTTTAAATTGCATCCGCCCGTTCTTATCGTAAATGCATAAAATCGATGGTCTAACAATCATTAAGCAATTAGCACGCGTAAAACGTGGGCCGTGCCCGTCTGCAGCATCGAATCGCGTAAGAGGACATTGCAAAAAGTACACTGCAGCTTTACCGTCGAGTTTTTTTCCGTAATAAGTCCTCGAAGATGCAATCTGTAATCTAGGTTTTCACACGTCGATCGCTTCGGGTTGCCATTTATTTTATTCTAGCAGATCACCGTTTGCTAATAGCGCGTGTTAATTCGCAGAGTCGAGTCGATTACGGTAATAGTTAACGAGTTAATACCGATCATGCTGTTACTTTCGAGAAACGGGTACCAGGGTTAACGGCGTGTCTCGACCGTTGACTCCGGCGTCATGTGAATTTCAGTATCAATCGTTTTGTCGTCGTGGAGCGACGATCTAAAATTGTGTCTCCGCTATTGAACGTTGCCGCCAGCCACGATTTATTTAGCGCATCTGTACTTTGTACAGTTTACGGATTTATGCTAGCTGAATTTTTGCACGGACGTCGGGAAAACTGCTTTTTATAAATTGTTGACAGAAATCGCCACTGAAATTGACGCTAGAGTCGAACGAACGCGATCAAAATAAATCGTTTTCTCTGGTTTCGTTTTAAACCCTTGACCGGTCATGTGTCGTCTGTTGGACTACAAGTTTCGATTTGCAGACAAATCGGTGATTCTCAACGAATTTGTTAAGTGGAACAGTGCATGGTTAAATTTATATGAATCAGGAATAGAGAATTAATAAAACGCAAGCACTTCGTACTAAAGGAAATTTGATTTTTAATGACTGTCGTCTTAGCTTTGTGATTGTGCAATATTATTAATATTAAATACTTTGTATATTAACCTTTCGCGGTCCGAACAGTTTTTTTTCTTTTATTTTAGAACCTGCTTCAACGTCGTATCATTCACTTACACTCCACATGTAGTTTACTTAAATATGATTTTATTAAATATAACTCACAGTCGTTAAAGAAGGAAAACAATTTTTACTTAAGTCCCTGCTTGAGATTAATGCCAGACAATTATGATTTTGCATAAAAATTCGCAGTCTAGTTATAAATAGCCTTCGTCGAGTCAATTTTTGGAAAAAGATGTCCTACTCGCGAGAATTGAACCGTTGGCATTGATTGTAAATTTAACCGTGCAAGACCAAGGGCCCTGTTTACTCGGCGCAGCAAGGGACGAGAACTCGCGGCACCAGGAGAAAAACGACGGTGCTTGTCGGTCTGGATCGGGCCTGGGCGGGACCCTGACCCTCCTTAACCGCCCCTGCTCGTTCGCGGGCCGTTTCCCTCCCTCCTTTTTCCTCTTTTCCCCTTCCTCCGTGGCCGGCAGGAGTCGCGGGCCAGCTCGGTACCAATTAACCGGTACCAGCGCGCGGGACCAGTGTCTCGTTTTTCGAGGGTTGCGCGCGCGGGGCCCACCTCGGGCCCCCGAAAACCTTCTCCGTCCCCGATTGCCAGCTCCGTTATGTAACCAGCGGATCCGGTTACCGGCGCGAGAGACTCTCGATTTCGCTGTCCCCATCGACCGGCGGCATCGATCTCTCGAACGACTCGCCCGAGCCCGATTCGACTCTGCGACGCGCTGGCCTGATTCCCGGCTGGCCCGAATCCTGCCCGAGTCGAAAATTATGACTGTAGAATTTAGAGTGAGGCGCGCAATCTACCGCGAAGGTATAGAATGATCAGTAGACGACTTTTACCGATTAACACACTGTTACAACAGTATCGTAACGCGTCAATTACCTGTAATTAGACTGCGGGCTTTTTCTGCGTAATAAGATTTAATGAGGCACGTTTCGAAGACATATAGCGACCTCCTGCGAACAAACTTGCGAGTCACCGTGTTTACTTACTCGCCGGTGCGGTTATGTAAACACGCCGGTCGAAATTACGGGACCAGAGTTCACGATTATCGAAAGTGGAAAATACTATCCTCGGCAGAATTACGTGCGAGTTACTTGTATTCTATTTTAGTATGCGGGTCCGACGCCCAGGAAAATATTTCCCTCCTTCGATAATAAAACCGTGTGCTCGAGTGAAAGTAGGCGGCAGATTTTATCGTGCGTTCTTCTCGAACACGGTGTACAGTGAAAATTATATCACTGACCAGCAGATTTTGCTCGTTATCTTTCTCGAACCCGTTGCGCAACGAAACTTCGGTCACTGGGCGTCAAGCTTTATCTAATATTCCGGTGTAACAGCAAAAATTCGAACACTAGACGTTAAATACTGTTCAACGCTATCACGGTTTTATGTACACCTATTTGTAGGTATTTTTACGCAGAATCACCCCCTTTTCCTCTATATTCACAGAAATACATTTATCAAATAATTTCGCTTTAATGCGTGTTCTCGATGAATTTTTATTGACAAATTTGAAAGATGTCTTTGCGCACGTTCGCTGGAAACAGCGTTAACGTCCCCCTCGCCCCTGAACACGGTACACGTTCACTCAGACTTTATTGAACCATCCCCTCAACCTACAACAAAAATTCAATTTCTCAAACGAAATCGCCGCGCGCCTTACCCTTCCCAACAACTCGAACAGCTCGACCGTCAAAGTCAAAGTCAAAAGCTGCGAGCTTCTCTTCGTGGCCCCTCTGGACCTCTGTCATCGAGGAGAGCGCGTCTCTCCGGACGAGGATGAAACACAGAGACAAAGCCCTTTTCGAGCCCAGATGGAACTTTTACTTTCGTTCTCCTCCGCGTGCTCGAGTTTTCGCGGAGCGGCCATCGAGGGAACGAAGTGAGGCAGAAAAGGGGAGAAAGACAGAGTGGGAGAGAAAGAGAGAGAGGGGGGGAGAGGGAGAGAGGGAGAGTGAACGGCGTAGCCAAAGTGTCGACCCTGGATTAGTTTTTGCGAGAGTGGTCTCAGAGGGCGAAACGAGCGAAGGGGCTGCCGAGGGTTCACGTTGCCAGAGAAGCTGTTTGCCGACGGAACGGATGTCTGGGTTGGGGTAGGACGCGCCCAGAAGGTCGTCCGGAGGGCGAGGATGAGGGTAGGGGTAGGTCAGCACCCACCTACGCATCTCGAATCGATACACCTTCGATCCGAACGTTTAGCCCAAGACGAACACCTATCTACGCCTCCGAGAGCTCCGACGAACCCTCGCAGTGGAGGGAGAAAAGAATCACACGCCCTTCTAGGAGGACCTACCCCTTCTTCCCGTTTCTTCCCTACTCTTGCTTTCCACCCTTTGCCAGAACTTCGAAAGACGCGTCTCGTTCGATAGAGCCACCGCGAAACGCCTCGCCGCCCCGACGAGGGGGTCGCTCGAAGACGACCTTGGGAAAATAGGTCTAAGGGATCAGGGAATGCTCTGAGCCCTAGAATCTGACGAGGAACATTACCCGATTGATGATCAAATCTCGGTAAATCTTTTTAATCCAGATCGAAAGGAGGATCAGGGTCCAGGAGAGCGCCCTTTGAAGTTACTTCGACTTCAGAATTTCGACGTTTCTTCATTTTGTATATTATGAAATACTGGTACTACACTTGGTCGCTTATTAACACTATTTTCACCGCGAATTTATAGATCTTAGGAAGCTTCCCCTCACAATAACCTGAAACTTGAAATTCGATCTTTTTGGGTAAATTTGTTGAGCTTCTAGTGAAAGGTGTAGTACCAAGTTTACAAAAATAGGCCAAACTTTTTCTCATTTCTGTCAGAGTAAAGAAAAATGATAGTTTCCAGGGGTTTCCAAACATATCTTAGAACAAATAAAGCTGCAAATAAAGAGAGAACTGAACCGTGCACTACAGCAGAACCTCAATAGTTGCTTTTTCCGTTTCGTGCAACCACCGAGGTGCTACCATACTTTTCGGAATTGTGCGATATTGCCAACCTTCTCGCGCCCTCGAGAGTCGAGGATCAGGCGCTCGAGATCCATCGAAGGCTCGGCGAGGCGTCGCCGTTCAATTGACTCCTAATCGTTCGTTGCACTAGCCGCGATCGTAAAAGCGTCACGCGATCGTAAAAACGTCAACCGGCCGTTGGTCCGCAAGCGAAACAACCGCGCCTCTCTGCACATTCCCTCTCTCCCTCACTCTCCCTCCCTCTCTCTTTCTCTCTCTCTCTCTCTCTCTCTCTCTCTCTCTCTCTCGTACTCTGTTTCTGTTTCCTCTCGTTTTCTCTCTGTACAACCGTCCGCATCACGGCCAGGTGGTCGTGAGTACGCGTTTCCTCTATCCTGAACGCGCGTTTCGTTTCATTTGCTCGCCTCTTCCTCGTTCCCTCTTTCCTCCTCGCTCCTCTTCACGCTTCTTTCCACGTTGATTTTACTCGCTTCCGCTCGTTCCCCGACCTCGTTCGCTTTCTGCTCGCGGAAACGGCTTCTCAGACAGTCCCCCATAACGTCGCTGTTATTTATTTATTCCTGCGGCTCGGTGCCATTCGAATAGCGAGCGGAGAACGCAATAACTCGGGGATCTATTGATACGCTACACGCTTCCTTTTGCTCCGAGGGACGATGATTCGCTGACCTGTCCAACCAATGAAAATTTAACCTCCCGGCTGCGTAGCTTCGTTTTTTTTCCCCGACAAATTTTTCAATATTTTATCGAACACATTGATCGCGTTTCGATTTCTTTGTTTCTCTCTCTTTTCCTCTTTGATTTTATCCTTGACCGAAAATATTCTAACGCGTTCCAGTTGACACTAAAATTTAATGCAAATGGCGAGTAATTAACACTGAACCGACCTACTCTGTTCCCATGCAAAATATCCGCGAATCGGTGTCGAACACTATCGGCGTTGTTCGACGCATCGCACGGAGGCGTTGCAGCGCGAAGCAAAATAAAATAAGTGTAAGTGGTTCTATTTCACTATGTTAAGCGGTTTTGGAATAGTGCCAGCCGCGCTCTTACTAGACAGCCCGTGCATAGAGAGAACACGCGTTAGAAACATAATTGTCTAATAACGCCGATAGCAGAGTTATTCCAACAACGACAAGTTGGATGTTGCGTGTCCGCGGCTGTGTACAGGACAGCTAAGCTATTAGCAATGCTGGTACTGTTTAAACAGTGCGGAACTGGTCAAGCGAAACAAAAATTTCAAACATTCGAAAAAACTTTCCACAACCAAGTTGTACCATCTCGATCTTGTCACAGGTACATTCAACAATCCAATTTAACCGAGATACCCTGTACATTCCTTATATTCTGCTACTGCCATATAATCAAAAATAATTATATTAAATTATTGTAACGTACATTGTTCATTCTAATTCTAACGATTCAGTTATGGCTCGTTGTAAATGTGCATGACTGCGATTGAATTGATTAATCCTGAAATTTATGAATAAATAAAAAGAGATGATTGAACGTACTGTGTTAATCTGTTCGAAAAGACTGAAGAAATTCTTGGACAAGTGAACGTTAATTGTATTAATTTACAAAGATGAAGCAAAATTATGCGGTGTGCGGACAAATAAATTCCGTAAACGAGTTTAAAAATGTTACATTACGTTCGACTTATTAAAATTCTTGGAACAAAGGAATTGGATTTTAACTTCTATTTCGTAAGATCGACCCAGAACAGTTTTGTTTTGCATAAGGTTTCGCGGTGTGTTGATTTGGAAGATGAACCGTTCGATTCGCGGGTTTGTCGACCGATCGAATGGCGGCGGAACAGTCGAGGAAATCGTCGAAAAGGCCTGGCGCCGAGAAATCCGCGAGGAATTCTGATTGCGCAACGAGCCGCTGTCGGCGGATACGTTTTCGATCGCGTTCACACACGTGCGCCGTGTGCACGCGTCCAAGGGAAACGAGAACGGGACGATTGTCCGCGAAATTCGCGCGCTGCCCTACAAATACTGCGCTTGCTTCAATTCGCAAAATTTGTTAAGCTTAATCCCTACTATTTTCCTACCACTTAGTTCCTCGCGCTCCAGTGATCCCAATCTCGATAGACAAGAAAGGAGAATAAAACTACTGAAATCAATTATCAAATTTAGTCACGTTGCTCATACCTTTCCAATAATGATACTGCTGCATTGTCGTGATTTTTCTGATTAAAACGAGCCCAAACACGACACAAATCGGACCAGTTTTATAGACGCGAAGAAAAACAAAATGGAGATCACGCGTGCGATCGCTATGTATGAAGTTTGTACAAGTAGACCGATTTGCGTTGTGTTTGGACTCGTTTTAATCGGAAGAATCCGAACGATACGTTAGTGTCACATTTGAAGAGGTAAGACAATTTTCGCCGGATTTGAAATCTTCTTTATTGCACGTTGGTTTTCGCATCCTTCTGAAGCGTCGAACCTCGACCGTCGATGCTCGACAAACTGCGTCTGCCGAGCTTTCGATTCCTCGCAGAGAAACGTTTACGATGCAAGAATTTTACTTCCGGATCCCAGACTTTGCAAATTTGAGTAAGCACTACTGCACTCCGCGACAGCGCGCCGCGCCGCTGTTTGTTATCGCCGTGGAAAAGTGTCGACCGAAGGTCTTGGCTACGAACACTCGTTGAACATCGTAGACAATTTTGCTTGCCTGGCAAACGTGCTGTAACATCCTTGGAGCGACCACGGTGTACAGGAAATCGATCAATGAGTTGCTAAAAAATCACGTTGGTTCTACGAGCTTATCTTTGCGGACGGCTACGAATTTTGCAATTTTGTAAGCACCTCCGCTCGCGGATAGCTTTGAATCGTTAAATACAATCTCAATCGTTTACATTCCAAATATTTTCGCAATTTTATTCCCTAAAGTGTTTTGTTTCGAACGTATTTCAAAAATTGGACAATTAAAAAATGTCCAGTCACACTTAACATAAAAGTCTCTGTGAAAATCGATCGCTATATATTGCCGAACACTCGGGTCAGTTTTGCTAGCAAGTTTTCCATTATTAAGATTGCTATTATTTGCTAATAAAGTCAACCAATTAATCCAAAAAACCTTCCGTCAATTCTGCGAGAACGTGTCGTTGACGAATGCCCCGGAGCCATAAGTGTTAATATCAAGAAATAGAGTACGGATATTACAGGATCTAAAAATCGATCTTCATTAGCGAGCTCCCAACCCTCGATCACTATAGATCCGAGGCTGTCGCAACGGGCAAAAGTGTCTGAAACAGATCGAGACCCCGCGAATTGAAATGGACAGAGTCGTGTCGAAACGTCGGATCGATAGATCCGTTCGATCTGTCGGGGACCAGTTCTCCAGGGAGCTCTGGCGACATCGATCGAGCGGGCGATCGATCGATCGTCGCAAAGGAGACCGTAAACGCTTTCCTTCTCCGTGACAAATTGACGAAGAAAACTCGGCACTCCGAGAAAAGTAACGATGTAGCTCGAATAGGATATCGGCCCGTGATCCATGGATCGATACGCGCAAACAGCTCGACGTGTTTCGCAGCTGCATCCTCGCGAAACCTGTAAACAGAGACGCACGAGACGCGGCGGCTAGGATAACAGAGGGGGCACGCGATGATCGGTGAAAACAATTACTTCACCGCGTCATTAATTAATATCAATGGAGCTCCGGCGAGGCTGCGGTCGCGGCTTGCCGGGCGCGAAAAGGTCAGCGAAAGTTCTCGTAATTAAGATTTACTCCGCGCTCATTCCGCGAGAGATACCCGAGCCATAACTCACGCGTTTATCATCGAACGCGAAGATAAACAAGGCGACAAGGCGTGGAATGCTTTATTGGAATTTATACGAAACCAATCAGTCGAGTCGATTTCTTTGAGCTTGCTTTCGATCGTTTTCGTTTCGAAAAAATCATTTGAAATTTGACGATCGTAACGAATTAATTATTTGCTCCTCGCTCTTATAAAAAAATAAATATTATTCGAACAATCCCCGACGCTGCACCCTAGCGTTGGTGGTCACAGGGCGTTGCATTCTCGATCGCGCAGGTAGATGCAAGATGCAACGCGCGAGGACACCCACGGCGGAGGGACGCGCGCGGCCAGGGAACTCCATATCGGCGCTCAGGGAGGGAAGTTGCATCGGGCAAGCGTGTGCAGTTGTGCAGCGAACGGCTCGGCTCGGCTCGGCTCGCGGTTGCATCGGCGCGAGGGGTCGAGGAGCGAGGGGTTCTCTCTCTCTCTCTCTCTCTCTCTCTCTCTCTCTCTCTCTCTCTCGAGAAAGAGAGTACGGTAGGGGGCACTAAGAGTAGGAAAATTCAGGTCGCGCCTTGACATACTTGTACTTACCACGTGCATCGGCCTGCAGGCGCATGCGCCGGCTGCATTCGTCTCCGCGTCTTCGGTGCATCGGCTGCCGAGCGACTCTCCGACTCGACTCGAACCTCCGTCCCGCCAAAACGGACATCCGCTACGCGAAACTACCGTGACGCTTTTGTCCGACGGTTCCGCGGCCGGAAAACAAGCTCTCCATTTCCGGCTCGACACTCGGAAAACTCTTGGCGCCTTCCTCTGTCCCCACGGAGACCTTCGGTTTTTCTAATTAGCCGTCGACAGCCGGAAATATTCGCAAGCTCTTTCTGAATTAGTCAGGAAGATTTTCAAGAAAATCTGTTACACTTGTTCGATAACCCATTACGTCCCAAACGATGACACAGAACGATTGTGACGAGAACATTTACTTTTCAGTGGAGATTTAACAGTTCAATTGTTGCATTTTCTTCTCTCAATCGACAAAGCAACCGATTCGTGTCTTGTCGTGATCGCAGAAGTTCGAATGTGAAATTTTTCTCGAGAGCAACTTGCAGAGGTGTGTACATCTAAAAGTTGTTTGCTAATATTCTTCGTACATTTTTTCCCCCTCTCCGAGAACACTTGCCGGTGTATTCGCACCTTAAGGAGCGTTCCCGACTGCAGCGAACGCAACCGTCCTCGGCGTTCCATTGTTTCCGAAGGAAGTTCCGCTTTCGATCGATCGTCGGCCCGGAGTTCCGCGAGCGCATCGATCGAAGCGGTTCCTGGAAAGCTGCGATCGAGCCGCGGCCTAGCAAGACGCATATCGATATTGCAACGATCTTCGCCGGTCCTCGGATTATGCAAATTCCCCCGCGTATACGGTTAAGTGTCGTATTTTTCCCCCGGCTTGAATGTCGCGCGATTATGAAATGTGTCACAAGACGCTTGACCGCCGAAAAGTGTAACGATATACGGGCTCAGCTATATTGCTGAGACAATACTAACAAAACCACAGCGGAGACTGGGTCTATTTTGACCCGAAAAAATGAAAATCGTCATTTACTTATTCAGTTTCTGGCAGTTGAATTAAATGAATAGCTGTTGCGAGACAACAGAAAGGCTAAAATGACATCAGATTAATCAGTGAATAATCCTAAACGTCATCCATTAAACGTCATCGGCTGTGAGGATGGTCTGCCGTTCGAGGGTTAATGAACATTTCAAGAACATTACTATACCAATAGGAAGCTTAAAAATCTTCTTTCTATTATAATATCAAACAAAATTATCAGATTACGTTACTGACAAGTTATCGAAAATTTCTCAGCCGTAGCTTTAAATAAATTATGGAACAATTCCCAGCAGTTAAAGCGGACAATACTGTATCGAATGCGACCTGTGGGAGGGTAGAAGAGATGCGAATGAATCGCGAATCGCGAACGTCGCCGGCCGAGTGTCGACGAGGGGAACTATAGTTGACGGATCTCGGGAACAGGAAACGAGGAAAGAGTAACGTCGACAGAAGTCGAAACGCGCAGGTGACCGCATTAATTCCGGCATCATCGGTCGATTACGAGAACGCGAACAGTATTACGAAGCCTCGTGATTTCGAGCCGGTTCGACCTAATTTTCGTGGCGTTGGCGGTCGCCGACGACTATGCCGCGCGTCGCGAAAATGCCAACGGCGGCGAACAGACGTTTTCGCACCTTCTCGCGGTCTCATTTTTTCTTCTCCCTCGAGTTTTCCGCGCCGGTTTTCAATCGTTGTTTTTTCGGGGAAAAGAGGAAGAGAGAGAGAGAGAGAGAGAGAGAGAGAACGCGAATCGCACGAGCCTCGCGCGCGGCGAATTCCGTGAAAATAGATCGCATTTCACTGACAGGGAAAATGGCGTAACACCGTTTTCATTGCGCGGAATCGAGGTTACGGTATTATACCGCCTCGGATGATGCCGAGGCGAGGCGAGGCCAGGCGAGGCGAGTTCGCGCGTTATATCCACCTAGCCCCCTTTTCAACCGTAACACGGAAAAATGTATTTTTACCCGACGAATTGTACGACCGTGTCCCCGGTTTTCGAAACGCGACCAGCAACCGGGTTAACGGAAACAAAAATCCGGGCCAGCTTCCCCGGTGCACCCCCTACCGCTCTACGCCCTGTCGGCAACTATTAGATCACCATAAAACCGAATAGGGCATTCACTTTGCGGATAAACCACCAGAGCACGGTAGTCCACAATGGTCGTTCAGAATTTCATTTGTATATGGAATTCGACCGAGTTATAGTTCAAGATTTTTCAATTTCACTCTCGCAAGGCGAATTTGACAATTTCGTAGCACTCGTGTCTAAGTCTACTTAAATGAAATATTGACTTAAATATTTTTTAAGCTAGCGTTTTTAGCCCTTGTACCAATAACTGGTTATCATAACTGGGTGCCCTCTTTCATTTTCTTTTTGTAACTTCCTTAATGTCCTCGTCGACAAATAGCAAAATTGTCGATTTTCAAAAGCGATTTCCCAAATGAACAGATTGCGAATTTTTATGCAAACATTTTCCAAATATGTCTTTCAATAATTTCCTCAGGTGGAGAGCGACATATCGAAACTGTAAAATTCTTGTTAACCAAAATTAGGGATTAGAAGGGACTAGGAAACGCGAAAAAGAAAAAGAAATCTCGGCCGGCGTCGCCGGGAGTTGATTCGACGGTGGGAACGCGGCTTAAGGTCGCGTGAATCCGTGCGCCGCAACAGCGGACAGTGAAACTATGCCGCTTTTTTCCTCGACTATTTTCTTTTCTTTTCTTCGGAGCGGCAACGACGATCCGACTCGCCTTTCCCTCGACGCGACGGCGAATCCGCCACTTTTCCCCGTTGGCGAGCAACGAAATCAAAACTTTTTCGCGAACACCGACTGTCTCCCTAAACTCTGAGCCAACGTCGAAACTGTCGGCCCGTTTGGTTAAAGGGTTAAGAGGAAAGCAAAGGTGAAAGCATAATCTCGAGAAATCGATTTTAGAAAATGAAAAACCAGAATGCAGTCTCTACTCGATAAATGTCCCTAATATCTAGCCTGTAATTGTCCCAGAACTATCCCCACTACCGCGAGGTACCTCGTGAGAGACCTCTAGAACTTTGCTGTCCTACGTTCGGCAATAGTATCTTCCATCCGATAATTGTCCCTGGCCAGACCCATGTTTTGGACAATTATCGAGTAGACACTGTACTCCCTCAACTCCTTCAGGTACGCATTTTCTAAAGTAGAAAGAAAATTGATGTAATCATTTTGATTCTGTAGCGATTTTGCTCTTGCCCAATACTATTGATTTTGTTGCATTCAAAACAATTTTAATTCAAATTGGAAATAAATGTACATATCCCCAGTATATGTCAGCATATGTCAGTATTCCTGAAGGTGTTAAAACACTAAGTTTACGGAGCACTGAGCGTGACTATTTTATTTTATAAAAGTAACAAGTGAGAAGTTTAAATCTGAGAAAATTTTCTCAGGGGAGCCCTTTACGATTTAAATATTGGTAAATTAACACTAGAACGACGGGAGCAGTCAAAGTGACTGCTTTCTAATTTTTTCTTTCACAATTACTGAAATTGTAAAAATGTTTTCATCGGAAATTTTTTAATGAACCTCTTCATTGAAGCACACATTACAATAAAAGTTGTATGAGGTCTGAATGGGCACAGTCTTGTCACTGTTACAAAGCAATATAAGTCAGTCACATTTATTGTTCCGTCGTTCTAGTGTTAAAAATATGAGAACCGGTGATTTTGGCGGTTCTAATATCAGACCTAGTGTTAAACGGTGGAGATCCCGCAGGACCGCGTTGCGTACGTGGTTGGTTCGAAAGGGAACGTGGACGGCAGGAAAGAGGAAAAAGAGGAACGGCATTATAATTTCCAGCGTATCGACTTCTTTCGTAACCATACGAACGCCGGCGATAACGCGCGCGCAGGGAAATGGTGTCACGGGAACGAGTCACGGAAATTAGCGAGCCGCGGCGCAGCGCGCGAACCGCTGCTGCTTTGATCCGAGAGAGTGTCGCGCGCTCGGTTCTGTTAGGCGTCGCGAGAGGAGAGGAGCGTGTAGAGGGAGAGCTCGAAATTAGGAGAGCCAAAGAGACGTATTAGGGATGCACAGGGACGAGGTATCGAGGCGGCCGGTCGATCAGGGAAAAGGACGCCGATAGATCGAGCGAGCGAGTCCGCGTTTAAAGCGATGCAACGATGCAACGATGCAAAGCCGAGTAGCCGGCGCGGCGCTTATCTAGGCCAGGGCTAGCGTGGCGAACGAGCACGTTCTTTCGCGAGCGAGCTCTCCTCGTACATGCACCGATCGCTGCACGCTGCACGGTGCACGTGCATGCATACGCACGCCTGCGCCTAGAGACCGTGCCTCGCGAGCTTCAACGGCTCCGAATGTCTCTCTCGCCGAGTCTCGTGCGACTCGTCGTTTCTCTCTTTCTCTCTCTCTCTCTCCCTCCCTCTCTCACTCACGCGCTTTCTCTCCCTCTTTCCGAACGCGATCGCAAGTCACCGATGATCTCGATCTCACTTTCGATCCAACACGCATAGATCCGACCGGCTCGCAACCGCGATTTCCACCTGAGACCACCTGTGTCATGCTCCTGTGCCACTTCCAGTCAGCGTCGCGCACCGGTTCGCGATTTGGTGGAACTTAGAGACGCTATCAAACAGAAACAGGACTCCTGTCAGTCTCCTTGTTTGACGGCTCTGCCAACTGCTTCTGTCCACCCGTTTCCAATTTTTAACCGGACTGTTTAACTTAAAAATCCGTAATCGAATTTTCGCATATGACTGAGCAGGTAGAATAGGCCGAAAATTAATTTTAACTACCCTCCCGATTGGGGTTAAAATTTTACACATGCTCTCCTCGATGCTCTACTCAATGGTTCACGTTATCTACACTTCTCCTTTTTGTACGACGGATATTGTATAACAAGGATGTAACCACAATCTGTGGATAACTTTTTGATATTTTCCAACTGTATATTCCAATTCTGAAAGGTAGAAAATAAAGTACGAAATTTGTAATGAATTTTTAAATATTCCTCGGAACCGATACGGCGTACTGGTGCACCCGAGGGGTTAACGGAGAGATGGCGTAGTTATAAACAATTTAGTAGAACTGTTCGCGTAGCTTGCGTAACCGGGAAGCTAGATCTGGCGAGATCGAGGCATTTCGAGGGCGCAATGCGTGCGCATTTGCACACCTGCGCGGAGACGAGTTTCCGGGAATCGCGTTCGACCGATCTGGTGCGCGTCAACCGACAACTATTTAATAAAACAACGATCGGCGAGCCGGAACCCGAAGATAAAACTCGCCGAGCCGAGGGATCGTCGAGCGCCGTAAACCTGTCCGCGTTTTTGCATCGTTCGCTCTCGAGACTCTCTCACCTGGAGACCGAGGATCGATCGCTCCAACGAAAAACTCATAATTAAACCGGCGAGGCTCTATGGCGCTTCTGGCGAGCCACTCGACGGAAAACGGAAACGGTAAAATCGTTGTATTAATGAACAGCGCGTTTTTAGGGTGCACAGGTTTAACCCTCGCGCGTACGTCCTGTCGATTCGACGCATTTGCCACCGATTCGAGTAGTATGTTCCACGCTTTGTTTTGCTCGTTGCGAACGGCGTGCCGAAATGCACTGGAACGTACTATAATCAGACTGCGGATGTTCATGCAATTTTCAATTTTTGTAGGCAAATTATAGGAAAGTGGAAACAAATCTAATTTTTAGTCATAGTAACCTTTGTAGATATGGAATAAGTAACAATCGTACTAAATTATGTAAAATTTTATATTATAGCATTTTTTGAAAATTTTCATAAGCCATAAATACATACATATCCGCAGTCTAACTAGAATATACCCGCATATACTGGTATATTAACACCAGTATTTTTATTATTTCTAGTCTTCTTAACTCACAGTTATCGAAATTGTAAAAATGCACTCAACAAATTTATTTCCTTGGGTGTATGTGGTAAAAGAAATGTCTGAACATTTGGACAGATACATTTTCGTTATTTTTACAAAGTAATGTGAAGTAGGCATATTCAGTGCCTCGTAAATCTAGGACCGCTCGAAAGGTCCTTGGAAGAAGTAGAAACGGACGGCCGTAGTCAGACCGGGGAAAAACGTTCGCCCGCAAAGGGTTAATAAACGCCGTCTCGTTTCACGTCGCGCTGGAACAATGAAAGAAAAGTCGAAGGAGAAAGCCGTGGAGCGGGACGGTCGATCGGCCCCCTAATTCTCATTAATTCGTCGGCGGCGAAATTCCGCGACAGGTTACGCCAGCGAGCTTAACGAGCCGGTGCCGGTGCCGAGAAAAAAAAAGTACTCGAGAGGAGAGGGGGAAGAAGGAGGAGGAGAAGGACGAGTCGCGAGAGCGAGATCGAGATCGAGCGGAACGAGTCGAGCTGGGATGATCGGGACCGGCGATCTTCTCGGACAATCGAAACTGTTCGGGCAACCTAATACGGTAGTGCTCGGTTCAATTTCCTCTGGAGAGAATCATCAAGCTTATAATAACTAAACCGGGGACGGATTCGCGAAATAAAAATAGTGGAGATTATTGTAGAGTAATATCACAGATGAGGTATAGGATAGACCTATCATCCAATGTATTTTTGTGGCCCACTTTTTTGGGGTCGCGTAACCCCATTATCATTTTCGTGTCACATCTTGTATCACCAATTGGAACTAAAACTGTAGGAATTAAAATTAAAAATAATTCTAAGAACCTCTGATTTTTTCAACAGTCGATATTTCAGAACATGAGACATGAAGTCTCATAAGATGATAGGTCTATGCTTATATCTCGTTTGTGGTAATATGTTGTAGGACGATCACAGATTAAAAGAGAAAATACAAGACCTCCTTGAGTTCATTAGGGATTCCCAATTAATCAGCTGTTGTGACTGACTGTCTAACGCTGATAATCTGACGCTGATCATCTTGCTGTCGATGCTATATTAAATGTAAACATAAAAAAACAAAAGGTATCCCAACCGCGAGTGATAAACAGCCGGTTCCCGAACCGATGTAAATTTAACCGAGCACTGGCGCGCATGTAACAGCACCGGCAAGGACAAGCAAAGCGCGGCGGCATCGATTGGCGCCGGTAACTAGAACTCGAAGCAGGAAATAAAACCTGAGTCACATTGAACCGCGTTGCATGACGCAGCGTGCATGACAGCCGCCGCCTCGCTCCGTGACACAAATGAAGCGTATTTTCGCGCAGGGTACGAAAGGGGTGTTCGGCGCGGCTGGCCTGTCGCGTTTTCCATCGTTCCGCCCCTTTTCCCTTTTCCCGTGCGCACGATGAAAATGCACGACGCGTGCGAAATCGTTCCGGGGGGATTGAAATTCGTCGGACGTTCGCCGGCGGCCGGGCTCTCTCTCTCCCTCTCTCTCTCTCTCTCTCTCTCTCTCTCTCTCTCTCTCTCTCTCTC